>JBBBDQ010001766.1:1665000-1822500 GCA_037127315.1 Ascarosepion bandense | reverse complement strand
AGTAGATTCATGCTGTCTTCGAAGTTTCGTAAGGACACCGTTGTGACGTTCTCACTCATCAGGGTTATTTGCCGTTATGTTCATTTTTTGTTTATATAGAACATGGTATGAATTTTGTGGGAGTGGTCTTGTTTGTGAGTGGCTGATTCTTTTCTTTTGTTGTTTATGATTGGTTGATTTTTCTTTTTCTTTATTTTTCTTTTTATTTTTATTGTGTAGTTTGATTTCTTTTTATTGTCTGTTGGTTTAATGTATGCGTGAATAAGTGTTTGTTTAATTGGGTTGAGCTCTTTTATTCTATTTGACCTGTTTTTATTGGTTTGACCTTTTTCTTAATGTGTTGGTATGTTTTACTGCGTGATGGTCATGTTACGGTGTTATTGCGTATATTTGTATTGGCTTTACATGCGTTTTTTTTAATTCATTTGGTAGTTTTTGTGTTATGTTCTGTTTTTGTCTTGATTGGGAGTTTGTATGTATTCTTATTTGTCGTACTTATATTATTTGTGTTTTATTTCATTCATTATTTTCTGTTTATTATCGTGACTGAGTATAGATTTGCATTTATATTTTTATCTTTTTAATTTTTTAATACTGTTTGTATGTTTTGTGTTTGCTTGATTTTGTTGCTAATTATTGTTGATTGTGTAACAAAGTAAATATTTATTCACATGTGTGCATATATTTATATATATATATATATATATATATATATATTAATTGTACATTGCGACACGGAAGTTTCTGTTTCGAGATAGATTCTCTTCATCAGGTAATGTTTGATATTGGTTGTACAGATGATTTACATTTAAATACAAACATCTTCAGTTTGCTGTGTATGTATGTGGGAAGATATAAAATTTACATGAGTGTTTCTTTCAGCT
This sequence comes from Ascarosepion bandense, assembly GCA_037127315.1. Lineage (NCBI taxonomy): Eukaryota > Metazoa > Mollusca > Cephalopoda > Sepiida > Sepiidae > Ascarosepion > Ascarosepion bandense. The sequence continues at coordinate 1,821,616 of JBBBDQ010001766.1, read as the reverse complement.
AATCAGAGCGAAGATTCATTTGGGAATTTGGCCCCAAAGAATAAATAGTAACTTTTTTATTTTTTCTTCTTTTTCCCTTATATTATCCTACATTTTTCCTTTCTTCTTTTCCCTCCTTAACGGTCAAGATGTCAACCTGCCTTTAACCTAAATTTATCATTTTCCTTTTTTTTCGCTTAGTTTTATTGTCTTACAAAATAGTAAAACCTTGAGTCCTTTTCACCTGAAATTATATATATATATATATATATATGTTAATTCCTGAATAAGGAATGATATTCTCATTAGACGTCCCTAAGTTATTTTGCCTTATAAATTTCATAAATTGCCTAGTCTTAATAAGTAAAGAATACCATTCTCTTTGAAGACTCCGAACCAGTGGAATTATTTTTATAAAATAAGAACTTAATTCACCATGAAGGCAAAGCACATTTGACCTCAAATTATGTGGCTTTACAGCAAACTTGTTTCTGTTTTTAAAAAACTATATTTTTTCTGAAGACATTGAATTTTGATTTCAAAATACGAATATGATATATTTAATATATAAAGGGTAAGATTTAATCTGGTTACTATTAACGTATGGCAAAATATTAGACTAAATTATTTTCAATAAATAGTTAAGTTCTTCGTTAATCAGACTGCATATTAACTCTATTATTTTATTTGAACAAATATTACATGAAGTTGTACTTCAGCAAACCATATACTAATATCAATATGCATGTATTTATACAGTATTTTTTTTATATATTTCCTGTTACAACTGTCGCTAGAAAAGGGTAAATCAAGTTAAATGAGTAAATTTATGAGTGATTATTTTTCTTAGTCATTTTAAAATTCTATGAAAATTGAATAATTATCGGCATTTAGACAAGATTAATTTCCGGACAAATCGAACCGTATAATTATTCAGTTTTTCTACATTTCTTATACTGCAGTCTTATTTGTTTAAGCCTTTCATGTGAAGCACTCAGATATCTTCGTATATTTAGTGTTCGTCTTATTCCCATATGGTCTTGAAATTGGCTTTATCGCCGTCATCTTTGTGGTTATATTGCTAAACATTTTCTTCTGAGAGATATTTCTATATTTATATTTCACTGTTACATTAAATGCATAAAGATTTTAACATGAAAAAATATTGAACAAAAAGTAATTTATATAATACCAGGAGTATGAATTATAGATACAAATGAATGCCGAAAAAATTCAAATGGAAATTATTAATTAAACGGCTCATTGACCACTATTTTAATTTTGAATCCCTTGTCTCCACGTTATTGAATCTTAATACATGGCTTTTGTTTCATTGCATCTCACTATTAAATATTTCTAACAACTGCAGCCATTTTTTATGGGACAAGTGCACTGGATGCACACCACATGTGGACATATTACAAATTACGCTCAGTATCTCAATCGCCCTTCATATTCACCACATATAGCCTTATACAAAACGCATATATGTTTATAATATAAAAAATTTATACTCAATAGGTGCTACAAAGTTGTGGCTTCATATCAGATTAAAATATATTTACATATAAAAAATATAATTCTCACTCCGTGCGCACCAAAATGGCCGATGTTTTTTTTTCCATTAGCATGACTGATGCTTATATCTAGGAGAGTCACTCACTGCGCTTCCATCATGCTAACAGTTTCCACTGAAAGGAAGCAGAGTGATTATATAGGAAATTCTCTTCCCTGTACCTTATATCAGACTATATTATTATTAGAAATACATTCATTATTATTGAATGCTCCGAACTTGTGGCTTTATACCTGTTAGATATGTTTATATTTCTTCTTAATACTGTAAAATTTATTTATGGATTCTCTTGTTTCAGTAGAGGTCCTGCTTTTTTAAACCAGTAAGAATATCTGTCTGTGCATTCAAAATACTTAATAAAGAAAATCCCCCCTACAGAGTTTAAATATTTCTAATGTTTTCTTTTAATCATTTCATCCAATTAAAGCGATAAAGCTAGCAAGACAAAAGGAGTTACTGATTTTGAAAGAATATGAGAAAAAACATTAAGAAGAAAGGAAAATAAAAGTACAGGGATTAAGAAGACAGAAAATATCAATTTAGATTATATGTAAAGTTTTGAAAATCAAAGTTGACTGGAAAAAAGAGATCAAAAGCGAAAAATGAGAGAATAAATTTTTAGCATTTGAATTTACGGTAGCAATTTTAATTATGAAATGAGGAAACATAGTTGCTAATCTAGTACTGAGTTTAAATTGGTAAAATTGAGGCATCAAAGAAGAAAGTTCGTCAGAACAACTACAATGAAAGTATTTATAGAAAAAGCTCAAAGAAGCTGCGTTAGAGTAGAGAGAAAGTGATTGAAGCTTATTTGTTAAGTCAGGACACATAATGTTGCAGATTCTTATTTGTAATTTAATAAGAATCTATGCATAGCAGAAACATGAGAAGATGTAACAACGGTATTCAATGCATATACGAATTGCAGACTTATGAACATGTAAGATAGATTAAAAAATTATAGAAAATTTTACAGGGCACAGGGAAGAGAATTTCCTATATAATCACTCTGTTTCATGTCAGTGGAAACTGTTAGCATGATGGAAGCGCAGTGAGTGATTCTCCTAGATATAAGCATCAGTCATGCTAATGGAAAGAAACATCGGCCATTTTGGAAGCATTACAATTAATAAACCATTACTTGCCCCGATTAACAACAGATTGTAATACTTTTCGGGAACATCTGACAATTTGACATTATCAGAACTACTAAGACAGGAGTAAATAGTTGTGTCATAAGTATAGATGCCGAGTTGAGAACCAACGATAAAGCAACGGCATTAATATAAAGAGATCTAGAAGAGTGGCCATTCAACATAACATTCATTTCACACTTTGATAAGAAAATTGAATCAAATCAAAAGGTTAATCTAGAAATACCATCTTCTTTCTTTCTTTCTTTTATGTGCCGTGTCTCTACAGGTTGTAGGCGATCATAGCCTTCCACATTTTTTTGTCTCTTGTAGGACTTGATTTTGTCTTGTTATTTCCCTCAAACCCTTCCTTACAATCCATTTGCAGTATCATGTGACTATTAACCTTGTCACTCACTGTTTTGCACTGTCCGTCTTTCCCTATATCTACTCTGTGGATATCAGATTCTTCAAGCCCTCCTTTCTCATTAGGCTCCCCAGAAACTTCAACTGACTCTTCCTGATGTAAAATACAAGTTACCTTCTTATTTCTATTCTCTCCAAAATCTCCTCGTTGCTCAAATGTTCGGTTCATGGTAAATTCATTATCCTTCTGTAGAAAAACATTTCTGTTTCTTCTAGTCTTCTCTACATATTTGAGGAGATTGTCCAGTATTCTCTGCTGTACAGGAGGACAGATTTCACGTAACAGTTCAGTACTATTTTCTTTGTTTATTACCAAATTTTCCTGTCTCATAATACTCTGTTAGCATCCTTGGCTGTCTCAGTACGCCTTTAAATTTAGTGTTCCATTCTCTGTCCTCTGTTAGAACACTTTTCAGGTATTTGAATTTCTGTAGCTGCTTGATTTAATATCTGTCTGGATTTATACCATGCTATGTTGGTAATAAACAAGGAATTTCACTTAATGCTTTAGATTTGGGGATGTATATAAAATTAAATCATGCGGGTTTATACAGAATTTAATCATCAATGGAATGCAATCCATTTGTACCTAGAGGAAACATTTTTGTTTATTCATAAAGGCTTATATTTTTAAGGTATGCTTCACATTTGTAGCTTTATACCAATCTAACATCGTTCAATATAAAGAAATTAATTCACGCCCGCTACATAATATATTTGGCCTTACACCAGCCCAGTGTTTGATTATAAATTAGAATTTCATTTACAAGGGAAACTGTCCATTTTAGGCACATAGCAAGTTATGTTTCTAATAAAGTATTTAATTTTTACTAAATGCTCTTATTATGCCAGAATAAGTTTCATTTATAAATAAAAGAGTTCGTTCTCACTAAATTCTTTGAACTTGTGGCCTGACAACAAATTTGTTTATAAAAAATTCATTTCAATCCGAATTCAGATGACATGTGGCCAGACTAAATTATGTTTCAAAGTACTTTTTATATAGTTACTGGAATCTCTGCAATTGTGACCTTAGTGCTATAAGGCCACACGTAATATTTCACTCTATATGTGTGGCCTTATGCTAGATTAACTTAAAATTTAAGGATTTCATTCTCATTCTGCAATTTCAAATTTAATTAGTAAAGAATTTTGTTCTCGATAGATTTTCTACAATCATGACATATTTTTAGTTTATTGTTCATCAATTCAACCTCAAGAGTCATTAAAATTAGAGAGTTACTGAATGGCGTTGTTTTATGGATGTAAGTAGAATAGATTATGAAAATAGTGACTTTGCAATTAAATTAGGCTAGGATTGTAACGGATAGGGAAGCATCCTTTTGGGAGTCTGTTCCACAAGGCCGTAACTCTTATGGAGGAGCTGTCTGAAGAGAACACCCTTCTGGAGGATGGTATTCCTTCTGTATACATAGCATGGTGGGTTCTAGCTGTGAAGATCTGAACTGGTGGAATTAAGAACATAGCTTGTGTGAAATTGTGATATATTAGCAAATATTCTGTCGTTGAGAGAAGGGTTGCAGGGTAGAAAGCAATTCATCGAATACAAAGCTGTGTAAATAATTCTGAACTCTATCTCAAGATAGGTTTGGACACCTCCACCCCAATACGGCAGAAATTTTCCTTTTTAAGTTTGATCAGGCTCTTTTAAAGAATAGAGCATGACAAGAAAACGCATGCACTTTCAGTCATGATATAAAAAATAACTATTTTTCCAGCCACCTTATACCAAACAAAGGCAATTTTGATAAATGACAAATATCATTCTCTTTTGATGCTCTGGTTTCGTCATCTTATACCAGACTATATTATTTTTCATAAATAAAGCATTCCTTATCACTTGATAATTATTAACAAATATTTCCATGCAAAGTGACATTCTTTTGGTTTTTACCAGATTAGTTTATGTTGAAAAATTGTAAACTTTCGTCCTTACTGCATACAGCACAATGTTATCCTTGTGCCAAACATAAATATATCAATGAAATAAAATTTTTTATTGTTTTTCGATTCTGTCTACACGGGGCCTCAATTTCAATAAAAATCTTCATGATATTTTAAAAAATATTTTCTCAAACAGTTTTTAAAAACATTTAAATGTGTGTACATTTGATATGTAGTTGATGAAATTTATACATTTTGTATGTGTTATGTCGTGAAGGCTGTCACAATGCGTTGAATGAAGTAAAGGAAGGTCGGGAGGTGTTTGTATGACCTGTTTAATATTTCGAGACTAATCTCATCATCAGAATGGCAGAGAAGTCCTTAGAATGACCGTGCTTTTAGCTGCCCATCTATGAATGGCTGGCTTTATCCACTGCTGCTGTACGTGTGTGCGTGTGTGTATGTGTGCGTGTGTGTGTTTGCGAGTGTGTATGTGTGCATGTGTGTGTTTGCGAGTGTGTATCTGTGTGTGTTCTAGTTGAGTTTTTTATGGTCTAATGGTGTGTGTGTGTGTGTGTGTGTGTGTGTGTGTGTGTGTGTGTGTATTCAAGTTGGGGTTTTTATTTGTCTGATGGAATCAGTTCGTAGGATCTGGGAGTTGATGTGACTTTGACCGGGTCAAAGACATATCAGTTTCATCGCTGTTGTCTTATCTGTCTGATTTATCTGGTGGTGTTTGCTCGTTGTGTGTGCTGTAATTGAATCTACTTTTATGTGTGTGTGTGTGTGTGTGTGTGTGTGTGTGTGTGTGTGTGTGTTCTGTCCTGGTACGTGGTTTGTTATGGGCACCTCTGCTACTACAGCCCGGGGTGGGGAGAAAATGTGTTAGCGTGGTTATTGTAACTATTTTTTTTCTGTGTGTAAAGGCTATGTGTAGTATTGTAGTACTGTAATTAAATCTACCCTATTTAATTTATCTGTGTGTGTGTGTGTGCGTGTGTGCTTTAGCCTGGTTAGCGGTTTGTTATAAGGGAGGAAGAAGTGTGTGTGTGGTTATTGTTACTGATTGCGTGTGTGTGTGACCTTTGTTGTTATGTTAAGTGCATGTTGTGTGCGTCTGGGTGTTGTCTATACTGTTATGTAATCTAGGTTTAATTCTTGGCGACTATTAATTGGCGGCTGTAATTTAAATATTATTAGGGACTCTTTAATGTGTATTTAATACGGTCACCATTTTATAGAGGCACGATGTGTCCATTACTAATTTATATTTACGAGTCGACTAGGCGTAACTTGCGTCATGAAATAGAGCAGGAAATAAGGAAACACCAAAAAGCAAAGGTAACCAGAACAACAGTATATTAAGAAAGGTTACATAGAGTTGAAAGCATGCAAATCAAATAAGGAAAGAAAAGTTATTTCCCTTTGTCTGGAGAGAAACGTAATGTTCGGTAGAAGATTAAAATTGAATAAAGTTCAGTTTGAATAAAGTTAATGTACATACTGTTAATGTCTGTTTCCAATTGGAGTTTTTAGCGTTGTGTGTGCATGCTGGTGAGAAATAAAAATTATTGCTACCCGCAATTAGTGCGCGTGTGTATGTGTGAGCTAGGTAATAAACATGTCTGCTCTTGCCCGGGACAGAACCCTAACTGGCATAACACGTGACGCTCCCCGCTATATCGGCATACCGTTTGCGCGGAAAAACTAGGGTTATCAAGTGAACGCTGAATGACCATGTGTGTGTGGGTGTGAATGCATCAAACCCTACACTCTACACAAAGCAGAACTAGTGGAAATTGCAGATGTTTTCGAATTAGATACAAACCGGTCAATGAGAAAAGCTATAATAAAAAAAAAATCATAGCAGATAAATTAATGGATAACAACCTTCTAGAAACATCTACTGTAAATGAAAAAGACAACCAAAATGATATACAACTTACAATAGAACTAAAGAAATTAGAGATATAATTAGAGTTGGAAAAGAAATAATTAAAAATGCAGGAGAGAATAGAACTAGAAAGACTAAGATTTCAAGAAAATGGAAGTCAAAATTCTTATGTTTCTTCTTTTCATGCAGCGCAAAATATTAGATTGGTTCCTAGTTTTTGTAAAAAAAACAGTAGAGAAATATTTCCCTCAACTGAAAAAAATAGCAACAAACTTGAAATGGCCTTACGTCCACTGGCCAACGTTTTAGTTGGAAGAGCCGCCAAGGTATACTCTGCGCTTAGTATGGAAGATGCCACAGCTTATAAAAAATAAAAAATGCTTACGAGTTAGTACCCGAGGCATATAGGCAGAAATTTAGAAAATATAAAAAATTTGAGCGGCAGACTTATGTCAAGTTTGCCAGAGAAAAAGAGGATCTTTTCGATAGATGGGTTAGAGTAAAAAGAGTAAATGATGAATATAGTAGTTTACGCCAACTTATTCTAATTAAAGAATTCAAACAATGCGTCCCACATGAAATTCAAACGCGAATTGACGAGAGAGATATAAAAACCAGTAATCGCTGATACGTATAGAATTTTCTATCATAAATACAATTGAAAATAATTATCTAAGCTTAACATAAAATTTATTGCAACTACTTCTAAAACAATAAATAAACATAAGTAAAGCAAGGAAAATATTAAGATATAAATATAGACTCCTCAAAATGTATCACTAACTTATATGTATAAAAAGTCAAGCAAAAACACAACACACATGGCCTGAAGATTGCGTTTATGAAACAGACTGTCACCCTCTTGGTGAAGACTTCAATGTCCACTTTTATAATTACATACGACGCTCTATCTCTGATATTAATCACCTTAAGAATTTGTGGGTAGAACAATATATTTTGCTTTGTTGGATTTGTCAGAATGGTCCACTCTTCTATTTTGAAATATTTTATGAGCTCTTTGTTTCACGTTGAACTAATTAGTTAATTGAGGAGTTTAAAAATATTTTCAGTGCAATTTCTCCTCTTCATATAAATATTGACACTTACAAATTCCAAGTTTTCTTAAACAAAATCCAATGATTAATTCAGATTTTATCTTGTTGTTGTTGTAATATAGATCTTTAGAAGATCTTTTTTATTATTTGACTTGCAATAGTCACTTTATTTATAGGCTATTGTCATTACGGTGTAACATAATATGGTAAGATATATCATGGATATAATTTCCATTTAGAAAAAAATGAAACCAATATATATTCCTTTTCTTTTCAAGTCCCCTCTCAAAATTGGGTATTAAATAAAATAGGCAACTCGGGTTTATCTTAATTCGAAATATTTTTCTTTAATTGATTGATTAATGTTCATATGTTAAGATTTGTTAGGACTTCAAACGTTATTTTTAGTAGATTCGTGCATTTTAATAAACGTTTCTTTATTTTAATCACTTTAGTTCATCTACCGGCATATATATTCGGGTATCCACTAAAACCAACATTTGAGGTAATACAAAGATAAAAAAATCCATTAACTTGCATGGTAGGACTGAAATTACGGCAAAACATGATATAATAACAAAAAAGAAATGCAATATTACAAAGCAGATTTTTTAAAATACAATAATTCTAGTAAAACTAATTTAAAAAAGATTACAAATTTTTAAAGTTATTTATATTAGGTTAAAATAACAAATGGTCTACAAAATAATTTATAATTTAAATGAATTAAAATTCTCAGAACCATAATGCCAGTTTCCCATGATATAGCAAACATTTAAATTAGAATCAAGTGCATTCAAAAATTAAAAATGACTGGCTCTTTATATATATATATATATATATATATATATATATATATATAAACAGAACTTTCATGAAAATGACTGAAGTCAGTTTAAAACTTCTGTCAAGATTTTAGCGCAAAGTCTGTTTCATGTAAACATCTTAAGACTATGACCCCACAATATTATTAATATTATATATTAGGATGAAAGAAAATATTTTTAGCTTTTAAAAATATCTCTATTCCAAATTATTATTTCAAATACAAATCTTAAGACTATCGATAAAATTACATTATCATTATTACTATTATTATTAGGTTGCAACAAAAGTATTTTACATTTCAACAGATCTTTACTTCAAACATTCTTTAATATTTACATCTAAAGATTATCTATACATCTACTATTGTGATTATTGACTGTTTTTATTTTTATAATCATCATCATTATTACATGCATTATATATATATATATATATATATATATATATATATATGTCATGAGTGCTATTTCGGTGTAAGTATCAGTTATTATAATTTCGGAAAAATCATTAAGATTCTGTCAATTTGATGACATTATCTTAAATTCGCTGCATCTCCTTGCAGAATTCGGGAAGTAGAAATAATTGAATGTACTGAGTAAAACTGGTTTAAGTCTCTTAAGAATTGTTATTTGTTTCTTGAAATAAAACCTAGAAATGAACAATCATCAGTATTCGATTATGATGTTCACAATCGCAAGAAAGAAGAGCAGCCAATCACGGGCACTCGAAAAGGTTTAGAAGTTGTCTCACCGAAAGACGTGTGTTGAGTGATCGACCTTGAAACATTGATTGTTTGTCGCTGGAGGTCTTGACACAGGATAAATATAAAGTCACTGCCGTTCACAATAAGGAAGCAATTCTATTTTTGCAGTGTTACAGAACAAAGCAGTGACTGTTAGTGAATGACTAAACTCGAAAATAAGAAGAAAATGAAGTCGATCACCACCACCTGAAAAGTGCTTCGATCATCGAAGTTATGTTGAAAATAAAGAAAATAATAATTTTGATAAGCCTGAATATATTGCCCGTGTATTTTAACTATCCTGAGCATTCTCCGAATATCTGTAAAGGCTTTGAATGAACAGATAAACTTGCGATAAACGTTGATGCTATTATTGCTACTTTTACTAGAATTATAATTTCTTGCAATTATTTCCATTGCATTAATTTCGGTTCGGGAAATAGCACTTGAAACATTTGATATTGCATTCTTTGAGCTGTGAGTTGTTACGACAAATTAAAAAAATGCAATTGCGCAAGTTGATTTGTAAACAGCTTGCATTATAGGTTACTATAAATCACTAAAGCTCTTACGGTAATAAACCATTATACTCAAGACGAAGCGCAATATCTGAAAGAGAGCTATAAATATATCTCATTTATTTGGCTTGTCAAAGAGGACAATTTGTGTAAAAGCTCTTTACAGTTATTACTTTCTGTTCTGCGAAGATTTTATGGGAGAATGTTTTCTCTAAATTTGAACTCAATTCTTCGCTTCTCTGTCAATTATTGTGATTCTTTTAAAAACGGAAGTTCACACAAAAAGGCTCGGGAGTGACTTAAGTATAAATTTACTGTGTTTTAGGAATGTAATTGGAGGTGTTAAGAAGGGAAGATAATGAGGATAAGGGAGACAAATAACGGTTGACCCTTGGCTTTAATAGGTTAAAATTTTAATGTTCAAGGATGCATCCACAGGCTGTGCGAATACATTAAATCGAAGAACGATGGTTGACAAATACTTTCGTGGTGTTTATATGTTGCGGCCTTAAGTAAATTTTTGTTTGGTGAAACAATGGATAGCGTCTCTGATTTAGGAATCGGAGAGTCGAATTCGAATTTCAGTCGAGTTCATTACATTCACTTACGGGCTAATGGATTCATCTTTTCTCCTCCTTACGATCTTTGGGTAAATAACAGGACAGAACGGCTCCTATAACCTTGGGAGAAAGACAACTTTGAATTCAAAACCTACGAAGGGTCATTTAGGGATCATGTGGCAAACTGTGCACCAGTTCTCTATATTCAGATCTTCTCTAAAGTGGGGTATGGTCTATACAGGTATTCCGCACTATAATCAAATGATATATGGTAGTCTGGGAACTAAGCGACTTGACCGTCATAAATCGGAAGCGCATATATGTGTGTGTGTGTGTGTGTGTTTGTGTTCATTCAGCAATGAATTAGAACAATCTCGGCTATTGGGCGTGTATAATGATAATATACACGCTAAAATGTCTGTCTTCTTTTAACGTGAGCCCGTAGCTCAGAGGTAGAATCGCCGACTGACGCCAATTCGGTCGGGTTTCAATCCTGGGTAAAAGGCAATCGGCTGTCTAACCGTACTGATGAGCTGTGAGACAGCGAAACAGATCTGTCTGCGGATGAGTATTTACACTCTCACACCCTGATTGAAGATTCTGGAAGAATGGTAGACTTTGAAAAACAGTAGCTACTCTGGCATCTACTCATCGTTCATTCAGCAATTAATTAGAACACTCTCAGCTATTGGGCGTGTATAATGATAATATACACGCTAAAAAATCTGCCTTCTTTTACCGAGTGCCCGTAGCTCAGAGGTAGAATCGCCGACTGGTCGGTTTTCAATCCTGGGTAAAAGGCAATCGGCTGTCTAACCGTACTGATGAGCTATGAGACAGCGAACCAGATGTGTCTGTGGATGACTATATATATATATATATATCATAGAAAATGTCACATGCCATGGATACAGCAGTGATAGTGTATATGTAAATATAAAAGTGTACATTGAGGTAAACACCCAGCAGTGACAAACTGTTTAATGTTCAGATGCAATCTTTAGGCCTATATATATATATGTGTGTGTGTGTGTGTGTGTGTGTGTGTGTGTGTGCGTGCGTGCGTGTGTATATATATATATATATATATAGGCTTGTATGTGGATGATTAATAAATTATGCTCTCATTACGATTGAGCTTTCTAGAGAAAAAAATTTAAAAACAGGTACCACTTCTGCAATTTACGTATCACTCTTTAATCATGAATTGAGTCCTCCCGGGGGCTGGCTTGTGTATACACCGCATATATAAGACATGCTAAAATTGCCTCCTCTCTCTCTCTCAGCTATGCGCCGATAATACGGGGGTAGGCACTGCGACTAACTCTAAATCGATAGAGTTTCGATCCCTACTGGTAGCAAGTGGATGTCCAGCCACACTTATGAACTGTGATACAGCGAAACTATGTTGTATGGCGATGACTGAAAAATGTATTTTGTTAAGCAGTTTTTTTTTTATCGTAAAATGCTTGATATCGCGGTGGAGATAGAACGTTGATAAATACAAAGAGTAGTTTAAAAGTAATTTAACTGAGCAGGTTCATACAGAAATCAAAGGACTTAAAGGCAGTCGCGAATATCACTCAACCTTTTCCGCTGACACATAAAAACCATAAAGAAAGATTGACCTATCTCTCTTTTCGCTAATAAGGTCTTTTGAATAAAAGAGAAAAAACCGCAAATGTTTTTGGTTCTAAAGTAGATTTCTTTTTTTCTATAGAAAAAAATTCACTTTATAACCAAAACATTTGCGATTGTTCTCTTTTATTTTATATTATAATAAAAACATAGTTTACTGTAACACAAATGTTGTCGTGTTTCGGTACTTCTTGTTAGTACCTCATCAGGTAGTGAAACATTTTATTGTTAGGAATTTATATTGTATGTGGATGACTAATATATTATGCTCTCATTACGATTGTATGTGGATGACTAATATATTATGCTCTCATTACGATTGAGCTCTCTGGAGAAGAAAATTTTAAAAAGTTTCCACTTCGGCTATAATGCGTAACTGTTCAGAAATGAATTGAGTTCTCTCGGTGACTGGCGACTGTATACACTGCTTATATACAAGACGTTAAAATTTCTCGTCTTGGATGCCATGCGCCGATGGCTTAGGGAGTATAGACTCCGACTGACACCAAATCGGTCGAGTTTCGATCCGGGCCAGAAGCGCGTGGATATGTGTAGCCACACAGATAAGCTGTGATTCAGTGAAAAGGACTTGTATGTGGATGACTAATATGTATTTCCAAGTGAAGAGGACTCAAGGTTTTTTTTTTTTGAGTGCTCTGGCATTTATTGTATTATGAACAGTGCTCAATATAATGAGTATTATAGAGCTTAATATAATATAATTATATGATTATATATCAATTTTACATTGCGAGATGGAAATTTTTATGTTTCGAGATAGGTTCTCATCATCAGGCAATGCACTGAAAAATAGTGGATACATAAATCCAAATATTAAATATGTAAACAAGAAAAGTAACCCTTGAAGGAAAAATAGAAATAGGAAAATCATCTGGTACACAACCGCTTACAACCAGATGACAAATGGCAAATTGGGAAGAAATTCCGCGAGTTAATTAGGAAACACTTTCCGGAAAAAAAATTCCACTAAGTAAGATCTTTAATAAAAACACTATAAAATTAAGTTACAGCTGTATGAACAATCTAGAAAAAATTATAAAAAACCACAAAAATAATATTTTTAAAAAATTCAACAAAATCAGTAAAAACAACCAGACAACAGAAAATAACAATTTAGACAAGAAAAAATGTAATTGTAAAAACCCCATAGACTGTTCGCTAGAAAACAGGTGTTTGACGGAATCGATAATCTATCAATGCGAATTATCGACAAAAGAAAATCCAAACAATATAAAAATCTATATACGGAGTACTAAAAACACTCTAAAGCAGCGAATTTACCAGCACACCTCATTTAATAATAGCAAATACAGAAATAGAACCTCCCTATCGAGGTATCATTGGTACCTAAAGGAAACAAAAAACAAAACACCCACAGTAAAGTGGAAAATTCTAAAAGAAGCTAAAACATGTAAGTTCTTAAATGAACCATGTTCATTATGCTTATATGAAAAACTATTTATTATTAGATCCTTTAAAAATAAAAATTTATTAAATAAACGTAACGAAATTAATGTCATATGTAGACATTGTAAATTATTCACATCAGAAAATGGATAAAACCTAAATTAAATAACATGCATATAACTAACAAGTACATAAGAAAAATAATCACTGATGAACTAGGTAAAAATAAAGCCAAAAATAGAATAATTTTTAAAAAAATAAATCCCCTCTTTGTATCAGGATAAAAAAACTTTACAACAAATGGATAGATGAAACAAAAAATAGCAGTTTAGGATTTTTCGAAAAAAATCATTTCTTTAACAAATAGAATAAAAAGGACAAGAAAAGAAAGAATAGGGGATTGGTACTCAAAAGGAATATCACATCAAATGAAATAAAACTGAAAGGAAAATGATAAGATCCGATTAATGGGAGGTAAAACATTAAGGAAGAGAAACAGACAAAGAGAAGAATAGAGTCAAGGAAAAAGGAAAAAAAGAGAAAAAAAGTTGGTTAGCATGTATTCTTCAGAAAATCTCAATTCTGATTAGCCACACAAAAAACACCCACATACATTCACAGCAAACCAAAAGAATTTGTTATTTAAATGTGCACAACCACACCAACATTGTCCGATGATGAGAACCTATCTCGAAACATAGAAATTTCCATGTCGCAATGTAAAATTGATATATATATATATATATATATATATATATATATATATATATATATATATATATATAGTTAAAAATTTAGAAACTTCACATCTTTTACCATATCAAGTCAATTAAGTGTGGTTGTGGAATTCAAAGGGTTGGACTAGGTTGGCTCATAGTAGGTAAGTCAGTGATGGGTAGTGGATGAGTTAAGAGAAGTAGAAGTAAGGGCGGGAATTAAGACGTCGTGAAAAGCTAGATTTTTTGGTGCTAGTTTATTAAACATTTGAGTGTATACAATTGTATTATCACATGTCGGCAATTGTAACAAATGTACTAGTGGAATGGTTACAAATTTATCTATTAATATTATGTTTTTTTCCTTAAAGGGATGATCTAGTTATGTTAAGAACGGAAATGTATAAAAAATATAATGTACATCAAACATGTGGACGACATAGCAGTAATATATCAGTTAATTAAAAAAACAACGGAAGTATCAATGTATTAAATCAAGGGGTATGAGTTTGATTACATAATCTAGCTATATTATGTAAATGTAAATGTAAATGTATTCAATATACTTTTGGGTATATATAAGACGATAATTGCAGATGGAAGTTAGTTTTTGCGTTTTTTTTTAATAGGTTTAGTTTAGGAAACTTAATAATTTGAAAATTTTCCATTAAATACAGAAAACATGGCTCCTACAAACATTTATAATTTCTAGCCTTTTAAATATTTTTAATTTTACGGTAAAGGTTTTATTAACTTCTTTTAAATCCCAATAGATGTAGAAAGTGATGTGCTATTGTGGTACGCCATATTATTAAAAGATAAAATGTGCTGATACCAAAGAGTTCTCAATAGATTATTGGTTCTTCCAATGCAAATTTCTTTAATCTATGGTAGAAATAGTGCATTGGTAGACTATAGAGTTAGTTAGACATTTCTTTTGTTATGGACACTCAATCGGTTTTCGTCAGTTGCAAATACTGGTATTATTATTTTTAATTTTTAATGATGTTGTTGATTACTTATGTTATTATATTGGTTTAACATTTTATTATTATGTTTTGATGATCTTTTCAAAGTTATCCGAACAGCTATAATTTAATCTAAGAACATTTCCATTAAAATTTCTTAAGGGGATTATTTCTAAGGAAGTGTTTCTCAAGTAATTTGAAGAATTTATAACTTTACTTAGCACTAACCATTTGGTTAAATGGGAGTGTATACCAAATATTTTTATTTCTATTATTATTGCTTTTATTATTACGTTTGATATATTTAATATCAGGGTATTTGGTAGCCACTGTTTTTAGGACAGTGCCGTAAAATTTGCTGTGTTTATAAAAGCTATCTTCACTGGAAGAGTTATTATTCTCTATTCATTGAAAGAGAGTATGTGCTTGTTGATGGATAGGGGTAATAGATTTAGGGTGAATATATATAAGATTGACGTTAGTTTTAAATAGGGTGAGTAAGTGTGCAACTCTATTTTCACGTAAATATACTTTGGTTAAATACAACGGAGTGAAGGAAATTATTACTAGTGGTATTGTTAATTTTGAAGAGAGAAAAAAGCATAATAGATGATAAAATTGTTTATTGTCGATTGCAATATGAACGCTGTTAAGAAATTGTGAAAAAATATATATTGCAATTTTTTAAAATCTTGGAAATTCGCTGGAAAGGGAATTGATCAAAACGTTTTTGCAAATGTAAAGCGACAGGTCAGATAGGGTCATCATATTGTCGGCCATTGTGTGATATAAAGCGGAAGCTTTTACGGCTAGTAAAATCGAAAAATGATGAGGTCAGGTAAGGTTAAATCCTCAAAATTATTCCTGAAAACAGATTCTCAAGTCAGAAAAGTAGATGATGTAATTGAGAGGAAGAAGACAAAAAGATATTACGTCATGTGAGGTGTTGATATTTCATTCGTTGAGCCATAACGCCCCCTTAAATCGTGTAGGTGGAAAATAATCTCATTGGTCAGTTTTTGAGTCGCATAGATACTCGGTCCATCTCTCAAGAGAATTGGGGACAGCTATAAAAATCAAGACCCAGTGAGAAAAATCAGTTGGTTGAGTAGTTTTTGAAATTGCAGTCGAGATGTAACGACTGAGGGAAAGGTATTCCCAGCTGGGGGCCACGACCCAGAGACTCCCATAAAAACTTTGCACTGTTATGAAAAGACTTTTTTTTATTTGGAAAATCTGAAAACTCTGATTACTTAAACGAATCCTTCTCTCCGTTGTAGACTTCGAAATTCGGCGATTGTATATTCTGCTTTTATAATTAATTATTTTTTTTTAATATATAAAGACTTTCTTTCGTAACTCATCCAGGCGTCTTCGAATTTATGCATTTATTTTTTTTAACGGTCTGGTTTGAGGTGGTAGAGAGACGGCTACCGGGTTTTCACCGTGACTTTTCTGAGATCAAAGAACACAGCGTGGGCAGAAAAGTTCACCGTTGTAATATACGTCTTCAGGACCAGGTACTGTGACGAGACCATCATCACGATTAGCAACCCGAAAGTGTCGTCACAGCTGGTGCCGTTTCGATAGCATCAACCCACCCAGGTTCAGGTCACCATCATCACAACAGATGCCGGACCAGGAGCAGCGAATCAGCCGGGTCGAGATGTCACAGTGCTGTTGACTAGATCAAGTGTTACATCTCGGAAGTCTACGTTTTTGAGATTGGTGTTAATTATAACCTTGAATTTCGTTATGTATCAATTTCCTAATTCTATTAGTTTAATTTTAGTGAAATGTTTAACAACCATAAGACCATTATCCCTATACAATCCTATGTCTTCAATATTCATATCATTATATCTCGTGAGGTTGTACAAAATAAATAGACCAACGAGATCTGAGGACTTAGCGGAGTCTAGTGATCCCATGGTCATGACAAATAGATCCTCAGATTTTGTTTTTGTTCACTGCTTTTTATTGTGCATGCGTACGGATCGTTTAGAGTTCATGATGATTATCCATTCCTCGTTGGTAAGGTCAGATAACTCGATGGCAAATTTTAAAGACAAAGTAATCTCTGCAGCCAACACTAAAAAAGTACCTTTATTCATAGGGAACTGTATATTGAAGTGCTTGAAAAATTAAAAGAAAAAACAAAAAAACTCCAGCTTGACCTTGAGTGACTTGAAAATGGTTCTGTTAAACGCAATAATTAAAAAACTGTTACGTAAATACATACCGAACAATCCTTGAAAACAAAACAAATGTATCAATATTCAAAAATACTCTGGAAAAATAATATTAAAAACTTATTATGAACTTTGGAAAATCTATCAATAACACAATGCAACTAATTCGAATTTGAAAAAAATAATACAGACATTGATAGACACAACTTGTCAGTATTATTTAACCAAACCTCTTTGAGACACTTACTGACACCGAAATACATCATATATATATATATATATATATATATATATATATATATATATATATATACACGTTTTTTTTTCTGATCAGTAATTGCAATTTTACTTATCTTGGTAGACTTGGTTCGTTAAGAAATGCTGACAGAGCATCAACTGATTTTAAAGGCGGCAGGTTAGTTTCCAAGATCCACCACATTCCTAGAGGCTTTCTGAGAAAAAGTAATTTGCAAGAAACGATTTGCTTTTGTGACAAAATCTTAATGATAATTATCGCCATTAAGCTGGTTTGAGTTGCCGGCAGTGCCTCCGTTTACGACCATACAGAAGAGACGTAGAAGAGAGAAAGGAGTGTAATTTTAATGAATGAGGTCTTTCATTTCTGCAGTAATAACAGACATATTCTTAGGTTTTGTGTAATATCAACGAGCTAGTCTACCGTGTGCGTTGGCGTGCCTGTTCCATTTAAAGGAGAGATTAAATGAGAGTCTGTTTATGTGTGTCGACGAAAAGAGTTACTGATGAAGAAATAAAATGCGGTATGGAAGACATAACTTCTTGTATTCTTCCAAAGTCTTGGTTTGGTAGACTTTGTCCTTTAAGCAAGCCCTAAAAAAGTGTCACAGTGTGTTGAGTCAGAAATCCTGGCTGGCCGTTCATACATAAAATAGGGAGTTACTTTTCAATCACCCTATATATATATATATATATATATATATACTACAGTCATCCGCAGACAGATCTGTTTCGCTGCATTACAGCTCATCAGTACGGCTTAGACTCCGGTCGCTTCCTAACCCAGGATTGAAACCCGACCGAATCTACCCCTAGGCCAGGATATATATATATATGACAAAGTATGAACAGTTTTCGTGTGACGCGTTCCAATTGGGTTGATTCGACTACGCATGCTCGCGAACGAGAAATGATGGGAATTTTTAATTTCAAATCAATTTTTTAAATATGTATTTTGTCTATATAATCTAAACACATGTAACGTAAAAATATATTTAAAAAATGTAAATCCCAGCGTCTCTCAATCGTGTGTAGTCGAATTAATGTATTCATGTAAACATAAACTTAGTCCAATGAAGTCCTCATACTTTTTCTCTCCAAAATCTATATATATGAATTTTGCATGACCCTATTTTCCTCGTTTGTAATCGTATATTTTTTGCTTTGTTTACACAATCTATCTTAATTTATTTTATTTTTTGTAAATTCTTTGATGTTTAACATAATCTTCAAAATAAGCAGTTTTTTCAGGCCCAGAAAGAAAGAAACAAACAAAAAGAAACTGCTGAATCTAAGATATCTAGAAAGTGACATAGAAAACAAAAAGAGATCCAAACATTGTTAGTAGTGCAATGCACTGCTACAGTATTAGTACCATGCGTTCAAACACTCCTTTTAACATATCATTTGTTTCTAAATCTTCTTTTATATATTGCCTTTAAAGTTCATACTGGCTTTTATAGGGTAAATAAAAAGGAGGATACATAACAATTGATTTCTGGCTTGAATAATTTAAGCTTGTAGTGTGCAGTGAACCACCATCGCAGGAGTCTATTTCACAAATAGAAAAACTATTCGAGTGAAACTTTCTAGTAACTTTTAGAACACAAAATAAAAAAAAATCATACTTGATAATGACTAAAAGTATAATAAAAAACGCTCGGATAAAAAACAAAACAAAGACATTTGGACAATTTGTACATATTTTATGTCAAAAAAAAGAAGAAAATTATTGAACACAAGAAACAATGAATAAAACACTTAAATGCAGTACCTTGTCAGTCATTTAAAAAAAAGGGTATTGCTGCCCTCATATATATAACATAGAACACTTGGTATACAATCCAGGTAAATTCCGACAGAGACGAACTCAAGAGAACTCAATGTTAAAGTCATTTATTTAATTTAACAGAGTAATATAATTTATAAAATATTTTCGATTATTACAATGGGTAATACATATTTCACCGCGTACTGATGTTATTATCGCGGCTCGTCAGACCCAAATGGTACAACAGTTGGTCCTCAAAATATCTCCCCCCTCCCAAATTTCTTTTCTTTTATTTAATTTTACATAGACGCTTACATGGACATTAGTAACGGTTATTTACGAAAACTTCTCCCTAATTCGAAAAAGAACCCCAAAGAAAGAGGAAAGCAAGGATAAAGAAAAGATAGACGGTTGATTAATGTAAAGAAGAGAAAAAAGGGGAAAAAGAAAAAAGAAAAAGGATTGTTTTTTACTTGCTTCCTTTTATATATTTTCCGGAAGTTTGTTCTTTGTTTAAGAGAACAAACATTCTGAATACATTGGATTTTCTTGCTGGCTGACGCTGACAGAGTGTGACACAAAAACAGTTTAATGTGGGGATCCTGACGATGTGCACGCGGATCAGGTCCAAAAATAGCCCAAATGCTTTGATGTTACTACCTCACCGATCCTCACTCGCTCTTTCGTGCAATGAGGCACATAATGCCGCGTGGAGCAGTTTTCTGATACCCAACACCTGTCATTAATATTGTAAGTTACCCTCCGTTCGAAGAGAGAAACGCAAGTGAGAGATGAAATGTATTTTATCCACCCAAGAGCAGATAATATACTTTGATCCCGGCCAAAAAGCCGAACGTTCTGAGTACATTTTGAACAAAAAATAAAAAATACATAAATTATTAGATGTATATGTTCGCTTATTCTGTATTTAAAATGCATAAAATTTTTAGCAAAAATCTCTTTTCTGACATCCGTTTGCTTAAGCCCTGTTCCTCTTTCCCTTTATCTGCCATGTGAATATCAGATTCTCTAAGTCCTCCTTCATCATTACATGTTCCAGAAACTTCAACTGTCTATTTCTGCTATTAAGTAAATGTTTTCTTTTTTATTCCATTCTCTCCAAAATCTGGTCATTGTTTATATATTCGGCCCTGGTATCCCCAGCAACCTTCTGTAGAATCGCATTTATATCAATTCGAGTCTCTCTTTCATCTTTGAGGAGATTGTCTAGCATTCACTACCATACAGGAGGACAGACATCGTGTAACAGTTCAGTACAATTACCTTTGTTTCCAACGAATTTTTCCTGTCTCTCAATACTCTACTTAGCGTTTGGATTGCATCCTTGACCATGCCAATACACCTTCGGATCTCAGTGTCAGACTTTCCGTCTCCTGTAGAACACTTACCAGATATTTAAATTTCTGTACCCTCTTGATTTTAGAATATTCGAACTGTAATTGATATTTTGGGCCTCTCTTTTGCTTATGATCATGCATTCCGTTTTCTTGTAGTGTTGTTTAGTCCTTTCTTCTTGCTTTCCATCGCTACATTTATTAGGTTTTGTAGTTTCCTTTCCGAGTCTGCTATCAGCACTGTGTCATCTGCATATGTCATATTGTTTAGATTGTGGCTGCCAATGATGAATCCTGTCAGGATTTCTCTAAAATTATAAAATGTTATTAATCTTTAATTCTAACAAATATACCTTAGGTATGGTTTAACGGCGTAAAGGGAACACATTTTTCCGAAATTTGTCTCTCACCTGGAAAGGAACGACATGAGCAGCAGGTGTCTCTGAGCCGTTACCCTGCGACTGTGCGCAACAAACAAAAAATTACCTTAGGAACATGGAACGTCAGGACGCTGAACAATTGTAGTCAATTTGAGAATGTCAATCAAGAAATGAACAGATTAAACATCAAAATTCTGGGAATATGCAAAACTAGATGGCCAAACAGTGGGGACTTCAGCAGCCACAATCACTTATATTTTTACGAGCGGGCCAGTTTACTTAACAAATATTTTTCTGACATGCTGAAAATATAGGTTGATAAAAAATAATCGCTATCAAACATAATACGCACTTTATTATGTTCATTTTTAAAATTATCCTTAAATATATGAGAGCATTTTTATTATTTTCTTGCTAAAAATATTTGAAAAATTAATAATAAGTAAATTCACCATTAAACAAAAATAGTTAATAGATCTCTCATACCAGGTCTTCAGAAATCAGGGCCTCAAGATAGGAACCAAAATTATGATATTCTGGGCTGTTGAGCTCTCCGCCCTTCTGTAGGTTTGCAAGACGTAAACTTTGAATCACCTTGACATCAGACATCTGGAGTGGTTTTAGCAAACGAAGGTCCGCAGAATTCCTCGCATCTGTGGGGAGAACCACATCACCAAAAACTAAGTTCTCTTTTGCATATTACTCCCTAGCATTGAGGCTACCATCTTTCAACATCGCCTCCGCTTGTCGGGTTACGTGTCCAGAATACGTCCCACTCGACTCATACGTATCATCCTGTTTAGAGAAGTCGTCAGGGGCTAAAAACTAAGCGGAGGCTCAAAACGATGCTTCGAGGATCAGTTGAAGATATTCCTGACACAGGCCAACATAGACCCTAAGACTTGGGAAACCGTTACTGCAAATCGGCCTTCTTGGCATTGGACCACCCGAGGGTGGGTTGGCGAGACTTTCAAATCCATCCATCCATATGGAAAGGATCTGCAATGTGTTACCAGAAGGACCCGATTCACCCAGTCGAGTCCACCACCTACACTCCTCTCACGTTACTTCAGAATAGGCTGGTTTTTCACAACCATATCCGCCGCCGCCGCCAGCAGAGGCGAGAAAAGGAATAAAGAGAGAGGTTGGCAATCTTTATGCTAGGATGCAAGCGGGTACCGTCTATGTTCTCTTATATTTCTCCCTTTCTCTTTTGTTTTTCAGGTTTGGACCAGTTCGTGGTTGTTTGGCGTCGTGTCGGTTGTGGTTTTCTTAAGTGATGTCACCAGTTTGTTTGGATTCGAAACCGAAGAAATCCAAAATCTTATTAATGAAGAAGCTGGAAATATTTTCCCAGGTAGAAGAATGAGCTATATATTCTTTATATTTCATGCGATTAATGTTTTTATTGAATGATTTGTTTAAGGCCTGAACAAATTTTGCATTTTATAATTCTCTTCTTTTTCATCAAGTGAATATTGCATAAGCAATTTTTTGATAATAGCAATAATTTTCCAGATACAGGTCTTGAATAGATGCCTGCTTTATTCAATACAAAACAAGGAAGCAGACACCCAATCACACGTATATCAAAAGCAATAAAAAGCACTCAAATATAACCCCCCCCCCCGCACAATAAAAATAAAAAATAAAGAAAAAGAAAATCATAAAATCGCAAGCGGAACTGCACCTAAAAATAACAAATTACACCAGGTTCCTTATATATAGAAATGGGATCGGGACTCAACAGCATTAGAAAAGAAAACAGCCTTAAGTGAAGACACCATAACGGTGTCCTTACGAAACGTCGGCATAAACCTGCTCAGTTATACTGACAAACTCTTTGCACTGAAAGTATCAACGCTCTGTCTCCACCCAAAGATCAATCACTTTACATAAAAAAAAGCATGCTTGCCAAAAGATTTTATCAGTAAAACTACTAATCTTGGCGCCACAAACTATCACAAATCAACACCATACATATGAGTGTGTTTGGGGAGAGTGTGGAAGGAAGGAAGGAAATAAATGGTAAAGCGTTTAAGACAACTATCTAGAGTATTTGAACCAAACAAGCTTCAGTAATTTGATGGGGTCAGCAGGCGATCGGGCTAAAGTTGTATATTGCGATTGAATTTCAACTTAAAATGAAGATAATTAGAGAACTAGAAAAGAATATTATAAAACTAAGTAAACTTAGTATACCATTATTATTTGAAGAAACATGATTGAAAGAAGAGATGCCGCATATATATATATATATATATATATATATATATATGAATGACTAATATATTATGCTCTCATTACGATTGAGCTCTCTAGAGAAGAGAATTTTAAAAAAGAATTTCCACTTCTGCGATATTCGCATTACTATTCAAAAATGAATTGAGTTCTTTCAGTGACTGGCGTGTATATACACTGCTTATATAGAACACGTTAAAATTTCCATGCGTCTATGGCTTAGGAGGTAGCGACTCCGACTGACAGCAAATCGGTCGAGTTACGATCCCGGCTAGAAGCAAGTGGATGTGTCTAGCTATTCTTATGAGCTGTAATACAGCGAAACAGGCTTGTATGTGGATGACTGATATATATATATATGATAAGTACCTGCACTCATTTTCGATACATAATCTTTAAATTGAATTCTTAGAAATAAAACAAAGTTTTCTTGAAGCTTTAATTTTAGCTTAATTAAAAGCTAAATGATTAAATTTACTATTTCCAGTAAACAAAATATTCGGATGTATTTGAAACAAATTATATTCATTGAAATCTAAAATGTTTTGGCTAATTTTTGGGCGATCAACACATTTGTAAATAAAAGTTTATTCTCGTATTTAAACATTTTGCAAAAATAAAATAAATATCTCACGTTATTTTTTAAAAATTAGCAAATTTAAAGTTAAATTAATCTGATTTGAAACAAATATTAGTTGTTTATAGCATGAAATTTAGAATAGAAATATTTCTTAATCACGGTGGTCTGATTCGTTGATCTTTCAAAAAGGCTCTGATAAACCCTGTAAATCAGTTCACACATCTGGAAGTATGGTGAACAAAAAATGGTATAAACTATTTTAACATTTCGTAAGAAGAACAACCCTTGAAACACGTAACCCTTTAATGATAAATCTCTTAGAAATTTCCATAGTAAAAGAAAATGTGCAGTTTAACATAAAAAATTCAATTGTTTTAAAAATCTTAATTCGAAATGATTTGTATTAGGCTTTTCAATTTTCGATTTGTAAATAAAGTCTTTATTTGATAAATTAATAACCAAAAACTCTGCGTGACTGAAAGAAATTTATGATGCTAGAAACTTTAAAAATTATCATAATTAGAAAAAATAAATAAATAAATAAAAATAAATAAATAAAAACAGTTATTATAAAAATTCATTAGTCATCTAATTTTTTTCTTCATCAGAATATGATATTCTGAAATTATATTATTTATAAAATCAGTTAATTTTTTTTTAAATTAAAAATGGTTTAGTTTTAATGCATTTTCTATTTTATTGTTTGGAGCAGATTTTGTAGAAAAATGGTTTTGTAAATAAAAAGAAATGCATGAATTACATTCCCCAAATGAGTCCTGCATATAATTAATGAAAAAATACGGGGAGGTAACAGATGAAAAGAAAAATTACCAAGATTTTCTAAAAATAATAATTGTATAAATAATTTCATTCATTTGTGAATAACTCTTGAAATTTTAATTAACATGAGACAGTGGATTTTTGCAAGAGTTTCCAAATTAATGTGCCTTTCAACGCAAAAAAAACGACTTGCTTAATATGACGTTTGCCATAGTAGTAACATCACGTAAACCTCGGGTGAATTGCTGATGAAAAAAAATTAACCAAAATTTCGAACGTATTAGATAGGATTCAAAAATTCAAAAAATAATAACAACAAAATTTGATTTTTCCTCTTAATAATAACATAAATATTTTATAATAAATCTCTTTATTAAGTTTGAGCCCTTTTAACATCATGTTTTATATACCACATTCTCGGGTATATATTTCTTCTAGGAAACAATATTGCTGTTGATTTGGGGCTCTCTCACCACAACGGCGATGATGACAACTCTGCAATTCTATTCTCCTAACACAATGCTGGAAAATACAAGGATGCAATTCTAGTGACGAACATTAAACTGCATAAACTCAGCGGTTTTCACTGCAACCGCTACAGTAATTATTCTCAAACTTCTTGGGCGACTATTAAACTTCAAAATCTGCCAATTTCGGAGAGACGATTAAATTTTTCAAATCATAAATTACTTTGACGGAGATCATTCATTCGATTTCTTCACAAAAATCAGTTTCACATCAACATTTCATAATCTTCTTCTTTACCTTCTTTGCCTCTTCGTCGTCACCGTCAGCAACAACAAATACAATCTGCAACAAACGCTTCCATCTAAAACAATAGGACCAGACCTATATGTAAATCCAAATGCGAAATGCTTTCCCTTTTTCACTCAAACCTCAAAATATCTGTCATTAAGCGCAAAGTTTCATTGTCAAAAATTTCATGATTCTCAAAAATATCGTCTAACAAATATTTAACACGTTTTTCCGCAATTACGTGGAAGTATCTTATATATAACACAATAATTCCCGGCCCTGACATATAGATATATCCATTAATAACAAAATCCATATGATTCTTATGAAGTATTAACTTTCCAATAGCACATGACAAAATTTGAGCCCAATCGGATTATTAGTTTACAAATTACAGTTATTTAAGTGAAATTACTTTTGTAAATTTTCAAAACAATGGAAAAATCTTAATTTCGTGTATTGATAAACGATGGCTTTCTGATGGGAATAATACTGTTCAAGCAAAACAATGGTTTGATAAATGTTATTTGGACTCTGCTCCGTCAGAAACAATGGTTAAAAGGTGGTATGCTGACTTTAAACGCGGTCATATGGACACAAATGATGCTGAACACCCAGGTCGCCCTAAATCAACAGTTGTCTCGGAAAACAAAATAAATCTACAAACTCGTCTTGACCGATCGTAAGTTGAAGCTGAAATCGCAGAGAAGTTGAATATATCAGAAGGCAGTGTAATTATCATTTTGCATGAACATTTGTCATTGAGAAAACTGTGTTCAAAGTGGATGCTACGTTTGCTCAGAACCGATCAAAAGCAACAGCTCGTCGCGATTTAAAGCGTTGTTTGCAACTGTTTCAACACAGTAAGAAGGAGTTTTTGCATAAATACGAGGGTCATTCAATAAATAAGGTGAATTTTTTGGTATAAGGACTTCCAATACAGATAGAAGCTTATTTTTTTTGTCTCTCAGCAGTGTCACACACTTTTCCCATCTGTGCACAGGCTTCCGTATTCCTTCAGCGTAAAAAATCTTTGGACTGATGTCTCAACCAATTGCTCACAGCACTTTTGACGTCATCGTCACTTTAAAACTTCATGCCTCTCGTGAACGCTTTCAAGAGACAAAACAGGTAACAGTCCTAAGGGGCAAGATCTGGGCTGTAAGTGGGATAAGGGAGCAATTCCTCGACCCTCTTCTGTTTGTGCTCTGCAGTAAGCACCCACCGGCAGCTGACCTTCGAGTAGGCAAGGTCATCATGGACCATTTTGTGTGCTGTCCCAACAGATAGGCTCAGTCTTTGCAATGTCATCCACAATGGATGACATTGCAAAGATGACAATCATCCTTCTGTCAGACTGAATGAGGTTAGTGATTGATTCGATCACCTCAGGAAACCTCACTTCTGTGGACCTCCCAGGCCTGTCTTCATCCTCAACGCTGCTCTGTCCTTCTTTAAACAAATTAGCCCATTTATAGACATTTTTTGACTGAAACATATGTCAGCATACACAGTTGACATTCTCCTATGAATTTCAACTGGTTTGCACCTTTCAGCAACCAAAAACTTGATAACTGAGCTCTGTTCAATCCTGGAGCATGCTTCTTGGTCGGTCATCTTTGTTAATCTCCAAAACTCTCAAAGTTTTTTTCAATCTACAGAAAAATTAAATCCCTTTGAAAAAGAAGTAAAGGAAAAAATTAAAAAAAAAGTAAGCTTTTATCTGTATTAGAAATCCTTATACCGAAAAATTCACCTTATTTGTTGAATGGCCCTCGTATGTGACAATGGATAAAACATGGATCCATCAGTTCACTCCAGAGACAAATCGGCAGTCAGCTGAGTGAACAGCAGCAGGTGAAAGCCGTTCAAAGCGACCAAAGACGCAAACATCAGCAGACAAGGTTTTTGCCTCTGTATTTTGGAATGCACAAGGTATTTTGTTTATTGATTACCTTGAGAAAGGAAGAATCATCAATAACGAATATTATATAGCATTATTGGTGCGTTTGAAGGAAGAAATTGCCTAAAAACGGTCACAGATGAAGAAGAAAAAGTGATCTTTCACCAAGCACTTGTCGATTTCAACGATGGCACAACTACATGAATTGCACTTCGAATTGCTTCCGCATCCACCCTATTCTCCAGATCTGGCCCCCAGCAAATACTGGCTGTTTGCAGACCTAAAAAGAAATGCTCCAGTGAAATACATTTGGCTCCATTGAAGAAGTGATATCGAAAACTGAGGTATATTTTGAGGCGAAAGTCAAATTGTTCTACAAAAAAAAAAAAAAAAAGCATCAATCAAATTGTTAGAAAAGGGTTGGAATTAGTGTATCACCTTAGAAGGAGACTATGTTGATGAATAAAATTGAATTTTGACTAAAAGTAGTTTTATTAGTTAGGCCCGGGGTTTATTGAGTTATGTGCTATATAGCATATTTTCACACTGAATTTCTGGAATGAAGATTGATTGATTGTTTGATTGATTCGATTTTTACGTTTTAGTAAGTTTTTCCAGTGTTTGTCCTAAGTAATATTTTATAATGTAAGGAATAATAATTATTAAAATAACTTGTATTGAAAATAAGAATTAAAATATGTGTAATTAATACTAAAATTAACGTATTTTATTATGATTCTATTATTTTATTTGAATACTGATTTCCATACTATGATTTTATTATTGATGTAATTTATTCTGTAATCTTTCTTCAAGTTTTAAAATATGTGTAGCTAATAATAACATTGATAATATAGTTACCGCATCATTTTGTATCATGGTCGGCTTATAAAAATAAATCAACGGGTTTATATGTGTTCTAGTACTATATATAATCTAAAATAAATTGCAAATTGAAATGTGATTTCTTATTGTTTCGTCGCATTTGTGTTAGAAAATTTAGATGATTATAAACTGATGCTGTGTTTTCAATTACTAATGATAAAATAAGACCATAACATTTGCTGTGTGATATTTTGTTAATACGTGTGTGTTTTTTAAAATCATTTTTCCTTTTATTTTACAATCTTTTCAGAAAAAAACGATTTGGATGTCACGTTGCAAAAGGAACGTTCTGTACGTGATTGGCTACGAAGAGTAAATCGTGCCAACCGTTGGTATAATGAAAAGTTATCGCTAGCCACATGGAAATACGAAACGAATATAACCAAGACAAATAGTGAACAGGTAAAATGAACTATGTTTATTTCTTCGAACTTTAGTCTACCATTACGGATGGGTGTTCTCTCGAAGAGGCTCCTTGTCTTGAACGTCTGTTTGGGAAATATTCACCATTTCCTTTGTATTTCACTCGTAAGAAGAAAGTTCCATTCAAACAACTTCTTCCCCTAGAACTACTGCTTTGTGAAACAGACGCCAGGTAGCATGTTTTCCCAATCACTGCGATCTTGAGCTCATTAAGTCTAGGGTTAACTTTTTATCTTTCCTGTATAGACTCATGAACTTTTCTTTTCTTACGCTCATTCAACACCATACACCAATACTAGAACTTGATTGGCCCTTAGGCCTTCTTTTGAACGCTAATATTCTGACTTTCTTAACAGAAATTCCATAATATTCACTCATTAATGTAGGAATAGGATTTTCTAAAGTAGTGATCATACTAAGTCCTATCTTATTAGATACCACTGGGCTTCTGTGTGGATGTAAGTTAAAAAAAGAATTAAAGTTTATAGCACCGAATACTATATATAGATTGTTACTCCAGAAAAATTTTATCTACTACACACAACATTTTTCGAAATTAAAATATATTGATATTTTTAAAATAATTTATGAAGCGGATTCTCTTCATGATATAACAATTCAAATAGTGCCTTTTTTCATCAAGAGTTTTCTATTCTTTCTTACTATTTTAAAGTATCGCGCATAAAACTGATTACGCCATTGGTAACACTTTAATAATGATTCTCTTTTTTGCCTACAAATTTCAAGTCTCTTGCTGATTCTAAGTATAAGCGCCCTCACTAACTCCATTCGCCTTAGTGGCTTTATTGCCTTGCTTGGAGTGAAATGATAAAAAAAACAACAAAACATTAAAAACAAAGCACCTTGTCCCACCATCCATTAACACAAATTCACTAGAAATGTTATGTATTGTTTTTGTTTGTCACTCTTGACTTCATTCTGCCCTGAAAGTATAAAATTTTCTGAACTCTCTTTCCTCATTATGCGCCCTAGAAATTTCAACTTTCTCTATCTGATGTTAATTATAAATGTCTTTTTGTTTCAATTTTCGTTGCTCAAATGTTCTCAGCATCCTTCTGTAGAAACACATATTTTGTTTTAAGTTTCTTCTTGCTCCGCTTGTCCAACATTCACTGCCATATAGGAAGACTGATATTAGGTAACAGTTCAGTACGCTTTTCTTTTGTTTTTAGCGATTTTTACTTTTATTAATACTCTACTTAGCTCTGGAAAGCCATTTTCATTGTGCTTTCGGATTTGTTTCCCATTCCCACTAAAATCAAATAAAATCCTGAAAATTGTGGCACATAGAAAGACTCGGTTCAATTTAATCAGCGGGGAATACTTATCAATTACCACTGGTGTGAAAACATGGTGTTTATGAATAAAAACGAATAATATTTATGAGAAGGTTGGCATATTGAAAATAATTTCTGTATGTAGTTTTCCTCCGGGGAAATCTACCAGTTAATAATGATGAGAAAATTCAGTGAGTATAAATAATCATAGCATGGGATTAGAAAATACAACGATGGAAAATCGGATGAAGGCAAAATTCGTGCTTGCATTCGAGCAATCTGAGCTCGCACAGTCACAGGTTAGTAAATAAGACATTGTTAGCAGATTGAATCTGCCATGATTGCTTTGTATATTGACTTTTAAATCCCAGCCTAATTTGTTTCATTCACCTATCTGGCAAACAGACTTGGGAAAGGTATGAATTCTTTTATTTTTCTCTTTTGTTGTAGGCTAAACAGTAGAAAAGACCCAACCTTCGAGTTTGGGATTGTAGCTTTTCTCAGAGAAGGAATATATTGAATTCAAAACCGTAGAAAATTATTAAGAAATCAACGGTCTGTAATATAATCGATCCTAATCTGGCATCTCGACCTTAGTCACTTTATCACAGGCGTGGTGTGGTTTACATCTGTCTTTTCTATAAATATTTTCATGGCAGCCATTCTGATGAGTTTTTTCTAGAGCCTCAATTAAATGAATTTAAGCATGCTACTAGATTGGCAACTAGGTCTCACCGTTTTACTCCTGAACTAACTAGATGCAACACCACTTCTATTCTAACAGTTACTTTTCTCGCACTTTTCACCTGTGGAACTCCTTCCCTATTTAATGCTTCTCGGATAACTACTAATTTTTCTTAAAAAATATAAATGCAATGTCAGTCACCATTTTCTGTCTTCCTTTTTTGTTCCTTTATTGTCCTTTCCTCTCATCTCCTCACTCACTAGCGACAATACATTAATTAAATAAAAATCTGCAGAGATTAAAAATTCAGTCCCGTACGTCCTGAAGGGAGATGATATTTTTAAAAATCTAAATCAAGTTAAAATTATCAAATTGTAACTAAGAATCTAAAAAATAGCTAATCATTTTCTTTTGATATTTAATAGTTAATACGATTTTTTTATCTTGTTTTTTTTTCTTACAGTTGGCAAATTTGTCTGAATGGTTTGATCAGTGGACATTGCACCGTGCAAAGGAAGCAAGGCAGTATTTAAATAACCAATACCGTTTCAAACAGGACATATTCAGGCAGCTCAAATTTATGGCCATGTCTGCAACTCCGGAAGATGCAGGTATACTGAAGTAAGTTTTAAAAATAAGTAAATAATGCCTCTCTCTCTCTCTCTCTCTCTCACACACACACACACACACACACACACATACACACATATGTGTGTGTGTGTGTGTGTGTGTGTGTGTGTGTGTGTGTGTGTGTGTGTATAACAAATTGCAATAAAATCAGCAGATAATGAAGAAAAATATACATAGGGGTAAGTCAAGGGCCATGGAAACAAAAAAAAAATACACACAAATTATCCTTTACAAATACCAAATACGCAAACAGCACAACAATTTCTAAACATATCTCACCAAAAATATCGCGGAAAATATGAAAAACAGCATCAGTCTTAAACAATAAATCCCAAAACTGTAAACTTTGTCTGCAGGAGATAATAGTTATTATTACCTTTCCAGTCCAACACAAACTATCAGATGAAAAGTCAGAACTCATCTCAGAATGCAGGCATGAAATTATTTTTTACTACGTTAATTAAAAATGGAAAATTAAAAACGAACAAGAATAAACAAAAACTAAAATAAAATAAAAGAAAGAAAGAAATAAAGAAAAATAAGTAACATATTTGGATCTTGAATAATTTCTCGCTGTTTTCCAATAGAGGCGTTTGTAGAACTTAGTGCATGTAGTTTCAGATGGCATTGCATCTATAATAAAGTACTGTAAGCAAGCTTGAAATTCAGTTTATGTCATTTCGTCGAAGTGTAAATAATTTTGTTTTTCATAGCGTTAACTATGCCGGATTTCATGCAAAAAAAAAATGTATTTGCAAGGAATTTTACTGCACCATTTTATTCAAAAGAAATCTGCAGCTGAAGCACATAGGATACTTATTGAGAATTACGGCAACTAAGCTCTGTCGGATTACATTCGTATGAAAATGCCAAAAAGTGAATCGACTCGTGGTTAGCCTGAAAAACGTGTCGTTTTTCCGTTGAATTCAAATTCTGCCAAAAAAACGGGAAAAGATAGTGGCTAGCGGTATACAGTACTTTCAGGACATGTTTCTTACTAATTTTTGTAAATAAAACATTATTTTTCCTTAAAATCAGCGAGAACTTATTCGAGGCCCTAATAAATTAACACAA
This sequence comes from Ascarosepion bandense, assembly GCA_037127315.1. NCBI lineage: Eukaryota > Metazoa > Mollusca > Cephalopoda > Sepiida > Sepiidae > Ascarosepion > Ascarosepion bandense. The sequence continues at coordinate 1,789,042 of JBBBDQ010001766.1, read as the reverse complement.
ATAAATAAATAAATAATCTAAGTAAATAATAAAAAATAATAAACTACGAACACAGTAAGTAAACGTAATAGCAACCAACAATAAGATAATCAATAATAGATATAAAAGTTAGCAAACAATACCATAAATCGCTTATAAACTGCATCCGGTTCCACAATTATTTCCACCCAATAACCCCTAGGATAATTTTAAACATAGCCGTTAACTCACACAAAAAGTTCGAACAATACAATAAACTACTCGCAATGCATTACGAAGCTTTATATATAGATAGGAAAAAACAAAAAACATGGTCTCACGATAGCGTATAAACATAAACAGATTGTTGTTGCTGGATGTTGACTTGAATGTTCAACTTTATATTTACATAAGCTCTATCCCTGATATTGAGCACTTTCATGCCTAAATATAGAATTCCTATAAAGTATATTTTATCATATGTATATATGATGTGTGTGTGTGTGTGTGTGTGTGTGTGTGTGTGTGTGTGTGTGTGTGACAGAGGGTTCTTCATTTAGTATTAGCGTTGGGAAGCAACGTAGGACTTGTCAAGTGTGTATATAATCTGAATTGTCACTAATAACTTTTGCCGATCGCCTGATTATTGCGTGAGAACGCTTAGAACTTGTATTTGTCTTTATTTTTAAGATGAAATATTGTAATTATTTACATTGTTGAGACTGTTGTCTTCATCTTTGATGTTTTATTTACGACGTTATACGCTCCGGCTTTCTTCAGAAATTAAGGACTGAACACTTTATTTGGTTCACTGGTGTCGATTGTTCTCGTTCCATGAATCATATTCCTTTCAGATGTCTCAGTATCTCCCTTTAACACAACTAAGGTTATGTCACTGGATCTAACCAAGTTTTGTGAGTTCAATATCTGACTACAGCAGAGGTGAAAAAAACTCAGAGACTCGAGTTATTGGGAAATAACTGATAAAATTTTCTCCGATGAATAATTTTTGCAAAAGCAGTCTTCATTTCTATTAAATGTTAATTATAATACTTTATAATATATCCACCGTTTGAAATTTTACATTAATATTACTACTTTATCTGATATTCTTCTTCTATGTTCCCTGTCCCTTCAGAATGTAGGTAATCATAGCTTTCCAGGTCTTCCTATCCCTGGTGGCTCTTAGCACGCCTTCTTCTGTGACACCATGCAACCCTCGTTCCATCATCCACCTGATTAGGTCCTTCAAATATGCTGTCCATTGCTTTCCTCTCTATCTGGCCTGTTAGTATCAGGTGTTCCAGGCCCTCCTTCCTCATTGCATGTCCCAGAACTTCAGCTGTCTCTTCCTGATGCTCAGTATTAATTTTCTTTTTGCTTCCATCATTTCTAAGACCTCACCATTGTTCACATGCTCGATCCATGATATTCGCAGCATCCTTTTGTAAAACCACATTTCAGTTGCTTCAAGTTTTTCCTTCATCTTTCATGATATTGTCCAGCATTCACTGCCATATTGAAGAACGGACAACATATAGCAATCCAGTACTCTCTTCCTTGTTTCTAGCGAAATTGTCCTGTTTCTTAATACTTTACTCAACTTCTGGAATGATTCCTTCGCCCTGCCAATTCGCCTTCGGATCTCTGTATCGCACTTCCGTCTTCCGTTATAACACTTCCCAGGTATTTATTTATTTTTTGTACCTGCTTGATTCTAGTATCCCCGACCTGTATTTGGCATATTGGGCTGCCCTTTTTACTGATGACCATGCATTCGGTTTTCTTGCAGTTTATTTGTAGTCCTTTCTTATCACTCTCTCCAGCTACCTTCGGTTGGAGGTCTTGTAGTTTCCTTTCTGTGTCTGCTATCAGCACTGTATCATCTGCGTACTTTAAGTTGTTTAAACTATCGCCTCTGATGACAAATCCAGGCATAACTTCTAGGGTCCTCAAAATATTCTCGCTGTACAAGTTGAACAGATCCGGTGAAAAGACACATGTCTTACGTCTTTGTGAAAAGACACTTGTCTTACGCCCCTTTCTATCTTTGTATATTTTCTGAATTCGTTGCCTGACCGTATACAAGCGGTTTGTTGCCAGTAAAGATTTTTGATTACTCTCAAGTTTTTTGCAAATATGCACAGGCTGCCGAGCATCTCCATCAATTCTTTGTGGCGTATTTTGTCAAACGCCTTCGCATAATCGATAAAGCACATGTATAAGTCCTTCTTCATTTGTATTGCCCTTTCAGAGAGCATCCTAATAATAAATATGGCGTTCCTTGTTCCAGTGTCTTTGACGAAACTGCACTGTTCTTGTCCTATCTCTGGCCTGATTCTGCTTCTCGCACTATTCATCAGGATTCGGACGATCAGTTTTGTTACATGGCTCATTAAACTGATGGTTCTGTGGAGTTCGCACTCGTTTGCTCCTGGCTTCTTAGGTAGTGCTATGAAGATTGACTTGCTGAGGTCATCTGGTATTACACAACTATTATAAATTTCATTTATTATTTCTGTAATTTTCTCTATACCAAATTCTTCCAGGGCTATCAGCAGCTCTATGACTATGCCTTCTGGTCCAGATGCTTTATTGATACAAAACATTTCACAACAAGATTTTAAAATAATTAAAAACATATTATTTGGTGTTTAAAAATTCCTATTTTTTAAGTATGGTTGCCTACAAATTATATTTTGTTTTAAAAAGTCTCGTTTGTTAAGGATTATTCCTCCTTTCTGGAAAAATCCCAAAACATTTTTTAAGGTTTTGTGTAATTCATTTTTATTTTATCATTCATTTCTGAAATTTTATTGTGTTTACGTCTAAAAGGCTTCTAAAATCATTCTTTCAAAATTTTAATGTATATTTTACTTTTTAAATTCCTATTTCACTAAATATTTTCACGCAAATTCTGGTCAGCCATACTTAGCTTTTCAACATGTCAAGCTCTCAGTAATCAATCAACACGTCAGAAAATCTCCGTGATTAGAAAAATGATTTAGAAACATTTCATTCTATAAGAATGTAATATTTGTTTCAAATCAGATTAAGTTAAATTTGAATTTGGTAATTTTCTTCAAATAACGAGTCACTGATGTATTTTATATTTTAGCAAAATTTCAAAAATCAATTTTGTTTACGAATGTGTCAAAATGTCAGAAATGGCTGATTTTAATGATTTAACTGAAAACGCTCAAACATTTGTGTTCCAATCAATATAATTTTTATTTGAAATACACCAGAGTATTTTGCTTATTAAAAGTAGTAAATCTAATTATTTAGTTTTCAATTAAGGTTAAAAATAAAAGAAATTGGATCATTATAATATAGCTTGCAAAAATTAAAATTAAAATAATGCCAGTAATCATTTCAAGTTATTGAAAAATTTTTAAAAAGTCAATTGAAATAATAGCAATTTCGATTTCACTATTAATTATTTCAAAATAGATGATAATCGTTTTCTTCCCACTTATTTTTCATGACTGAGCAGGTTTCTGTAACAGGAATTCGCTAGCCGACCGAGCTGACAGATATGATTGCAAACTATCATTTTGTTGTTGTTGTTGTTGTTCTTGTTTATAGCTTATATCAAAGTTTAACCTATTAGACGATGAATACTATTATAAAAGTTTTATATTCACCATTGTATATTATATAAATTTCATTAATATTTGTGTTTTCTGCATTCAGGTACAATTATGTCAGTGTTATTCTTATATTTGCATAATTTAAACGCCAATTCAATTATCACACCTTATGTAGATTACTAAACAAGACTAAAGAATTTCAATCTGTCTTTCAATTGATGACTTGTGTCATTGTTCTAGCATAGCAGTTCCCAAACTTTTGGGGGTTGCCGCCCCTTTGCGTACGAGAGCACAAATCCTAACGCACTCCCACAAATATATAGTCAGCCTTTGATAAGTTTTTTTCTCGCTGGCCCTTGAATTTTTCATGCATCCCCAGGGATGCGGTACCATTCAATTTGAAAATGATTGCTTCCTTCAATCTCTGGATGTGGACTGTTCTCGTTACGCCGGCTTGTACTGTCAAAAATTGGCTACCTATGATTTATGTTCTTGTGTTATGGTTTTAATGTACTACTACTACTACTCTATGACTTCCCACATTTTTTCTTCATGGACCCTTGGATATTTCCATCACCACCAGGAGGTGATAACACCCACATTGGCATTCAGTGTTCTAGCACAACAATCAACGGCTTCCAAACAATTACATTTACCCAAATTTCGTGGAATGGTTTTCAGACACTTCCCAACGGTGTACATACAGGCTGAAATTATCAAAAAGTCACTTCCATGTCTGATCAACGGTGGTGAAATTTTGACCCAATCCCCTTTAGGTGATGATGCGTAAATGTCAGCGACGGTTTAGCGAGTGTTAAAACGATGACAGTAAACTTTTCAATAAATTTTGGTCCGGATGAACAAGGACATTGGATAATAATTTGTTCAAGTCATTTATAAATGCAAATATTCTTCGAAGCTGCAAATCGATAGCAGAATGGCGTAATGCATCCTGTTTAAATATAATCGGACATATTGGGAAGAATAAAAAAGGAAAACATGGCATCCAATGAATTTTAAATATAGAATTGAGCAAAATTTTCTACAATTGGTAAAGGTCTATAGGCTAGAACTAACCACGCCTTATTCTTTAACAGGTAAGTGTTAACGGTCCGGTCTGTTTTTCCTACAATGGTGTTCACGCTATATGAGAGCCAAAAGCTACTCGAGGAAGAGGGATGTTATACAAATAATGTGGGATCACACTAAAAAATTTTTAGGTTTTAGGATTAGATTTCGTGTTCCTTTTAAAGCCTACTTCAACTCTAAACCTCTAACGTCTCCGATTGAGCTCTGAAATTTTATTCACTACGTTTAGATTTTTGTTCCCTCCTAATAAGAGCAGATAGGTTTGTATATCATCTAGTTCCTACTCCTCTCCAGTTTTTTTTAACAGGAGTAAATGTTTCTTTCCTTGTTTCCTGTTTAATATTGAATTTCCAGTTCTTTCTAAAGTTCACTTCAACACTATACTTCTAACGTCTCTGATTGAGCTCTGAAATTTTATTCACTAATTAAATCTTCAAGAGGGTACAAAATCAACGGCATCTTCTCTTTAAGGATGTCTTAAAAAGGGACTTGAAGGCAATGGACAATAGAGAGATGGGGAAACTTCACCAATTATCCCTCACGAATAAGACGCGATTTGATTTACACTGAAGTTTGGAGCGAGGAGTGAAGAATCGGAGGCTTGCCGCCGGGGAAGGTGTACTTGAAGGAAAAAAAAAATCAAAAACCAAAACATGGCGGCATCGAGAGAGAGAGAATGTTCTCACATGCATTCGTTGCAACCGTGACTGCTATTCCCATGCAGGACTGTACAGCCAAAACAGAGGCAGTTGGTGCATACCTTCTTGGCCATAGATCCATGGCCTTTCGAGAGCAAAGGATACCACACAATCATTAAATAGTGACTTTTTAAAATCTAGAGCTAGGTGTTATCTTTTCTTCTCGTCTTGTTCTTTCTCATATTAATACAACATCACACAGTAACGCTCTACATATTGTAACTCTATGGCCTTGTAGTGGACGAACACTAGTGAAACAAATGCGAACAATACGTATCCTAACATTTAGTCTAAAAAATCTAGAGAAATAATTCCGAATAATTAATGTACACGAGTTTAAATGTAATTATAAATTTTAAAAATAAAATAAAAATAATTTCCTTTTTGGGTTTTTAAATAATTATTTTGAGGATATGGTTCATATTTCTTTAGCTAATTCTTTTTTGTTTTTCTGTTATAGGCGAATCTACGGTCAGCGTGAATATATGGCTACAGCCTATGCCAGTGCAAAGGTCTGCAGAAATACTAAGTGTTTGTCGCTGGAACCGGAATTAATCAAGATCATGGCGGAAAGCAGAGACCCAAATGAACTCCTCTGGGCATGGCATGGCTGGAGAAATGCTGCTGGACGTCCCGTTCGAAATAGTTTTAAAACATACGTGGAACTGTTGAATATTGGAGCCAAACAGAACGGTATTTTTTTTTATCTTCTAAGAAAGACAAAACATTTCCTTTCCTTCTTTTTGCTTACAGCTATTGTATTTTTAAAGTAATATCACCTAAGACAAGGCAATAAAGCCACTAAGACACAAGTTGTCATTGAGTGTGAGAGGATATGATAAAAATATTATGAAGAAGAGAGAACAATAAAAAACAGGAATTAAGAAGACAGACGATAACGATTGAAATTGAATTTAGATTTTTGGAAATCAAAGTTGACTTGAAAGCAAGAAACCAAACGAGGAGTTCTACAAGAGATAAGTTCGAAAGAAGAAACTGTTAGCATAGAACTTAAGCTTACATCTAGCGAACTCAATTATAAAATGATGAGATTTTACCGCTAATCTAGAATTGCGCTTAAATTCATAAAGTCTAGGTACCATCGAGTTCATCAAAATAATTGTCAGGTCTACGGAAATTGCAAAGCTACGGCACAACTGGACTTTTGTTGAACCTAATCCAGTCATTCCTCTCTAACCGCACACTGAAAGTGGTATTAAACGGACATGCCTCCCAGAACTACCCTACAAACGCGGGTATCCCTCAAGGCTCTATTCTAGGTCCTACGCTCTTTCTAATCTACATAAATGATCTCCCCGATGCCATAACATCCCAAGTTGGCATGTACGCCGATGACACCACAGTTTACTCTTGCCTTGAAAAAAAATCTGGTTTTGGTGACCAGACGAACCTAGCTGCCGAGCTTGAAAAGGACCTCCAATCCGTGGTAGATTGGGGTAAGAAATGGCTCGTAAAAGTCAATTCTTCCAAAACGAAGCTGCTGTCAATTAACCATCACAGACAACCGCACCTCCCTCCCATTAGCATGGAACAGGCTTGCCTCCCAGAGAGTAAAACATTACGTCTGCTTGGCCTGACACTCTCAGCTGACCTCAAGTGGAATGACTACGTCGAATCCATTGCTAAATCCGCTGCTATGAAAGTCGGCTCTCTGTACAGGGCCCGGAAATTCTTTCCGTCTGAATCTATTTTGCACATATATAAATCTACCCGTGTATTGAATACTGCTGCCACATCTGGTCGGGTGCCCCTGCCATTCTCCTCGGGGTTCTTGACAAAATACAGTGGAGAATCTGTAATGTGATCAATACCGACTTAGGTGACCGCCTGCAGTCACTCTCTCACCGGCGTGACGTGGCTTCCCTGTGCCTCTTCTATAAATACTTTCACGGCTTCTGCTCTGATGAACTTAAATCACTGGTGCCACCTAGGTGTGAATTTGCACGAGATACTAGATTAGCAACTAGGTCCCACCCTTTTACAGTGAAACCGATGAAATGTAACCGCAATTTCTACTCCAATAGTTTCTTTTCTCGCACTTCCCGCCCTTGGAATTCCTTCCGCATGTTTGCTTCCCCGACGGCTACAACCCCCAGGAGTTTAAATGTAAGGTCAATAGACACCTCCTAACACACTAACTCGCTCCCATTCTCTCCAACACTCTCCCTATGTACTTCCTAACTCGTCTATCACCCTCCTTCTGACATTTCCTATACCCAATCGCTCTATGTAACCCCCTGCGCTATAGTTGCAGTGGAATGCCTCTGCTTGGGGTGATATGATTAAAAACAAAATGTCTATAGAAAAAGCACGACGAAGCTATATTAAGGCGGTGGAAACGTGATTGAACCCGAGACGCCAGTCAGGATCAATAACATTTTAAATTCTTCTTTATATTTTATTAAGAGTCTCTAAATATATAGCAGAAGTACTATATAAGGTGTGGCATCAATATTCAAAACAATGGAGAATTATAGACTTGTAAATATAAAGACTTACAAATATGTTCCGGAACGGAAAATTATCAGTGAGCCAACTTTCCTAGCAGTAAATCTAGCAATTGGTTCAATATTATCTTTCTACTTCATGTCAACGAAAACGTTAACCTGAATCCCTCTCCTGGAGGTTAGCATTAGCCATGCTGATAGACGACAATAAGAATTCTATTAGATGATTCAAATAAGCAGTTTCGTTTTGGAGGTGTTATAATTAACAAGCTATTCCTTGTCTTAATTAACAACAGATTGTAGATCATTTTTTAGATCAACTGCTAATTTGACGATCGAATTTGACGAGACTATTAAGACTTAAGATTAAGTTTCTTGAGCACATTGTATCTTATGAGGTTGAGAGTAGGTTCCTTTTGTTTGTACATTTTGCCCTTATACCGGTTTCTTTTGTTTTTTTCTTTTATTGGTCTCAAGGTTTCAATAATTGTAGTATAAGATAAATCGGATAAAAGACCACCAAGAGAATACCTAAAGAGTGAGAGTGGGGCCTTTTAGTGTCTAAAGAACGCTTTGAATGGTTTGTCATCTGTTTAAAAATAGTTGGAAAAATGCCACGAATTTGTGAAGCAGTAATTAAAGCAGATAATAGTTTTGATTATGAATATAAAATATAAAATATGATGATCTTTATGATAATTTTTTTAGTTAAGCGCTGAGTTTTTATGAAATAAAAGTAAATATACTGTACTTAGAGAAGTTTTATCTTTTACTTAAAAAAAATGCAAACGTGATACTTGGATAAAAAAGAATCTTACAGGACACTCACCAATGTATGAAAGGCTCTACTCGACCACGACCGAAGAAACACAATTGTAATGAAAATATACGTCCCCTTAAAAGGAATTATATGGAATTTATTGACTGAGCAGCCAGTTTTACTTTCAGTTGAAATTTATAAAATCAATTATTGAAACAATTATTCAGAAAATTATGTTTCTCAAGTTTAGTAAATATTATCGCTCTTTCCAGTGTGATGGGAGTTACCTCCCCAACTTTTTGTTTGAATTAGTGTGGAACACTAACATCTTGATTATATGATTATTTTCTCTTCATTTTACACATGTTCCGTTTTAATTATTTCAAGAACTCAAGTGATGACTTTCTGTTATATGGTACAATTTTTTGTATACAGCGAACAGGTCATGTACAAGTAGGGTACCATGTATGTCATATAAATGTCTCGAGCTGACAAGGTTAATTAAGTTTTTAAGTATACACAGCGCGGCCCGGGGCTTAAACTCACAATCATTATGTCACTAACACTTTAAATCAATACTTTAATTTCATGGGGGAAACAGGGCGAGTAAAACTGAGCTGTACTCTTCCTTCCAGTTATGGGTTAAATAACAGGACAGACTGGGTTCTATAGCCTTGGTTGGTAACTAGTCTACCGCAGAAAGTAATGGCAACCTACTGCGGGATAATCTTCTACCAAGTCAGTCATGTCTCTTTCGAGACATGTTCGCCCAAGCGTGTATCACGTAACTGACTGACTGACTGACTGACTAACTAAATAATAGACGAGATATCACGGGAGATAGGGAGTGGAACGAGAAAAATATAACGCCGTAAATTAAATAAAGGTTTCAGTTCGAACTTCCCTGAATGTTATCCGGATTGATAAGCGAAAGACGGCCGGAGGAGACAAGGGCTGAAACGTAATGATAACAACAACAAAAATTAGGACAACAGTCAGCATGAAAATAATTTAAATAGTGATAACTGCTTATACCTGAAATTCAGCAAAAAAGCATGCGCAGTTTATAAACTATTAATTATCAGTTAACAAAGCAAATCTTAATTTTCGTATAAAGCCCAACAATGTCAACCTGATGTGTGACAGAGGGGAGCACTTCAACGTGGTATAATCGTTTAGCAAACTTGTCCAGACTGAAAAGACGCATTCCAAAAGCCGAGAAGAGTAACTGAAAGATTGGAAAATTTCGTTGAAAGAAAAAAACAAAAAACAAAAAAAAACAAGAATACTAGACTGTTATGTAATACCAGTCCTGTACGGTAACAAATGCTGGAAAATCTTGTCAAAGATGAAGGAATTACTCGAAACAACAGAAAGGTTATTCTATAGAAGGATGCTGAGCATACCATAGACCGAGCATGTGAGCAACGTCGAGGTTTTGAATAGAATGGGAACAAAAAGAAACTTATACTTAAAATCGGGAAGAGATAACTGAAGTTTCGGAAACAGTTAATGAGGAAGGAGGGTTTGGAGAATCTGATACTCACAGAAGGAGAGAGAGACAGGGGAAAACAGCATGTGACATACTTGATAGGCTTAAGCAAATTGATAGCAGAGCAGGTTTTGGGAGAAACAATAAACACAATATATTAAAACTATAAGAGACAGGAAGATGTGGAGGACCATGATCACCTATATTCGTAAGAAACACGACACATAAAATAAGAAAGTATGAAGAAGTGAGTTCGATCCGTCACTATTTAAAACCTCGACATTGCTCACATGTTCAGTTTATGGTATACTTTCATCTTTTGCCACATCTATGCTATACTTAGAAAATCAGCGTCTGAAGGAGGGCTATTCAAATGTTAGTTTCAATATTTTTTATAACAAGTGCCATATGGCTACAGTCGTTTTACAGGTACTGCTCAGTTTTGGCACAAGGTCACTTAATTTTCAGCATGTACGTCTTTACTAAGCATTTTAATTTTAGTACAATGTCATTCTGCGTTCAGAATTCTTATTATTTTGTAAGATATTCTTAAGTAGACAGAAGTGCGGGGTTTCTTCTTAATTACTGAATTTTACTCAAGAATGAAAAAAAGAAAGAATATTCTATTCTTAATTGAAAAGTCTAAATAAGCTAGCAGTAATCTTTCATGGCTACCAATCGAACGTACATCTTTGAATAAAAAGAACTGATACTGTGTAGGTCACCAAATGAGATGGACAAAGCAATTGTCCAGCTCGAGAATTATATGCCGATCGCTCAATAGCTTTATCATTAATGGCATTCATCTGGAAGTCCATTTTCTAACAGTGCGTAGGCAGAGTGTAACAAAGACATTTTTAATAAGCCGATAGGCGGAGTAATTCATTTCCGTTATTACTGTTCAAATTATATGCGAAAAAATAAAAATAAAAGAGCGTAGCTGGTGGAAAAGTCGTGAGCGATTTTGCTTTTACAGCTTATAATTCAAATAAAATCTGTACACTCCCAAACAGCAAAATAGGTGAGAGATTGGTGATAGGGTGATGTCAGGAAATTATTTCCGACTGGAAATCTTTGTGCATTTTAAAAAATCGAAAAAAATATGCTTTTTCTTTATCAGTGGTTGGTTTGTTGATCTAACTAAACATCAACCCCTGTTCTAATAGAAATTTATTTTTTAATACTTAAGTCTATATATAATATTTGTTGATATTTGAGTCTATATAGAGACATAGCTCGAGTTTATACTTGAGTGCATAATCAGATATTGGACATGTTTATACTTGTTCCACAAGTAGACCGTGAATACCAGTCTTGGATGTTCGGGTGGTATAAAGGATAACGGTCAGAGAACCGAGTTTCAATTTCAGTCGAGTTCATTATGTTCAATTACGTGCAAAAACCCACCTATTGTCCAACCAGTTATAAGTTAATTAGTAGGGCTGGTATCGTTATTATCTCACAAAAATTCTAACAATCTTAAACATATTTTCTACCTGTAAATAACCTGAAAAGGTTTGATAAGCCGTAAAAGTACTAATCGGTCAAACAACCAGTCCATATATAGATATAAGTCGTGTTTATACTTGAATACATAGGTAGATATAGGATTTGTTTAGATATGATTTGTAAATGTGGATAGGGGAGATGCATATACTTGAGACCATGGGTAAGCATAATTTGTATTTTACTTGAATCTATGACTAATCATAATTAGTGTTTATACTTGAGTCTATAGGTAGACATTCACCGTTTTTATACATCAGGCTATAGGTATGCATAAGTTATGTATATACTTGTGTCTATAGGTCGATGGGTTCATGTTTATACTTGTCGGTAGGTAAACATGTAAGTCGTGTTTATAGATGAGTCCATAGGTAGACATTTGCTGTTTTTATACTTCAGGCTATAAGTATATATAGGTCATACTTATATCTAAGACTATAGGTAAATATAAGTCGTGTTTAAAAGTGAATTCAGGGAATTTTAAATTTCAATTTCCGAGATGAATTATCTATACAATATAATAATATCCGTTTGTATGGGAAGATCGTTGTGCTTTATTATTGTGTAAAACATATCTCCTTTTTTTGCTTCTTGGATTTTTTTCAGTGTTTACTTTGTTGCTTCCGAAGCATTTTTACATTTTCAGTAAAAAAAAAAAAGTATTGAGTATCTAAATTGCAGTTTATAATCTTCCATTTTCGTAGAGATACAAATTGACACGAATTAAGTAATTTTAAACATTCTTTCTCGAGAGATAGTTTGAAGAGTGCTTTAATTAGGAATGTACATATATTACATCAGTTGATAAACTTGACGTGTTCTAACGTGTTGGAACATGAACACTAAAAATTGGCATGAACTTTTCGAACAACCTAATATATATATATATATATATATATATATATATATATATATATATATATATATATATAGTATTAAGTTGTGATAATGATTAGTGCCAAGATTGTTGTTTGTTTTTTTTTAGTGGTTTACTGATAAAAGATATTTTAGCAAGCAGATTTTTTTATCGTAAAGTCCTCAATATCGGAGTAGATTTTTTTAACCCTGACAGGTGAAGACCTCATAACGGTGCTTTCACGACATTTTGAAGTCGGCATGACTCTGCACAGTTAAGTGACAAACTTTTTTGCATGAACCCTACACACACACACACACACACACAAACACGCATATATATATATATATATATATATATATATATATATATATATATATATATTGTGATGTATTATATTGGTGTTGTCAACAGGCATTTTCCTGTATTGAGAAGGTGGACAGGAATGTATTTTTAGATGTTGTGCAATAGAATTTGTATCCAACAAATGAAATGTAAGACGTCTTTATAATGCTGTGGTCGTCAAATCAGCATCTGTACTAACTCTTTTGTAAGATGCAATCACCCAAAGAAATTTTCAACATATATGCAACGATGATATTTTCCAAAACACTATTGACGGAGAAGTTTCCTTGCATATGATAACTTTCGTTGAAAATAAACAACAAATCACAAACAATAAACAAAAACAATTCTCGAGATTCTCTATATCAAAATCAATCAACCAACACTCAAAAGAATTATTACGAATATAGCAACATATTAAAATTCATATAACATTTAATATCATTTTACATTTCTGCTAATTTCCGGTCAGCTCTTTTATACGGAAACGCTTGTTTTGCAAACAATGCCTTAACTATAATTGTTAAATTTAAAAATTTGAAATAACTAGAATAGAGCACGTTAGCGCGTATTTTTAAACATCACTATCACAACGGAATATAGATGTTTTCGCGATTACAATAAGTCTGTCTTCGTAATTTACCCCTAAAGATGATATCGAAAAACATCGAAAATAATTGGTTTTAAAAAATAAACTACCGCGTCTTTGTTGATAAATTTCATCTGAATATCAAGAAACTGATTCGACAACTGAAAAGATCAGTATAAATATCGTTCGACACAATATGTCTAAATCATTCAATGAAATATATTTGAATATATATAATGTTACCAAGTCCATAAACGGAGAGGACATTCCAAAAAGATCTATTGTAATATAAAATATTAAGCAATAGAGCTGGTTAGTGAGCTCAATGGATATAATCCATAGCAATATGATATACATAAAGGAAAATTCAACACATCATCTAAAATGGTTATAAATTATAATTTATTTCGAAGAGCTAATATGCTCATCTCGTCAGACCACAATTTTGTTTGGTTTCAAGCATATCAACTTGTGGTTCTGTTTCTTTTCTTCAACTCTTTTTTTTGGGGGTGCCTTTCAATGGAATTCCTTGTCATCCCACCTGTTGCTTCTGCTTCTAATGGATAGTGACTTGATCTAAAGATAAAGAATCTTTTCAATGACTTCAGTGGAGTTCCAATTCTCCGTCTACCAAAAGCTAGTTCACCAAAGAAGAGGGAATATTATTCCATACGTACCGCATAATCAGTTTATTATTAGAAGTCATTTCATATTTTGTAGGAAGTTTAGCCGGAACTTTTTTTTACGTAGCGATCGAGAATAATTATTACCTTGAATTTATTTCTAGGTTATGCAGATTTTGGCGAATTTTTAAGAGAGAAAAACTATGAGTTTTCTTCATATACCGAGGGTCTCGCAGACAAACTTTGGCAGCAAATGAAGCCTTTATATTCTCAACTCCACGCGTACGTTCGTCGAAGACTTCAACAATTCTACGGTCCAGCCGTTTTCGGCAATTGTTCTACAACGATTCCCGCTCATATATTGGGTAAGTATAATCACACATGTAATTAAATAATAAAATATAATATATTACCTTCCATCAGTTTTCATTAACTTTTATTACTTCTTAAATAGAATATTTTTAAAAATTTGCTAAATATTTTCAAAGTCACTATTTACCTCTTCAGATCTTCAGGTTTTAAAATTAGTGAGAAATCACTAGAAAACATTTATCAATGAATTAGAAACATTTCTACAAAAATGTTTATTTACTTTTATTTATATTTGCAATTGCAGTACAAACCACATAAAATTGATTCAAAACATAGTTTTAGATAATTCTCGATATATTATATCATCGATATTTAAAATATAAAAGCATTACACGCATGTGGATGAATATTCTTGAATTTCACCAATGGCTACAAAAAGTCTTGAATATTCAAATTCCAAATTTAATATTTCTTTTGGGCTGCCAGTAGATAAAAAACAAAGAACGAAAATATGGAGTTAACCTAATTCGTGTTAGAGATTTTTTATCGATCCAAATTTAAAAGCAGAATGTCTAATGATAATCGACAAAATCTTCAACATTCAATTCCTTGCCAATATGATACTGTGTCGTATTACGTTGTACACAATCAATTTAAGGAAGAAATCCTACAAAAGGTAGTAAAATAAGCCGAGAAGAAATGGCTAAACATCAATTGCCAGAAGATTGAATGCATAGTTGTTAGGAAAAAGAACACCCCATCTTGCAAATTACAGATTGGAGATACCGAAATCAAACAGATGCAACAAATTAAATATTTGTTAAGCGTATTAACAGAGAATAGAAAGCGTGACACGGAAATCCGAACGCGCATTGGAATAGCGAAAGATGTCTTCCAAAAGATCTTCCAAAGTATTAAGAAACGGAAAATTATCGTTATAAACAAAGAAAAGAGTACTGAGTTGTTATGTAGTATCAGTCCTCCCATATGGCAGTGGATGCTGGAAAATCTACTCGCAGAAGAAGAAACTTGAAGCAACAAAAATGGACTGAACATCGATGAAGTTCTAGAGACAATGGCAACAGAACGGATGCTTATACTTAACATCAGGAAGAGACAGATGTAGTTTATGGAACATATGATAAGGAAGGAGGTCTTGGAAAGTTTTATACATTCAGGATTGAGTGAAAGTAAGATGACCAGAAGAAAGCTTCTGCGTAATTAACTACCGTCAGTGAAACACAGCGGGATGTATACATAGAGGCATCGTAATGCAAAGCCCATCAGACAAGTTCCCTTGACGAAACAAGTCGCACAGCAAGAGCCAAAACGTAAAGGACACTTATACGTAAGAAAGAAAGAGCTGGAAATTTCCGGGCACATAATGAAAAAAAAAAAGGGGCTTGGAAAATGTGATAGTCACGGGACTGATGGTAAGAAGGACAGAGGAAAGCACCTAACTAGCTTGTGTAAATAGTTGGCAGAACAGAATTTAAGAGGACTAGGAAAGAGAAAGTATTTACTAAGATCTGCAATAAACATGAAGTTATGGAGAACCATAACCGCCCATCTATTGAACAGGTGAAGAGGCTCATCCCTTGTTTCCTGTTTAGGATGCGGTTTCCGGTTTTCTCTTTTCCAATCTTTTCATTCTTTTCCTTATTTTTTTTTTTTTCAATTGGAGTAGATAGACTAAACTATCGCCCGGTTCACACTCCACCCACATCTATTGAACAGGTGAAGAGGCTCATCCCTTGTTTCCTGTTTAGGATGCAGTTTCCGGTTTTCTCTTTTCCAATCTTTTCACTCTTTTCCTTATTTTTATTTTTTTTTCAATTGGAGTAGATAGACTAAACTATCGCCCGGTTCACACTCCACCCACATCTATTGAACAGGTGAAGAGGCTCATCCCTTGTTTCCTGTTTAGGATGTGGTTTCCGGCTTTCTCTTTTCCATTCTTTTTACCCTTACGTAGCCCCCTGCGCCTCAGTGGCGTTACCGCCTTGCTCGGGGTGATATGATTAAAAAAAAAAATATCCTGAATGGACATAACACATATAAGAATAAACGTTAGATATGCCTATATTATTTTTTAATTCATTTATTCTTATGAAAAATTTGAATATTTTTAATTCTTTGCTAATGAACTTTATATGCTCCCTCTACCCTGAATTAAAAAAAACTGTCGCAGCACAATCTTCTTAACCACCTTACCTTGATTCAACTCCGTGCTGTACGAAACGATGCATAGTAAATAGGAAGAATGATTCCGAAATTTTACAAAATTTAAGATATCAGATTCCTCATATTTATTCACACACTCATTCCCATATACCTATTATTCTGTTTAGTGCCCTTTAGGAAGTAGTCGATCAAGGTTCTCCACAAATTCCTGCTCCTCTCAACTCTTAATGAGGTTTATCATTTTGTAATTAATTCTAATCCCTATTCTGCTAACCATTTACACAAGCTCGTTACGTAGGTTATTTGCTTCTTTCCTCTGTATTGTTTGCAGTAAAGTATTGTGAGTAACAATTAGTGCATTTCAAATTTCTGATCGAACATTTCAGAATGTATTCAAATCTGAAAGACACCCAAATGCTATTTTATATGAAGAATATTCGCCGAAAAATATCGGCTGCTCAGAATTCTATTCTGTAATTCTTTGATATGAGGTCTATCTAGAATCTTACGTCTTATTGGCACTGTTTTCGACTAAAATATCTTTCTAAAAATCAATAATATTTTCGTTTAATCAAGTCATCTCAAGTAAAGCGATAATGCCACTAAGATGCAAGAGGCGACTGCTAGTGAAAGAGAATGAAAAAACGTCCTAAACAGGAAACAGTGGATAGATATCTCCTCCTGTTCAAAATACTGGAGAAGAGTGTGAATCAGATAATAGGCGAACCGATTTACTCTTAATGCGGAAAAATAAATAAATAGTGAATAAAATTTCAAGATGTTAGGAGTATAGAGTTAAAGTAGACTTTAGAAGGAACCAAAAACCCTATCCTAAATAAGGAATAGATCTCTTTTCCCTTTCAAAACACCGGGAAGGAGGGTGAGTCGAACTATATGTGGACATATATAATTCTATTGAGGAAATAAATAAACACTCAGTAAAAAAAAAAGCTAAAGGTTCAGACAAAGACGTTAGAAGTAGTGAATTGAAATAGTCTTTAGAAGGAACAGGAAACCTTATCCAAAACAAAAAACAAGCGATAAACATTTACTCTTGTTCAAAAAGTCGATGTAAAATGAAAAGATGAAAGGGATTAAAAAAGTATTTGAAAAAATATATTGCAAATAGTGTCTCTACTTTTTAGTGTTGAAATAAAAGCTCTTCACTTGTTGCCAACTTTGGTACTAATTTTCGTGTCAGGTCATAGCACTAACAGAACTAGCTGATCAAATTATTGTCGGCAGTAGCATTCCAAACAGGAAGAGTGATCAACCGGCTAAACAGATTTTCTTTAATTACGAAAACTCAGCTTTGCCGAATGGGATTTGATTAGATTCGCCTCAGCCCGACCTATTGAATTTAGCCGATTTAAATAAGAGTACTTTTCAAATGTCATTTTGGTTGCTTCTCAAAGTCTGCAGTTACTCGGTTCGCCTTAATTTCTTTTGAACAATGCTGATGATTTCGCAGTGCAGAAAAATAAATAACAAGATGAACTTGTACAAAAAGTTAAACTGTCGAAATTGTCTAAACTGGGAAATAAGTTGATGGTTTAGGTAAATGTTAGTTTTACAAAGTGATGGTTTGGTATTACCATTTCCTTAGAAATAAGCACTAAAAGGCAAAGTAAAGAGCATACTACAGACAGAAAGAACGAGCAGGGCATTTTACTCCGTTTATTACCACGATCTGACTACGAGAAGACCTCAGAGTGATGTAATGGTTAACAAGCATATCTTGCTAGGTCAATTATAGTCTAGTCGATATCAATGTTCACCGGGAAAAATATGACCAAGCTAAATATGGTATTTTTAGAAATGTTATGTTCTCGGCTTTCGAAAACTTAAAAGTCTTCATTTTGGATCACCTGGCAAAATCGAATTCAACTGAGGGACGTTTACATAACTCCCTCTCTGGTCTCTAACGTAATTTCAAAGTTTGACATCTATAAAGCGAGCGGAGGTGACGGAATCCCGGTCATTCTCTTGAAGAAATGTGCCCTGAACTCTCATGTCCTCTCCAAACTCTATAATTACTTACACTTTGCTTCCTGTTTTCCTACCTACCGGAAGTCTTCTTCTGTGGTACCTGTATTTAAGAACTCTGGAGAACCCTCGGGCACCTCTAATTATTGCCCTAACAGCCTCTTAAGTTTCGGCAAATTGTTCGAGGCTATCATCAATGTTGAAATAGTTCAACATCTGACCACCCATGACCTATTCTCCGACAGGTCTACTGATGATATGCTAATGACCATCACCGAGTACATATACCAGACTGTCGGTAAGAACGGCGAAGCTCGAGCTGTTGCCTTGGATATCTCTAAAGCATTTGCTAGAGTCTGGCACGATGGCCTTCTGCGTAAGCTACAAGGCTGTGGTATCAATAGACGCTTATTTCATTTGATCAAATCGTTCCTTTCAAACCGCGTAATGAAGGCCATTTTGAATGGGCATGCCTCCAGATCATATCACACGAACGCGAATATTTCCCAGGGCCCTATCCTAGACCTGGCGCTCTTTTCGATCTTAATTAACGAACTCTCTAATGTAATCAAGTCCCAAGTAGGCATTTACGCTAACGACACCCCCATTTACTCCCGCCTCAGTAAGAAATCTGCCAAGGCGGACAAAGATAACTTCGCTGCTGATCTTAAAAGACTTCCAATCTGTAGTGGACTGGTGTAAGAAATGACTCGTAAATTTGAATGCTTCCAGAATGAAGCTGCTATCTCTTAACCCCTATAGACAGCCCCTCCTGCTCCTTCATCAGCATGGATCAAGCTAGTTTCCCCGAAAGCAATACACTGCGTCTTCCAGTCGATCTCAAGTGGAACAACTACATTGAATCAATAGGTAAATATACTGCTAAGAAGTTTTTCTCGCGTGATTTCATCCTACACATATAGAAATCAACCATCTACCCCTGCACTGAATACTCTTTTCATATCTGGTCCGGTGGCCCTGCTATTCATCTCGGATCCACAGGAGAATATGCAATGTAATTGATACTGACCTGGCAGCTCGACCCCGGTCACTTTCTTTAGCTCCCTGTTGCCCCCTCTACATGAATTTAGATAAACAATCAGACTGGTACGAAGGTCCCACCCTTTCGCAGTCAAAACATCCAAATATCACTTCTATTCTATCAGCATTTTTTCTCACACTTCTAGCCTGAAGAAGGTCGAAATGTACAACGGCCGAAACGTCGTAAACATGACAGTAAAGATGAGGACAATAGTCCAAACAATGTAAATAGTGTAAATACTACTCCATCTCAATAGCGTAGACAAGAAAATTGTACTCCATCAAAAAGATAATAGCATACTACAAACGAGTATTTGAATGTTCCCAATTGCACCACCAAAAATCGCAAACCGAACAATGTGAATGGCCTGATATAATTCATAAGAAAAGTTCAAATAAATTAGCATCATTTTTCTATTCGTCCTCTTCTTGTAGCACCAGACCAATATTCTCGCAGTCGGTGCCCGTACAATGTTTCCGGCAAGAGCAGATGTTTGTACTCCAAGGATTCTTGAACAAATTCTTGCACTTACAAGGCACAAACTTTAATATTCCCTCAGGAAAAGGATCTTTATCTGTAAGAACAGGAACTAAATTATCGTTTCTCATTTCTCAACCCTAGCTGCAAGGAATAAGTTAGCAGTGACCTAAAGTATTACAAATCAAACTTGAAGGCTCGGGAACAAAGCTGATTATTTTGTTGGGGGCGGTCTTTCAGGCTGTAAGTTCTTCGTCGATGTTGCAGCATACTTCATATACTTGATGTATCCAAAGGAGTCCAATGTATTGTCTAGTTTTCCTCCATACATCTTAACCAAAATCTACTTCCCCGAAGATTCAGCTTGAGCAGGAAAAGCAGTTGCATTAGCTAAAGAAGCCTAACAAGACTGGATCACCGATTTATGAATAAATCTGATTATCTCAGATTTCTTATTCCTAAATTCAGATGACGCTGAATCTCACCCATTTCATGCGTAGATGACTGGCAAGGTTTGCAGAACGTAGGAGTTTGCCTTTTCTGAGATTTCATGGATGCTGAGTAGATTCTTCGTCTTTCTCCAAGACTTATTTTCATTGTCAGCCATGTCTGGAGAAAAGTGGAAAAATACAACGATATCTGTGTTATCAGCTATTACAGTCCATAAATGTTCTTCAATAGCTATTTTGAGCATTTCAAAAACAATGTCCATGTCTGCATTTCCCTCACTTTGAACTACCCAGTGATCGTTTGCTTCCATGGAACGAAATAACATTGTTCTTCTCGTTTATGAGTAAGAGTTCCTGATGCGCAGCAACTTGCAAGCCATCTTCGATTTATATGTTAGCAGGAATTAAAGCTGCTTTTTGCTGATGTTCGTAGTCTTTTATGGACGAGGCTGCATGATCATAAAAAAATATGCTTAATAGCTCATAATTGACCTTCACGTAGTTTAATTACTGTGCAACCAAATTGCTCTGTGTCATCCAAGGCAACCATTTCACTCAGTGGAAGAGAGCATCTTCATCTAAACAAACATTGTGTCAGTTGGTCACTGAGGTTCAGGTACGTCAGTGATTAGATGATGTTTCAGCACGACTTTCTTTCTCATTTGAAAATTCCTGAAAATTGAAGTTGGGCATAGAGAAAATTTGAATTTCAAGAACGGAGTCACATCTTTGTATCTTCCAGCAGACCAAAGAGCCTTGGAAACAAGGTATTAGGATCACTTGAACATTTTTGCCCTGAATCTCTACATATTTTTCCAGCTCAAAAGCGTACTCACCTGAAAACCTATATTCAGTAAGCTCTCTAAAACGTTCCACGTTTACAAGCATCTTCTGATAAAAGTGACAAATCTCCTCAACGATATCCCAGTGACATCAAAAGCTGTCAAACCAGATGATACTGATTTGTAGTTCTGGCTGGCTTGGGATTGTTTTCAAAGATCCATTTGAAGACAGGGACATATCAACAAGATCTCTCTTCCGATATGTGCTAGTCACCTCTACATGCTACTCGCTGATACTGTGGGCAAGACCTGTCAATGTTGTCATGGCATCATACCCTTGGAGGCAGGTATGCATAATTTAAACTCTCATGTCAATCTCACTGATTCCGTAAACCCTCGTTTCCTTGTTACCTTACTTGCATTCTTTATGAATTTCATCATCGCTTATTCAATAACGAGGTCAGCTGACAATCGCAAATAATGAAACCGGTACTCTGAGAACTGTTGATGCAACCAAGTGTGCTTTTCGGGCAATTATAAGCAGTTATAGGCATTATGAAATGCAAATTACTGCTTGAACGTCTCATAGCACTTGAAGGCGTAGCGTTTTCCTCAATCCTCGCGAGTAAAATTACGAGGAAGTGTGTGTGTGGGGTGGGGAATGAGGGTGTGTGTGTGAGTATATGTGTTAGTGTGTGTATATGTGTATACGTTGGTGTTTGAATGTGTGTGTGAGTGTGTGTGTGTGTGTATGAGACAGCGGGG
Organism: Ascarosepion bandense; assembly: GCA_037127315.1. Classification (NCBI taxonomy): domain Eukaryota; kingdom Metazoa; phylum Mollusca; class Cephalopoda; order Sepiida; family Sepiidae; genus Ascarosepion; species Ascarosepion bandense. The sequence continues at coordinate 1,767,068 of JBBBDQ010001766.1, read as the reverse complement.
AATTGAAAGTGTAAATTAGGGGAAGTGTGTAAACGGATGTGTGTGTGTGTGTGTGTGTGTGTGTGTGTGTGTGTGTGTGTGTGTGTTTGCATGGGCGTGTGTACGTTACATAGCGGATCTTCGCTATAAAGATCTAAATTAGTAGAATTAAGGAAGCTGTGAAGATATTTGCTTTACACAATTTTGTTTGTAACAGTTATAAGTTTAGACCACTGATTAATGTCATAGTCACAAAATATTATTAGCTTACACCACAATAATTCACCTTCTAAGATTCTAAGTACAGATGAAATAATTGTTTGCATTTTCAATCTTATTTTGTAGGAAATATGTGGGCTCAGTCTTGGAGTGGTATATATAATCTGGTTGTACCATTTCCAGATACTAACTATCCAGATATTGATCAAATTTTCAAAGAGAAAAATCTCGACCCACTTCAGCTTCAAAAGAAAGCTGAAGAGCTTTATGTATCCTTGGGTTTTGAGCCTATGACCAAAGATTTTTGGACAAAATCCATATTTGCCAAATCGTCTAAGACCTTGATGGATTGCCATCCAACAGCATTTGACTTTCATAAAAAACAAGACTTCAGGTAAAGATCTATTCATTCATTTTTCGCACACACGCACACACACACACAAACATATATATATATATATAGTGTATCGAGGCAGCAAGTAATTTTCTAAACATATGCTGTTAAATATAATAGAAAATGAATGTCTATTATGTTTAATCATGAGCTGTTCTAAACGTCGTATTTTTGTTTTAATTTCAGTTGAAAATAAAGACAAAAATTCTCCAACATTTGGATAATTATTTATTGATTTTCTTCTAAGCTTTCGGCTCACATGAGCCATCTTCAGAGAGGTTGTTTGGACTGAAATATTATAACATCCACCATCACCGACGATTTTATTTTGTGTTGACATAAAACTCCGTTTGGCAACGGCAATAGTTACCGAAAATAATAAACGCAGTTCTTAAATTTGCGATGCGGTTTTATGACGTCACACCACGGGATAGCGCAAAATGACAACAAAACCATGTAGTCAAATGCAATGCAATATGTTATTTCCGGATTTAAAGTTGATTTTATTGAGTGTTGGTTGTTTAGATTTGATGTACATGGCCTCCAATATCTGCAGGTTCCTCTTACTGTGTGTATGAGTAAGGATCACCGTATTGTTGACCAAAATCTGTCTGATATTACTTACATGTTTATGTTTTTCAGAGAAATGTTGTTTAATAGTACTCTGATCAGAAAGATGACATGTAAGTCTACGGGAGAGCGTGGTTGTAGTAAAACCAATATATGTACTAGGTTTTTTATTAGTATCAGAGATGCAATCTCTGAATGGGCATGTAAATTGGTACACTACATTGGTTTTTTTTAGAGAATTTAGTTTAGTGCTTGTTGGGTTATTATAAACTATGAGGTCAATAACCCAACAAGCATACTGTTTGTCCGGGAGGAGCCTGTGGGCTGTGTGATGCTGATAATGGCTTCGAACACTTTGCCAAAGATTGGAAGAAGGCTGATAGGGCGGTAATTTGCGGGGTCCGAGTGTTCTCCAGTGTTCTTAAATATAGGAACTACAGTGGAAGACTTCCAACAGGCAGGAAAGCAGGAAGAAGATAGGCAGAAATTGTAGAGCTTAGAAAGAACAGAGGAGAGTTCAGGGGCACATTTCTTCAAGACTATGATTGGGATTCTGTCCCCACCGCTCGCTTTGTGAGGGTCAAGTTTTGAGATTATATTAGAAATCAGCGAGGGTGTAATGTGGACGTCATTCAGTTGAGCCTCACTTCTAGGTGGGAAGTCGGGTATATAAACTTCAGACGTATCCAGTCTCGAATTGGTCGAGAATCTACGAGCAAAGAATTCAGCCTTGTCTGCTGAGGAGGTGAGAACCTCAAATTCATTGATTAGTGGGGTTATTGAGCACTTACTCTTGTTAAGCACGCTTTTACAGAGACGCCAGTAGTCTTTGACGCCGAACTTAGAGGATGCTATGCGTTGCCTCATTCTGGCAGCAAACAACATCTTAGCTTCGTTAAGTCTCTTTTTACACTTATTACGAGCTGAGGCGAAAGGGCACCTGTTTTGGTCAGACGCGTGGCTACGATAAAGCTGGAAGAAGTGATTCCGGTTGGAAATGGCGGCCGAGCAAGCGGGCAAGGACCAGGGAGACGAATGAGATTTAAGCTGAAATTTCCTGGCAGGGATGAAAGCATCAATACCAGCCTTAACCCAGGAGGAGACCTCGGATGCACAGTCTTCAACGGAAAGACTAAAAACGTTGTTCCAAGGGACGTCACAGAGGAAGTCACGGAACGAATCCCAGTCTGCTCTTAGGTAGCAGTAGGATATTCTGCTGGTCTGGATTTCTTTGGTAGTGGAGGAGTGGAATGAAATGTTGACGGAAACTACGGTGTGGTCAGAGTTTCCGAGAGGGCAGAGCTGTCTGGTAGGGCAAGAGTCTGGGATGGAAGTGAAGTAGAGGTCTAGTAGCGAGTCCCTTCCTTTAGGGCTATTGGAGAAACGCGTGGAGAAATCCACCACTTGCGTAAGGGATTGGGAGATTGAAAAATTAATGGTGTGAACACCAACAAGGTCGGTAACAGAGTTCTCCAGCCACTTGGTGTGGTGGGCGTTAAAGTCACCAAACATATATATATGGGCAGATGGATGAGAAGAAATGACCATGTCGATATTGTCAGAGATGCTGTCAAGTACCGAACAGTCAGAGGAGGAGGGGGAGCGGTAGAGGAAGAAGAGATTGCTAACCGAGCTTAGAAGTGAAAGACGGAAGCACATGAAAGAATGATCCAGGGATTCAAGAGATGTCACCCTAACTAGAGGGATGTGTTCGCTGACATAAACACCAAGCCCATGCATATGGACATTGGAGTCCTTCCTGAAGAGGGGAAGGTAACCACGAACGTAAAACTCAGAAGAGGAGATAGAAGGGTCAAGGTTAGTTTCACATAGGGCTAAGATATCAGGCGAGTTAGTGTGAAGGAATGATTCTACGCTGTAGAAGTTAGTGCGGATACCTCGTATGTTAGTGAAGGAGACGCAGACAGGTTTGGGCGTTTTCTGACTAGCTGGTTTGGTAAACCTGACTTCCTGTTTCTCCGTGAAACGGGTATCAATGCCGCAATCTGCATTTCTGGATATTCATCCCTTAAACAAAATACGCTCTCCTAAATCACCAAGGTCACGGGCTCCGTGCCTACATAGAGGATGGGTTTTCTTGTGACAGGGACACAAAAGACAAGAAACCTAATCTCGCTTATATGCGTTTCCGAGTGACACTTATCCATAATATCACATTTGTTTTTGCTCTATATTGTCTTTAGGGTGAAGGGTCGGTAATCTTTGATCAAATATCAGAGAGAATTCATAATATCCACACCGAATTTACTTCGACTTAGTTTGTGACTTTATCACAAAGAGTGGTTAGTCCATTGCAAAAATAAATAAATAAATAAACGATGAGGAAGGCAGACATTGCAGATACTTCGCCATCGCTTATGGTTCGATGCAGATCACTGAAGAATTCATCAAAGTCCCGGATGCAAACGGACAGTAGGCGAACTCGTCCACCTTTTTTCTAACATCTGATTTTTCTAAATTTGCTCTGACAAATGCACGACAAAAGTTTTACTCCCACAGCCCATTGGCTCATCTGATCATTCCCTAATCAGTGTTTAGATTAACTCTAAACAAATGAAATCCCGTAACTGACCCTTCCATAGAAAGTTTTTTTTTCCTATATGACGGAAGCTCCTCTCCCAACGTTCTTCAAACCTATTGTCTCCAAAAATACTGCCCTAATCTCATAGATCCTCTCTGGAGTGTTTTATAGCTGCACCGTACGGAAATAATTCCAACTAAAAAGAAACAGATAACTCTGGTTTATCCCCGAATTCCCTTCAGTCATAACTCACTGGAACTACTACTTCAACGACTATTGCAAAGAATAGTCAGACCCTAAAGTCTTTCAGAAACGCTTGCAGTCACTGTAATAGAGTTCTAGAAAACGCAAAGCACAGCTATGTGCCAGCTGTCCAGCCCATGGTTCAAATGAAACAGATTGGTTCTGGTGAATTCTGGAAGGTCACCAACCAAATTATGTACAGAAGTAAAACTGCTGTGTCTACTATTATAAATGGCCCAGAGGTCATATCCTCTCTTACAGACAAACTCTTCGCTTTGATATTTGCTTCAAACTCAACGTTAGATGACGATGGCCATTAAATATTTTCGCATCAACTGGTTCCATTTCTACCAGCCTGATTATTTTGAATTGAATTACCCTGATTCAAGTCAAACTATTTAACCGCGTCTTAAAGTAGAATATTTTCTGCATCAACTGGTACCATTTCTACCGGTCTGATTATTTTGAATTACCCCGATTCAAGTCAAATTATTTAACCGTTTCTTGAAGGAGAATATTTTCCGCATTAATTGGTTTCAATTCTACTGGCCTGATTATTTTGAATTACCCCGATTCAAGTCAAATTTTTTAACCGTTTCTTGAAGAAGAAATTGTTATATCCAGTCTTCAAAAATGCGGCCACCTCCCTCACTCTCTGTATAGACCTATTAGTCTCCTCAATATCAGCAAACATTTGAAACCATTATTAACAACGAGGTCGTCGAGGTTTTGGATAGGAACAAAGTCTTTTGTGACGAGCAGTATGAGTTTTGATCAGCCCGATCCACGGCTGATGTACTAACCATCGTTTCACAGAAAATTAGGGAGGTCCTTGACAACACTCATACTGCAAGGAACATCGCATTAGATATCTCGAAGGCCTTTGACATGGTATGCCCAAAATATTTGCTGCACAAGCTTTCCGGCTATAAAATGACCATTCTAACTGTTAGATTCTTGAAGGTAGTTATTAACGGCCAATCTTCCGAGTGCATGGTGGTCAACGCAGGTGTCCCCTAGGAGACACTTCTCTTTCTGATTTCATAAATGATTTATCTAAAAATATACTTCGATCATTTGTAAACGTGTATTCCGTTTATACGAATATATATACGGGCGCAACTCCAAAATTCTTGATGATCAAATATTGGTAAGTGACCTCTCTTCCAATCTAACATTAACTTCCCAACAAGGAAAAAACTGGCTGGTTACATTCAATGTCTCCAACACCAAACTAGTTACATCCCATTACCGCTGATCTGACCCCAAACTACCACTAGTCAGGAATGGTTGTCCCCTCGAGAAGACCCGGTGCCTTGAGTAGATATTAGGCCTCAGGCTCATACTCGACCTAAAGTGGAATTCCCATGTACAATACATTGCTAAAGATGCAGGTAAAATGATCGACTCCCTATACCGTTCTAGTAAGAACCAGACTCATCATGATATCTATATAAAATCCAGATCAGGTCGAAAACAGACATCCCTTTCCAGTCTTGACAGAGTTTAAAAGGTTCTTCGGAGTCTTGTTGGAGAATAATTATTTTCCTTACTCTAACCGCTCTTTCACAGGTAGGCGGGATATAGCGATTCTTTCACTGTTCTATCACTACTACCATGGAAAGTGCTTATACAAACTGCATCAACTGATTCCATTTCTACCGGCCTGATTATTTAAGAGAAAATTTACTAGGAAAAATAGCCGAATGACACACATTTTCCTAACAAAATTTTTCATAAATAATCAAGCCAGTGTTATATATATACAGTTGTATTAAAAAGTGATCAATACATATATAATGTAGAGCTTTTAATTGTTTTCATATGAAAGTCAGTCGATTACGCAACATTTGGTTTTAACCTTTCGGTAATATAAAGCGTTTTATATCAACAGATTTTCTAACATTTTTTTCAAACGTACAACAGGAATTTTGAGAATACAAAACTAGAAGTTTAAAATAACTGAAATTTTAAAATAAAGGAGGGATTTTTCAAGAATTGTAAACATTTTCATTCGGGTTTGTATTATTCTAAAATATATTTTTGATACGTTTACATCCGGACATTGCTTCGGATTTTTCATTTAGTAACATTTCTCGTTCTGGAAATAATATTATTGCTAACTTCTCAATGTCCAGACTCCACCACGCTTGTAAGGCCTGGCATTTTCTAATATGTTCTATGTTATATCAGGGTCTTTGCCGTTTGTTTCTTTCAATTTTCACACGTGGTTAGCCAGTTTGGTATAATTTTAAGGATTTCAAGCTTGAATGTAGACTTGAAATTATAACAACGATTTAAAAAAATTTCTTCAGTACATCCCATGCATATATTTTTTGTCCATCTGTATCTTGTACTTCTGCTTCGTAAATAACTCTTTCTGTTTTATATGCAGGTTTTATTAAATATGACAGACAAGCTATTATGGTTTAGTTATTATAGGTAATTTTTCATTTGATCTCATGAGTCTTTTTACTTTTGAGGACAGTAAAAAAAAAAATTGTCCGAATGTTTGTTTATCCGAGCGCTTTCAGCTATAATTTTAGCCATTATCAAAGATGGATTTTATTTTATGTGTAACGGAATGTATGTAGTGTTATGAATACTTATAGAATTGTGTGTATGTTTTATATTCCGAACAAGGTAATCATGTTGTTAGCGTGTTTATGGTTGATATTATCGAGTGTTGGATTTCTTTTAATAATACCTTCATTATTTTTAGCCTTTTTTTTGCATGTGGATGATGCTATGATATTGTGTTATCAACATGTATGTTACGGATAAAGTTTGGTATGACTCCGTGTGTGTTTAAATGAGATCTAATTGAGCCCTGTTCTAAGAGATGCAACCTGAGTCAGTATTTTTATATAATTTATATACTCAAAATAAAAAGTCAAATGAACACATGAAAAATAAAATAAAAACTAAACCATAATACCTTGTCGGTCATTTTTATTGAACCTGCATTACAGACAGATTGCCGCCCAAGTATATATATATATATATATATATATATATTGTGTATTTGGGCAGCAATCTCTCTTTTATGCAGATTTCATTAAAAATAAGTGACAAGGAATTATTAATTTTTTATATAACTTTTCGTGTGTTCTTATGATTTTTTTCCTATCAGAACTCGAATTGTCCAAATTGTGTTGTACTTTCATCCATTATGAAGAAATAATTTTGTTTTACTTGTAAATAAACGTGTATAAAGTTTATGTATATAGTGTCTTGTGTATGTTAGGTTTTGAACATGCTAAGGACATTGGTACTGTTTTGGCCTTGTTAGGGGTCAGAAATAAAACACAAAGAGGGAATAGAGTTAAAAAATATATTAACAAAGAACAGTAGTACAACACATATACAAAATGAGAAGGTTACCAGAGTGACTGTTTGATCCGGCTGTCAGAGCTGGAATAGACTTCAGTATTTATTAATGTTCGCAACAAGCAACAAATGTGAAAAAAGGCCAGTTTTCCTTAGGTAGGTTTATCGACAGTGCCGTAGAAAAATTCCAAAACCCCCTAGGCATTTCCCATTTTTCCTCCTCGGACGGACATACAACCAAGCCGCAATCTGCCCAAGGACAGAAACGTAACTGAGAAATAACTCAAATTCTAGCCTCAGTTGGAATAGACTTCTGCCACAAAGCCAAAACTGCTGCTTATTTATGGTTGGAAAAGTTCATGTGTACATGGGTAAATCACCATAACAGTTCATAATTGATGTTATTATTAAGTGTAGGATTTCTCATTTTTATTAGTAATGCCTTCATTCTTTGTCATCTTTTTTGGATGTCGATGATGTTATTATGTATGTATTATCAACAAGTATATTACGGATAGGTCCTGTAAAATCTCGATGTATGTTTAAATGAGATCGGATTGAACTGTTGCGGGTATGGTTAAATGTCAACCTTCTCGTCAATTATGTTGTAGGGTAGCCAATGTAAATTTTTACACATTTAGATAGTTGAGGAACACAATTCTTCAAAGGACATATAAATTTCTAAACGATACTGTTCTCCGTTGTTTATATTTTGGAGGTGAATTATTATCACGGGCAATGAGGTTACATAATTCTAAATGTTCATTGAATAACTTTGACGCAGCATAAATGCATTTCCTGCAACTACCACTCCCTAATTTTCTAAATAACCAGAAATTCGTCTTATATTTTCAAACATAAATCGTTTTCACCATTTGTTTTAATATATCACCTGAAGAAGAACAGTTTTGTTCTGAAACATGAAAATTTTTGTGTAGTGATATGAGCGATTATGTCTCGAAAGAGATATAACTGACTGAGCAGAAGATTATCCCGCAGTAGGTTGCCATTGCGGTAGACTGGTTTCCAGCCAAGGCTATAAAACTCAATCTGTCCTATTATTCAACCCATAACTGGAAGGAAGAGACAGATTAATATATTTCCCAAGGGTATTTGTGCGTAAGTGAATGCTAGAGTTGGTACTAAAACAAAATTGGATAGATTTATGCAGGTTGTTGATGATTCTGTGGAACAGATTTGATTCCCTATTGACGTATTCATGGTGATGTGAATCTTTAGTGTACGGTCTGTACCGACCATTACTCAGGTCGATGGTAATATCTAAAAAAAGTTGCTACTTTAACGTTGGTGGTGGTGGTAATATTAAGATCGTGGTCTTTGAAAAGCTTTTTTAGATACTTTATGAGTTTGTCCATTTTTTTTTATGGACTAGTTTTATGGAGGATTATCAATCCCTCGTCTCGGTAAAGTCCGGTATTACATATATCGAAGATGTGCCTAAGATTCCAGAGCAATCAAAAGTTTGACCAAATCACAGACCTCTGCAGAATCATACGCTCCCATAGCAATGCAAAAATCAAGGTTGTTTTTTCTAATTCACAGGCATTCATCGTAAGATAAAATAGATTTTTGGGCTTATTTCATGATGTTAATCTCTTGGTCACTGATGAGGCAGTAAGTTTTAGTCAAATTAGAATTTTTTTCAGATATTGACAGATAGAAGTCAAAAATACCAAACTAGATGAAAGTGCAATCCATTTTATTTTTGTTTTTTATTTTTGTGAACTAATCAATTGCCTCGGCTGTGTTCTTCCATTGGTTCATGCCTAAGTCATTCTTAGTGAATATGGAAGCTCTTTCAAAGAATAATTTTACTACGAAAGACGAAATAAACACACACACACACACACACACACACACACACACACACACACACACACACACACACACACACACACCAAAATTAAAACACCGTCAAAGCAGTAAAAACAACCAAGTTACCAATGAAGAGACTTGTAGATAAGATAGATTCTTTTTCTAATATATATATATATATATATATATATATATATATAAACTGCTTTGAAAACGAACGACAGAACGTATTCTTTTAAAGAAACCGTTTTTCTTTTATATGCACTTGGAGCTTATTTACAATGATTTATTTGTTTTTCTTAATATATTTAGTTTTGCCGTGGCTCCTTTTTTATCGCCGTGTCTGCCGTTTTTAGTTTCGCCGCTTTGATTCACTGGTCAACACGTTTTTTAGCTAATTTGATGGCGACGAAGAATGTGTTTTGAGATACTGCCAATTCTCCGAAAAAGTCCTCCTGGTCAAACTGAAAGGGAGACCGTTAAACATAGCAATTGTAGTCATCAATGTACCAACAACAGAAAGCACCGAGGAAGAAATATAAACTTTTTACTCCACTCTAGAGAAGGCCAAAGCCAAGAAATCATGGAAGATTTGAATGCCAAAGTAGGCAAATAGAGGGAAGGTATGACAACTGGCAACTTTGGTTTAGGAATCCGCAACGAACGAAGAGAAAAATGGGTCCAATGGTGCATAGCAAATGGCCAGGTATTAACTAACACTCGGTTTCAAGAACACCCACGACGTCTATGGACATGGAGAAGCCCAGGAGGTGACAAGAAAAACCAGATAGACTACATAACCATAAACAGCAGATTCATAAATGCTGTGGTTCAAAGCAAAGCCTATTCAGGCGCTGACTGTGGAAGCGACCCCGTCCCAGTCATCTGCAAATAAAAAGTGAAACTCCGGAGTTTGAAGAAGCCTAGTGCAGCACCAAAACTGATATATAAAGCACCCATGAATGACCTCAACCTACAGAAGAATACACTAACAGCGCGAAAACCAAATTCGAAGTACAAACTGGGAAAGGACACTCAAAATGGGACGCGCTAAAGGAAGCGATGGTGACATCAGCAAGCAACATTGCTCCAAGGGAAATTAAGCGCAGAAAGAAAGAAGAAAGAAAAACGAGTGGATGACTGAAGAGATTCTGGACATGATGGAAAGGAGGCAGAAAATGATATCAATGCATGGAATGGAGTACAGTGAACTACACAAGGAAATAAGAAGAAAATGTAGACAGGCTAAAGAGGAATGGCTCAACGACAAATGTGAAGAAGTAGAGAGATTGAGCAGGAATAATAACGCAGACATGCATAAGCAAATAAAAGAAATGACAGGACAAAAAACCCGCTCTTCAACAGGATGTATAAAATCTAAGGATGGAACAATCATTTTGGAGAAAGAGGAAATACTCCAACGATGGGAAAATATATATAAAAGATCTTCTCCACGACAAGAGAGAGAGCAAGCAATAATACGCAAAGATGAGGACGGGCCGGAAATATTAAAGTGTGAAGTGGAATATGCAATAGCCAAACTGAATAGAAACAAAGTAGCTGGACTAGACAGCATAGTCATAGAGCTACTGATAGCCCTGAAAGAATTTGGTATAGAGAAAATTACAGAGATAATAAATGAAATTTATAATAGTGGGGTAATACCAGATGACCTCAGCAAGTCTATCTTCATCGCACTATCTAAGAAGCCAGGAGTAAACGAGTACGAACGCCACAAAACCATCAGTTTAATGAGCCATGTAACAAAACAGATCGTCCGAATCCTGATGAATAGCGTGAGAAGCAGAGTCAGGCCAGAGATAGGACAAGAACGGTGTGGTTTCGTTAAAGACACGCTAACAATGAATGCCATATTTATGATTAGGATGCTCTTTGAAAGGGCAATACAAATGAAGAAGGACTTATAAATGTGCGTTATTGATTATGCGAAGGTGTTTGACAAAATACGCTACAAAGAATTTATGGAAATGCTCGGCAGCCTTGACATATTTGGAAAAGACTTGAGAGTAATCAAGAATATTTACTAGCAGCAAACCGCTTTCATACAGACAGGTAATGAATTCAGCAGATATACAAAGATAGAAAGGGGCGTAAGACAAGGATGTGTCTTTTTACCGGATGTGTTCAACTTGTACAGCGGGAACATTTTGAGGACCCTAGATTTTATGCCTGGATTTGTCAACGGAGGCCATAATTTAAACAACCTAAGGTAAGCAGATGATACAGTGCCGATAGCAGACACAGAAAGAAAACTACAAGACAGCTGAAATTCCTGGGACATGCAATGAGGAAGGAGGGCTTGGAGAACTTGATACTAACAGGCCATATAGAGGGATGAAGAGACAGGGGAAAGCAACGGATAACATATTTGAAGGACCTAATCAGGTGGATGACAGAACGAGGGTTGCATGGTGTAACACGCGAAGGCGCGCTCAGAGCCACCACGAATAGGGAAACGTGGAAAGCCATGATCGCCTACGTCCTGAAGGTTCAGGGCACATAGAAGAAGAAGAAGAAGAAGAAGAAGAAGAAGAAGAAGAAGAAGAAGATGGCGACGATTTCGAAGATGACCTTAGATTTTCATGGTTAGTTATCGTTTTCCTGTACTGAAATTCCTCATTTTTGAAAAAAAGATCAATTTACGATTTTGGCTGATCGCTCATAGAAAGCCATCAACGTTCAGGTAGGCCGAACAATTTATATCAGTCACCGAAATAAACTTTTATTCAAAAATCAAAAAATAGAATAGCAACGTTTTCTAATTTATCACCAAAATTCAAATTAACTAATAAGCTTTATCAATATTACACTTTAGTAAACCTGGTGATTAAGGTAACATCAAAAGAAATGAAACTCTAAAATCTTCTGCTTAATACTCCTAAACTTAACCCCTCACTTTTATCCTTTCACTCCGGAAGGAAACCAAGCACATTGACAACTGTTGTTTTTACAGTTGGAAAAAAAAAACTCAACTAAAGGCATCCCAATTGAATGCACCTGTTCCATTGTACATGATGAGCATCCTGAAAATGGTTTCATCACATCATCTGGAATATCTAATCACACCATAATCTAAAATCGCCAAACACCGTTTGTGTCGTTAATTTTAAATCTTCCTATGTTTTGAAACCATCCCACTGTTTTGAAATCTCTCTCTATTTTGAGGCTGCTTTTCGAATGAGATGAAATGTGGTAGAGTTTCTAGTTTGTGTTGTGCTAGAGCAGATATTTATGTGAACATGCGTGCAAGGTTTGCTTTGCTTAGTGATAAGATCTCGTTGCTCTGCAGACCGATAATGGCAACAAAAATATCCAGTGAATGTTTTACTATTGAGTTATGTGTTTATGATATTATGGCATATATGGTTTCTATATTATTTTTTGTAGTTTTGATGCGTTTACCATGAATCACATGACTATTTCATGAAATTTGAAATTCATATCCATGAAAAAGAAGTGCTTGATGGTCATGATATCAGAAAACTCATTAAAGATGATGAATATGTTAGTCAATGGAATTAAGCGCTTGGACATTCTTTGTTGATGTAGTGAAAAAATTCTTAGGCAATTGCCGGGCCGAAAACTACAAGGACTTAGTGGAAATGCTGTTGAAAAGTCTACAAATTATAGGCGTTAATATAAGTATTAATGTTCATTTTTACATAGTCATCTAGATAGATATCTAGTTAATTGCGGTGATGTGAGTGATGAGCAAAGGTGATCGTTTCCATCGGAATATCAAAACAAGGGAAAAGCGCTACGACAGTGGGACAAAAAAATGATGGTTGACAACCGCTGGAGAATCAAAAGAGAATTGAATAAAACTGAACATGAGAGACAATCACGAAAAAGAAAATTTTGCCATAGTTCTTATGTTCACGAAGATTTTATTTCTGCTGTTTATTAAATGATTTGATAAAAAATACATGTTGGTCTTGGTATATTCAATCTTGTTATTTTTAAAGACATAGGATCTGATTGATATTGAAAATATAGTATTTCTGAATAAGCAGACCAATGTTTGTTGGTTTAAATAAGCAGACCAATGTTTGTTAGATTTTTTACTGTTTTACTTTGAAAAATATTGCCATGGGTCAATATCATATATACAGAAAACAAATGAAAAAAGGTTTTGTCTTTTCCCCCAAAATGAGGCATTTCTGTACAGCAAAAATGGTTGCTAACACAGATAAAGTAAGATCATTTTCAGATTTATCGCCCTCAAATTAGCTAAAAAATGTTTGTTGTCTTGACACCATTTAAAAAAAAATATTGTTGACCAGTGTTACTGTCTTTCCAATGAATCTTTCTGAAGATGTGTTTGATAAAAAAAAGTGCCCTAAAGAATGGGTTCTGTTATTTTCAGTTGTTTTGTTCCATAACTGGTACAGTTATGGAACAAAACTTATTAGTCAAAAATATACGGAGAGTCTACAAGTGCAAGAAGGCAAAATCATCAGTATATTGCTATCAAAATTCTTTAGATATGTTTATAGTGTACATAATAACCATTAATATAATAAATTAGTTTTCTTTCTTTTTCTTTACTTTTTCTACTATTTTAATTTCTACCAATCTATACAAATTAGCGAATATTTTGTATATGCCTTGGATTAATTTCAGAAAAGGCTAAATGAATTTCTTACTTCTGTGATATTCTGAAAATAAGATGAGGATTTGTTTTTAATTCCACACAAAAAGATGAGAAAATATATTAATAGCTTTTGACATGAACTAAGATTTATAAAAATATACAAAATAAATATTAACAGCTTTTTTTAAGCTACTGCTTTTCTTTCTTCTTTAATCGCATGAAACGACAGCTTAGGGAGAAAATACAATAATTCATTATTTAAATACGCACGCACACACAACATGCTCACACAGAAATACACACACACACACACACACACACACACACACACACACACACATATATATATATATATATATATATATATATATATATATATATTTCTTTCATTTTTGGATTCAATGAAGCCTTGAATGGCGAAATGAATAATCAAATCTATTTTCAAAGAAACTTTTTCCATTTGTAAAATTTCTTAAATATGTTGTCAGGATTTCTGTATCCTATTTTAAAAACACACGCGCATGCACACACACATATACCCACACATACACGCACACACACACACACACACACATATATATATATATAACGGTAATACATTTTGGAAAACAACTAAATTATGCATATTGTTTGTATTATCGTGTAGGAAGTTGTAGGAAGTCGTTTTATTAACGATGTAAGGCAAACAAAACCCCCGAGGCCTTTGCAGTGTGCGGAGAAAGATAACGATCCGATCCTAACAGATATTATCAAGTACGGTGAGTAGGCGGAAAACGACTCTCCCACATCGTGCTGATTGCTTTTGTTTCAAGAGAACCGCATTCGTTTTTATCAGAAATCAGGCTTCACGTATAATGCTTCGTGCGTCGATGGAGGCGGGGGGTCAAATATAAATGCTTATTTATGATAAAGCTATTTACCGATCTGAAAATAACCATTTCATTGTATTATTGATCCATGAGATTTTTTTTTCATGGGATAGAGCATTTTTTAAAGAAACTGTAACAACGAGAAAATAAAATTCTATACTGTTTATTTTTGCATTGTCACCAAAAGTATCATCCCAACGTTACAAATCGGTAACACCGAAATGAAGCAAATAGAAAAATGCAAATATTTGGGAAGTGTTTGAACAGAGAACGGGAAAAGGAACACCGAAATCCGAAGGCGCATTGGGATAAATGAAAACGCTTTTTAAAAGCTAAGCAAAGTATTAAGAGATATGAAAATTTAGTTACTAATAAAAAAAAAATGAGTACTGAACTGATATGTAATATCAGTTTCACTATAGGGCAGTAAATATTGGACAATCTCCTTACAGATGAGAAAGACACTTGAAACAATGGAAATGTGGATTTAGAAAAATATACGGAAAAGACCATGGACTGAACATGTGAGCAACGACGAAATAGAAACAACAAAGAACACTTATGCTGAGCATAAGAAATAAACAGTTGAAACTGTTCTGCTATTTTCTTCTATTCCTCTTGCCTTCAATCCATCCTGTGATTATCAAATTTTCTCAGCTCTGTTTCTTTATTATGTGTCTTAGAAAGTTCAACTATATAAGGAACTTTTGGGGTTCTAAATGAAGACAGGAAAATCAGAGAATACTACTTTTACTACTACTGTTACAACTACCACTACTATTAATAATAATAAATTACTCTAAGGCTATACCAGGTGTAGCTCTCCTGGCTTCTGATGCTTATTGATTTGAGGTGTTAACATATACATGCTGTTGTAACTCTAAAAGGTTACTTCACCATAAACGGAAGTTGGGAATAGTAGTATATCAATAAATACAAGACTCGCATGCTTCGCCAAGTGGATACACTGCTAGTCAGTATAATCCTTTCTCTCCATTCCAATAGTGTCAAACGTATTTAAGAGGATAGGAACATTTCATTCCTGCACATAGGTAGGTATGCAACATTCGCTTTTTAGATTAGTTCTTTCCAGAGTAAATATTTTTTCTTTTTAGGATCGATGTTAATTCTTTCCGTGTCCTTTCTTTTCCTCTTATTACGCCTTTTCCGGACATCATTATCAGAGCTTTTTGTGGGGTGGGCACGTCAAATGTTTCAAAGAGAATCTATAGGTTCCACCTCATCTGAAGAATTTTGCTCTTAAACTGCATGCCTCTAGTGCCTTTTGTTTATTAATTCTGGTCCCTTAACCAGATACACCATTTTCCCGATTCTTCCTACAATAGAAATGACTACAAAATACGTCTTATTCACCCGATATATACGATAAACTTTTTGACCAATATTGTAAAGGTTCTTTCTAGTTTTTTTCCTTATGCTCATATTTTTCCTTATTTGGAAATCAGTTTATCATACACTGATCGTATCTTACACTCGATCATAATCTTGAACTCTAAACCTCGCGAACAGTGTTTGAAAAAACTATTTTACTACTTGCATAGTTGGTCTTGTACATCTGAAAATCTCTGGCCATTTCGAAAGGCTGTCTACGACAAATAAAATAGTATGTTCTATTCATTGGAACCCAATATAAAAACATGACCAAGGACAGTCAGTTTCTGGCCATAGATTAAACTTAATTGGTGGTGCCTTAGACGCCAAAGCACAGCTTTTGCACGACTTTTAATGTCTATCCATAAACATAGCTTCTCATTACGCTCTTCATACTTGATATACTACAGTGTCCAGCATTGAATTCTTTTAGGATCCTTCTTTTCTTTAGAGCTTCTACTTTCCTTTCGCTGTAAATGAGAACATCATCACATATTGAATAAACCTCACTTATTATATTCTTGTCTTGTAATTTAGTTTTCGTTTCAAAAATGAATTTGTCATCTAGTGCTTTCTTTTTATATATCCGCAAACGTTATCAGTAGTTCCCGTAGAATATTTCACAAAATATTTTTCATCTCTACCTCCGATCGTAGAACAGCAATGACCGTGTTTTTGAAGGATTCCTTATTTCTTGGAATTAGTCTGAACAATCAGACTGCATGACTTAGCTTACTTGACGGCAATAACTCCATTCTAAAGTAATAATTTAGAAGAATGAATCCCCATCGTTGCAGTTTGTTAGCCGCATGAGTCGGTGATCCTTTTTTATTGACTCATAAATTGCTAGCAACGGTTTATGATCTGTCTGCAATGTAAATTTTCTCCCGTGTATAAATCTACGAGGCAAAGAGAATCCCTAGACTTTCCTTCTCTATGACCGAGTATTTTTTCCGCTAGAAGCAACGCCCTGGCTGCATATGCAATCCGTTTAAAAGAGCCGTCATCAATTTACGCATTATACAAGCTCCGACAACGTAAGCACTGGCGTCACTTGCCGCGATCATATTTTAGGATCATAGTGTGCCAAAAATAAATCTGAACTTAGGATACATTTTGTCTTTTGAAATGCTTCCTGGCGCTCCGACGTCCAGACCCATTTTGAGTCTTTCTTCAAAAGTTTATTTCGCTGCGTTCTCAAACAATGCATGTTTTTCACAAAAACATTGTAATAGCTTGCTGATCCTAGGAAACCTAGTAGGGAGTTGATATTTTCAGAAGCAGGCATGTCATTCATAGCACTAGCTTGTGCTGGATCTGGTTTCCTGCTAGTCTTCTCAATAATTTGTCCAAAGGACTTAATCTTGTTCATAAAGCACTTTTTCACACTTTTCGTCCCTTAGCTTGAATCCATAATCTGGAATTCTCTTGAAAACTCCAAAAACATTTTTCTTGTGTTCTTCCGTGTTTTTACTTCTCATCAAAATATCATCAAGGTATGCAACTGCGAAGTCTAGATCATTTAGCATCGTGTCCATGACTTGTTGGAAGATAGAGCGACCTTAATGCCAAACGGCAACTGATTAAATTTATATAATTCTTGATGTGTATTTACGGTAAAAAAAATTTGAAACTTCGTCATTGACTTGGATTTGAATATATGCGCCGCTAAGGTCTATTTCTGAAAGCAATTTGCCTCCGCTACGCTGGACAAAAAGCTCTTCTTGTCCCAGAAGTGGGTAGTGATTTTTTTGAGGGCATCGTTTAAGCCAGAAGAAAAATCAGCACAGACGCGTATCTTCGACTCTGTTTTAATATATACTGTCAGCGAAGCCCAGTCGATATGCTTGACTTTGGACAAAACGCCGATTTCTTCAAGTCTATCAAGGTCGTCGTTTATTTGTTTGATCAACGCAAAGGGTAAAAAAAAGACTGATTGTACGCTTTATTTTAGCTCGAATTTCGCTTTTAACTTGTTTACACCTGACAAGCCCCCCTCCCCCCCCCAAAAAAAAAACACACCTGGGAATTTATTTTTAAATTTTTCTTTTAAAGTTTCTGTTTTGTTGGTAGAAGTCACTCTTTAGCAAAATGAACCGAATGGGCAGTTCCATAATTTGAATTTTTCCATCTGATTTGTACCAAAAAGATTATTCGTGTTTTTCATGATGAATATTTTTTGTTTAACGTTACACACGCCAATGAATATAATGTTCTCACCTGTGACAGAACGAACTTATTTTTAAACAATTAATGTTGGTATAAACATTTATTATGCTTAAATTAAAACCGCTGTCTAGTTGTAACTTAACATTTTTGTTAAAGATTTTCATCCAAATCTTCTCTTATAACTTGTAGATTCATTATCATTCGTCACTCTAACGAAATTCTTAACTCCCTTTTTCATTTTCGTCTTGCAGTATTTTTGTATCCTTCTTTTCCACAACGAAAGCATTGTTTGTTTTTAAACGGACAGACATTATAGAAATGTAGTCTTTCACAAACATATCAGGGGTTAGGCGTAATGTCTTTTTTCTTCATGGTTTCATTTTTATGTCGCCCTTTTTGTGTGACATTCCGCTTATTTCAATATTCTTTGCGTCCTGCCGAACGTTTATACATCTCTGACAATCTTTCGCCTGGTTTTGCAGAGCTAAGTTGGGTTCGATTTCGAGTTTATTCAGAACCCTCCTCCTGATTTCAGTGGTTTTTAGCCGAGACTAAACCTTGCGCATTTATATTAAGCATTTGAAATTATCAGAGCTTAGTTCTGTTAATTTGAATTCTTCACACTGACTATACACAATACTAGCGAACGTAGTGAAGTCATCTTCGTCATTTTTTAGTATTCTATCTCTTATGGAATAATGACTTTTTTGAGCTGAAAAACTCCGAAAGTAACCTAACCGTTTCCTTAAATGTTAAGTTTTTCGAGCCTTTGTTCAAGGTGCTTTTGTTGTACTTGTTACTTTAAAATTTCCAACAACACTTTTTAAACTCCTCCATTTGTTACTTTTTTTCAGAAGTATATATATTCACATATATAAACACCTTTAATTTCCTACAATTATTTCCACGTAACCTTTTATCCCGAGAAATTCTCTCGATGTTACATGTTCTTGCAAACTGAATTTTCAATTTCACGTACATTTTTGTTAAGTCAGAATAATATCGTGTTTTTAATGTTGTATTTTGCTCAATAGGTTTTTATCACGTAATTTTGAAAATCCTTGTAGCCAAAAAAAATTGCTTTATATTTTATTTTAAGTTGAATTTCCTTTATTCAAAATTCACCAAAAGCCGAAAGTTTTTCAGGTGCTGACATGATTTGCCACACATTTTTTTCTGGTTTTTTTCAGTTTTCATTGCATTAAACTAATCAGAATCCATCTTTTAATTTTATAAAAATACTTGTATGTATTGTAACATTTTAATCAAAATACGACATCGTTGGTAGAGACTGATAGCGTACCGAATTTTTCTTCTGACACTCACCGATCGATGATGGACCTTCTCTCTCCAGTTTCTCACAAGTAGCGTTTGCTGTCGCATTCATATATTTTTGTAAATAATGATTCTAATTTTTTGTCCACGTAAAGAAATTTCAAAACATTATTTTTACATGAAATCTTAATTTCACCAATTAAAAGTCCATGTGAGCCTGACTGGCTTCAGTATCTGTATCTATTCAAAATTTAATTAAAATTGATATAAAACTACCTTCAGGGTATATGTATAAGTTGTGTTATGAAATATAAATGGATATCGTGTTTATGCTTCGCTTCCATTTTATGATTATGTGAACAGTGTTCACGAAAACGATTACTCGAAAAACTTATTCAAATTGTAAATTGAATCAAAATTAATTGAAGAGACAATTTGTCTATACTTCTGAGATGAGGTAATATTTATATTATTTACACTGTTCGGACTGCTGTCCTCATCTTTATTACTACGTTTACGGCGTTTCGGCAGTTGTACGCTCCGGCCTTCTTCAGGTGCCAGTGATCGAATTAAAAGGTTCGGTTCAAAATTCTTAGCAGTTGAAAAAGGCCGGAGCGTACAACGGCCGAAACGTCGTAAATAAAGATGAGAAAAACAGCCCGAACAATGTAAATAATGAAAATGCAACTATACTAAATGATAAGTATTCGAAATGCAAAATTCTTCAAAATAAAATTTTAAAAATTAAAAGCAATACATAAATGTTAATTATTCAAAAATGTAAATATCATCCATAAAACAAATTTAATAAGAAAATATTTATAACCTTATGTTATATGATACTGCACGCAAATAGTCAACTACTGAAGAGTTTTCGTTAAAGATGTCACTAATTTCGTAAGTTTTGCATTTAAATCCCGATAATTCTTGACGTTCTTCATATTTTTGCAACCTGCTCTTACTTTTGCAATATGAATTTCTTGAAAGATCTTTTCTGTTTTAAGATCGTCTAAGAATATCCTTATTGTGGAATGACACATGGTGCAAAAAAAAAAAAAAGAAAAAAAAAGCTCCATGCCATTCTTCAAAGACATTACTAACTCTAAGTAAATCAATAAGAGGGTATAATCTCATAGAATTGTAATGTCTTCTGTTTCTATAATCGGTTGATCGGTGATGTTCATGCCAGTGTTTGTTTACAAATTTTCCAAAGTGTTTGAATATTGTTCCGTGTAAATATTACCCCAATCTATCGTGACGATTTATATATTAATTTTGGAGGAGTACGGAACATCGTGAGATTAGATAATCTATGGTTCCTGATATTTGTCATCAACTTTATTAGCACGTTCTGGATATTATCCATGCAGATGATTGTCACTTTTGTTTCAAAATGTTTAAGATATTTATTCTTGGCTTTAGTTTTCATATTTTTTACTGCAACATTTGGCGCTTGGGTTATGTTTTCGTTTTCTACAGAATCTACTAAATTTGATTTTCCTTAAATAATTTACTTCTTTCCGTTTTTGTGTTGAACGACTAATTGTACCATCCAGTCGTTTCCAAGAAAGCCAATAGGTGTTTTCTTGTATGACAAATTCCAGTTAAATAAAACCTCTTTCACCTTCTTTACGAGGTATGTATAGATGATCAGCTTTTGATGATACATGTCATGCTTAGAAAGAAGCTTTCTTATCTAAGAATCCATTAGTCTGATGTTCTTTGGAGCTTAGTTCAAGATGTTGAAATTATATTGAATCATTAGAATGGCAAGAATATTAATGGCCAGAATTCTGCTTTGAGAATTCAGTTAATTTCCTAATATTAGTTGCAGTCTCTTTTCGTACTGTTTCTTTCATTTTTTTTTATGGTGAATTCCTTCACCGTCATTTACGCCGAGATACTTTTTCTTGCTTTAAATCTTTGATTTTTACCGCAAGATTTAAGTTAATATAGGGGATCCTCGTAAAATTGTGGCTTTAAAACTTTTATCCAAAACGAGTTTCTTTCCAATGTCATCAGTGAAACATTTTACTGTTTTCGGGTGACATTTCAGCTCGAAACCATTCCTAGCATCCAGTTTAAAATGGAAACATGTCATCAGTTTGTAGTTTTAGGTTCTTTTACTAGTTTTTGTGTGCTGTATTTAGATAATAGAAGTAAAAATAGGATCTTTATCTATTGCTGAAAATTTCCGTGTGTGTGTGTGTGTGTGTCTTTTTCAGTGTTCATTCACTATCCTCTTCTGTGATTCCTGCTAATGTTTGTTTTGGTTTATTTTTTATCCTTTCTACATCTAGTGAAATCCAATCTGCTTCTTTGTTATTTTCTTTAGGGCAAGTCCATATTTTCGCCAGAACTGTATAACCTCTTCCATTGTAAGAAGTGGGGTTGTCACTTAAATTTATATTTACCTATTTCTCTATTAAATTTATTTGCGTAGGGTTGATAGATTTTGTCCTGTCTGTAGAATCTTGATATTTTTATAGCGTCTGATTCTTTGATATTACCGTGGTATTGTTTGCTTTATTTTTTCTTTAGCTGATCGGACTTCATTTTAACGCTTAACTTTGTATTTCGTTTTGAGTTTTCTGCCTTTTCTAGTATTTATGTTTGTTTCTCTTGCCAGTCCATTAAGTACTGATAATTCACTTCTAAGTTGTTCGATTTCATTCTATGCTTCTTTTTTTTTCCAATGTGGGTCTTCATGTCTGCCTTTTTTCTATGATGTTTAATTTCTTTAGTTGCTGCTATTGGTAATATATATATTACTTCCTTGAGACTCATATGTGGATCTACTTCATCTAGAAATAATTTCAATGTTACATTGCAGAGCTTGATAGTTTTAAGGTTATGCTTTGTTGCTTGTAATTTTAGCAATTGTTCTCGTTCCCCCATTTTAATATTTTGTGTCTGACGTATACGCCCCATAATTTCTTCCTTGGTTTCTTGTAAACTAGTCTTATTTTCTGTAAAATAATTCGATTCAATGTATTTTGAACTCGTTCCATTCCAGGCTTGTGACCAATACCATTCTTACTCTTCCAAATTTTCAGTTTTATCTTCACAGTGATTGGTGAATATTTCAGTTTCTTTATTATGATCTGTGATTTGTGTAATATTAGTACATTTTTATCTGAATTTCTGGTTACTTTTCATGTTCTGTTGATTCAATTATTTGGTTGTAGTTATTTTCGTTTCTTTATTTTCAGCATCAGTCAATCGGTTATTTTCTCATGATGTACCTTCTTTCTTACATTGGCTATTTTATTTTCGTCATTGTATTTTCCAATTGCTTGTCTAGCCATTTCTCAACAAATGTCAGATGTTTGGCGAGTGATGTTTTTCTGGGGTTTGTGCAATGTTTCATAGAATGCATTCATAACGAGTTTGTACTTCTGACGAGACCATTTTATATTTTCTTCTTTAAATGAACGATTGTGGGTCTAATTTGAGGGTTATTATTCCGCTTGTGGGGACCTGAAGATTAATTATTTGTGCAAGAGTTTGTTCCTATGGCATATTTTTCGATTTCAGTTGGGGATTTCTGTTTATCTACTGATTATCTGATCAATAATAATAATAATAATAATAATAATAATAATAATAATTTACTTTGTTTTCTGTCGTTACATACGCATTTCCTTCCGGGTCCAATCTAGAAACATAAGGTCCAAAATGACTTCATGACATTTTCACCTGCCTGATCATCTTTGTAAATAGTAGAATAAATAAATAAATAAATAAATAAATAAATAAGAAATCAAAATAAAAAATAACACACATTTTACATCGATAAAGCTCTTCGTAATATGGGCGCTGTATCTGTGAGTGCAATTTTAAAAATTTATTTAGGGTATGGGCTACTAGGAAACCTTTTCATGGGGTTATAAGACCATTTTACAATCAAACTGAGTGCTTCAACTACAACTTGGATTATTGATGTCTTCATGGGCGACATTGTTTAGATTTCTATTTCAAATTCCTTGTACTTTGATATATTTTTTAAAATTTCCAAAGATACATTACCATCTGCAGGGATTGCCATGTCAATAAGAAAGCACATCTTGAAGTCTTTAATCACAATTTCTGTGCAATAAGATTTGATCGTTCTGTCTGTATTGTAAACTCCCATTATGTTTTCACAGGTCCTATCTTGTACCAGGCTGATGTCCATACCAGTTTCTTACAGTTCCCTTCCAGTAAAAGTTGCATATTTTCAAATGTAGATATTGGCACACTTTATCATGCTGAGTTTTATATTCGGTTGGTGCTAACACTGTGCATCATGTTACAAAATGGTAAATTGTTTTTGGATATTTATCACATCATCTGCATTTGGGGTCAACATAATTTTCAGTATGTTTACTTAGTAATATCTAGTTAGCAAACATTGGTCCTCTGCAGTAAGAACAAAACCTTCATTTTCAGTTTTTAACCAAGCACCATGTAATCACTGATGAGCACAGGGTTGGTCTACATCAGCTTCTTTGGGCAAAGTACTGAATATGAAGAGACTTGTAATGCTATCGTTTCTGCATTTGGTATTTTGCTTTCATTTTTAAATTTTTGCCGATGCAGTAGGTATATTATGATATTATTATTATTATTATGTTGTCATTTTTCATCATATTTCGAGTTCTGCTATGGTCGCACTACCTGCAAAGTCTGCGGGAAGATCTAAGGCAGGTCGTGGTGTGTTATTATGGCTCCATTTCATGTTTTTTTCTATCTCCCTAACATCCCTAGCGTTACATAGACAAAGTTCTCCTTAGTGTGTGAGCTGTACTTAACAAGACAATGTTTTGCATATCTTTTAAGCTTGTGTTTCAATGTGTTATTTTGTTCCATTTTTTATCATTCCAAGTGCACCTACTATCACTGGCACGATTCTTGTTTTCCGCTGGACAAGCAATATCAATTAATAGGCAAGTTTTTCTTTCTGGTCTTTAATAATAATGTCCGGCCTATTTGCTTCAATTTTTCTGTCTGTGTAGATGGTGTAATCCCATAGAATGGTGACATCTCCTATTTCTGTAACCGGTGTTAGGTGATGTTCATACTAGTGTTTGTTTACATATTTTCCAAAGTGTTTGCACATTGTCAAATGTAAATATTGCCCCACTCTATCGTGACGATTTTTATATTCATTTTTATTTTTATTATTATTATTATTTAGACGGAAGTAAATAAGAGACGAAACAAAGAAACCTATTTTAATTGTATTTTAAATCTTTAAAAATGATTTTAATCTTTCTTTTTTAGGGTAAAAATGTGCACAGGAAATGTTTCATCTAGTTATTATTGGAAAGTCGCACACCATGAAATGGGTCACCTTGTGTATTACATGTCATATAGGGATCAGCAAGATATTTATCGTAATCCGGCAAATGCAGCGTTGGACGAGGCAGTTGGAGATACGATTGCGATGTCTTCCTTGACTCTTGACCACATGCGGCGACTGGGTTTCACCCACGAACGACCACGGACTCAGTACGGTACAAGCATTCTTTAAACTAGTTTAAAAAGTATTCAAATGTGTGATAATTTTAGTCCAAAATTCAAGAATGAAGAATTATTGTCATTCAATAATGAATTCTATTAGTTTCTTAAAATTACTTACTACAGCAATTGTATCATGTTAGAATCAAATTTGCAGGTACAGGATTAACTTGAGAGGTAACCCTTTAACTGGTGTGTCGATGGAGATTTGCACCTCAGGGCATTAATAACCGATCCCGACGGATTTACATTTGGAATATGCGGGAAGTACCGGTGACAATTATATATAAAAATGCCAACCTCAGAGGGAAAACGGTCTTACAACCACACAAGATTGTAAGGTCTACATTTGGAGAAGGTCCCAAAAGCACACACATCAACTGCCCGACGGTAATTGGTAAAGTCTAAAGTTGAAAAACATTAACAAAACTATGACAGCTACAAAAATACAATTTTACGTTTTTCAATAATTAATTCATAAATTAAATTCCCCCCAAGTAGGGCAGTAAAACCACTAACAGACCAGAGGTTACTGAGTATGAAAGAAATAGAAAACAGAAACATTTTTAAGAAACGAGAACAATAGAAGACTGTATAAAACGATTGAAATTGCATTACAAGCGAGAAAAAACATTTAGCGGTTACAGTGAATCAATTCAAATATGTTACTGATGAGACCTTACCTCCAATCTAGTACTGCACTGAAATTCATAAAATCTAGGAACCATAGAGAAGAATGAATTCAAAAATATACCATAAAAGTATTTCTCGAAAAAGCAGAAGAAAGCTACATGACGGCGGTGGGAAAGTGACTGAAGAGTCCAGGCCAGGACAATAATATTGCTGATTCTTCGTTGGATTTTATCAAGAATCTCAAAATATACCGCCGAAGCACTGGATCCTTATGATCCAGCAATATTCAAAGCACGGATAAATAATAGACATAAATATGTAATGAACGACAGAGGAGATAAAAATTGTCTAGCATGACACAAAGAATCAACTTTCTTGGTTGCAAACTTAACCATGGATTCAATATAATATTTCTACTGTATGTCAGCCGAGAATATTAAATTATTCCACGCATTTATATTATAGGCTCATATCATCTGGTTATTTTGAGTTGATTGCCTTATTTTGTCTGGATGCGAGACAGTGCCGAAAACTTAATAGGCTGACTATGAAGGAATGATTCTAGAACTGTGAAACTTTGCATCTTATAATTTAAACTCTTCTGATTGATAAATTCGTTGATGTTTTTCAGGTGAACTCGCACCTAACTGTTTCAAGATGACTGTTCATCCTATTAGTAAATAAAAAGTCGTTAACAGCAGAAATGATGTCATAAGCACTGCGATACTGTTTCCCAACCAATCTTTTTATGTTTGAGAACAAATGATAATCAAATCATGAGAATAGGGAAGGTGATCAACCAACTCAAGGCCACACTCATGCACACCATCCATTAAAAACAAAATCTTGTGTGCTGGAGCATTGCTCTGTTGAAACATGAACCCTTTCATCACTTTTCCTGGACGTTTGGTCTTAAAAACTTTCCTTTATTGATAATGTGACCCTTCTGAAATAGAGTCTATAAACACAGTAGTTTTTACACCCTCAAAAACGAGGCCATCACCCTCCCTGCAGATGAAACGACTTTAGCCTTCTTTGGGGAAAGTGAAGAGGGGTGTTTTTACTGCATAGATTGTCTTTGTATCTGGCTTAAAGTGATGAACCTAAAGTTGGATACGCTCCAAAGAGATTTTCCCGTGATATGATTAGCCAGGTGCACTTTTAATCAGGTATCAGACGACGTAGCACTTACCAAATAGAAACCATCGTCACGCCAAGTTTATTGTGCAGAATATTCTCAAATCTTGTATGGCATATGCTAATAGAATTGGCTATTTAATTTATAGTCGATTGCCTGTCATCCATTACAATCTGGTGAACACGATCATTGTTTTCCCAGGTGGTGTCAGATGAAGGACATCCAAAACTTGAATCATCTTTAAAACTCTATCTTCTCCTTCTAAATTCTGTTGTCCACTTTTGCAATATTAATAAAGTTGAAACGTGATCCCCAAATGCATGTCAACATGACTGTCCTTGGACGTTAAATCCTTTATCTTCATGACACCAGGATGGTGCCATATTCCGTCCATTTTCAAGAGAATTTTCTACTTGTTATACTTTATGCCTTCTTTGAAGAGCCAGATATTTTAGTTTAGTAGGAATGAAAAGATGCAGTTATTAATGAGGAGTTGAAATTTATGCTTGCAAGATTTATAACATCTATAGCATCACTCTTTAATTGTCAGCCTCTGAACCTTTCTGCTCAACCTCATAAGTCGTTATTTTTCTTCCTCTTTTTCTTTTACCGTTTCTTTCCTTAATTTTATACCCTAGTCGTTACTTTATACTAAAATATGATATTCGTTATTATCTTGTTATTATTTTCGAAGACCAGGTGAACGATTGAAACAAATTTTAAGTAACTATATAAAATGTAAATGTACTCGCATTAGTCTTTGTTTTACATGAGAAATAAATTTATTCTAGCGATTCTCTTATATATGAAAGTCAGAAGTCAAAATGTTGATTTGGACTGAATGCTATTGCTTTAAAATCAAGAACAATAAGATTAAAGAACTATTACTTAAAAATTAACGAAGAAATTCAGAGTTTAAAATTAGTGCTAGTCGTAAAACAAAAGAATTAAGATAAATGAAATAAAATAAAATAAATTAAAATAAAATAAGATATTAAAATAAACTATTTAAACAAAAAAAGAACTGAAAGTTAAAATAAGGCAACTATTTTTTTAAAAACTTATCCCTCTTTCTCTTTCTCTCTTCCTTCTCTTTCTAGTCTTTACTCTCTAACGAGATAGCAATCCTCAAATAAAAAGAAGAAAAGAGTGAACGACGCCGAAAAACACCGGAAGATTGCGGGACCAAAATTTTCATATTAATGACTATATATATATATATATATATATATATATATATATATATATTAAAAAAGGATTAATTCAAAGATGTTGAATGGCCATTTCGATATGACGATCCCCACGGGGAGCGACACATCACCTCAGCAACAGAAAAAAACCTTTCAGAAACTGGAGAAAAATTAGTCTACTTTTCCTTTTTAAATAGATTGCAAAGAATCCTTTTCTTTTTCTTTTTCCTTTTCTTTTTCTTTCCCTTTATTTTTATTTTTATTTTATTTTATTTTATTTTATTTTATTATTATTTATTTTTAATTTCTTTGCAATCTATTTAAAAAGGAAAAGTAGACTAATTTTTCTCCAGTTTCTGAAAGGTTTTTTTCTGTTGCTGAGGTGATGTGTCGCTCCCCGTGGGGATCGTCATATCGAAATGGCCATTCAACATCTTTGAATTAATCCTTTTTTAATATATATATTTGCTCTGTAATATTTTATTACATGGAGCTCTCTTCCTGTATCATTTTTTAATATTAAAATAAATTTTTAATATTAATTAGGATCGGGTTTTTTGGAATTTACCTTCCTGCTTTTTTCCTTTGGATTGAAGTATCTGAATTAAAATATATATATATATATATATATATATATGGTAGCATAATAGCCCGGCGTTGACCGTGCAACCCAGAACATTTTTAATTAGATGATTAATGCAGCGTGTTGCGATTTTCAAGCACTTGTAGTCGCCGCCTCACTTTAAAACTTAAAATTAAAAAAAAAATAATTTAGAAAAAATTATTGTTTAAAACTTGTTAAAAATTCCATTAAAAAATCTATTTTTTTTTGTTTTGCATAAACGTGAGATGATGTTTTATGTGACATTGTAAACAACATTGCGTTTGTTTTTGTTTCAAAATTACAGGGGGAAAAAATTACATTTTTTGTTGACTAAATGAATTTTAGAAATTTTTGAAGAATATTTAAAAATGTAGACATGGTAAATTTTCGTTTTAAGACCCGAAGGCTAATATCCCTTATATACGCAAACACACGCAAATTACTTTTTATACACTCTTATTTTTTTTTCACTTGTTTCAATGTCAATAACTTTCTACTGAAATTAAGTACGGAAAAAAATCGCGTACTAATTTCTGCAAGGACTTTTCTGAAAAAGAAGTAAATAGGCCCAAATTTTCTTCCTACGCCTTAAATCGTTCAGCAGCGAATGACTCTCACTAAGTCGGTAATGGCTGACAAAAAATCGAGAAGAAGTCCGATTTTTTCTTGTCGTTAACATAAAAAAGAGCGGTTTCTTCAATATCTAATTGCTGATTTGAGTTCAGCATATACATTTGCACGGAAATAAGATTATTTTGGAAAATTTAAAGGGGTATTAGCCTTCGGGTCCTAAAATGAAAATGTACCTTTTTTTCCATATTTTGTTTTTGTTTGAAAAAAGACTTTTTTGTTTAAAAATTATGGGAAAAATTTTCACGGTTTTTGTTGACCAAATAAATTTTTAAAACGTCGGAATAAAAATTAAATATAAAGGCTCAGTTTTTTTTTTTTAGTCGCGTTTGACATGTGTGATTTGATTTCTGTGATGTAATCTAGCAACCATCTTAGATGTTTTATGGAGCAAATGTAAACAAACGGCTCCTTTGGCCAAAAAGTACGAAAGGTAAAAATTGCTGAACTTAAACTCAAAAAGTATGTGTCGATCTGGCTTCCCTGTAGATATATGTCCCTAGAAAGTTTAAATGGTGTAGCTTAAAAAATGTACGCTAGTATAGCTTACAGTCACACACAGACTCACAGATTGCCATTTATATATATAGATATAGCAAAATAAGACAGGTTCTACGCATAATTTCAACTATATGAAAAAAAGAAACAATGAAAAATAAAGGAACGCCGGAAAATAAAATAATTTTGGCCAACCAAAAAATTAACACAAGAAGGATTTTGATGTTAGCCAAAACCAAGGATCGAGCCAGAGACTGGGGCCTGGTTAAAACTATATAAGCTGTCAACTCTGGGCTTGCCGAGCACAAAGAACGACAAGAGAAACCACGAAACAAGAGACGCGACAGTCAGAGAAACCAGCCGGGTGTGACACGTAAAATAGTTCAGAGATCATCTACTAATTCGATTTTTTGCCCTTCTGAGAGCAAAGAGAAACACAATAGATTGATGCTGACCTATTTTTAATAATAGTAAGGTTTGACCATAAAACAACCCACTACCAAAACGAAACCGACTTTCTCTAGACTGCTATCCCTATACGACTATCCTAACGAGCATTTTGCTACACAGAATATCAAGGAACTCACTCTAAATTAAATAAATAAAAGATAAAATATTTATTTTATACTCTGGAGTCTAAATTATATCTCAAAGTTTCCAGCAAACAAATACTAAGATTATTCTGGAAAATTTCTAGAGAAATACTAGTAAAATGTATAACTGGTAAAATTTCCTCTAAAAATTCAATTGACTAAATACTATGACGACTAATTTGAAAAGCAAGAGAAATAAGATCAAATAAACATTAATTCAAGTTAATAAATATCAATGTAAACATTCTGAGAACTTAATATTATATTAATATTAAAAATGTCATGAAAATAAGAAAATAAAATGTCAGAAATTCAAACGACTTTATATTACTTGTAAAAGAAAAATTAATAATATGAAAGAAATACCACTGAGAACTAGCTTGGATGTTATTGAATCATTTTATCGTAAATACATCTGCGTGCATATAAGCCTAGGAATAATCGAATTGGGTCGATAAAATTATTGTGTGAAGCTATGTACTGAGAAGAACTTACAGGAGACTTTTGGCTTTTGCTAACTCTGTTGATTTCTTTTTGTAGAAAGTAATATAAATCTGCTCATGCACCAGGCTTTGGAGAAACTACCGATGATTGCTTTCAGTTACATGTTGGAGAAATGGCGTTGGGATGTGTATCGAGGAGTTATCTCACCTTCAGATTACACAGAATCATGGGTCCGTATGAGGTAAACAGCTTTGCAAATCCTGACTATCGCAAAATTTAATAATGATATATTTAAAAGAATTTGCTATAACCGAAATAGTTGTTTTGCATAGGAATGGGTGTCGTTAGACCGTGATGAAGGTCATTAGAACGTATTTACAGTGATATTTTGTGTTGTGAATTTATTTTCTTTTGATAGACAAAATTTATTAATTGACTGATTTGCTTTTTATGGCTTATCAACCTTTTCAAGTTGAAACATATATTGAATTGTAGGAATCATTTTTGCCAGTGAATATATTCCATTAACGCTATTTTATAGATTCATTACGGCAGAGAACGACAATCTAGGTTGGTGTGGTAACCATTTCTCTGTAATAAGCAGTTTTGAATCTCACTATGGTCTCTTTTTCAAGTTAACCTTTTTTAAGAGGCAAAAGATTGGTTAGAACGTCAGCGTCATAACTATGAGATTCAGGTTAAAATCTCACCATGGTCAGTTTCTCAAGAAAGCGAATTTTTTAGAATATCATCATGGGAAGATGATCCCGGTGTACGGTGCCCTTTGTGAAGTCTTTGTTATCCTATCACAAGTTGATCGAAGCCATGAACAAAATTGAGCCGAAAAAACTGCTTGAAGGCCGTCGATGTTTGTGCTAGCACAAGGTCACAAATCATCATGACAGAGGGTTTAAACTTAGTGGCCATATTTGGTCAAATGTATTTGAGTGAGATTAGCTAGTTACCCTAGTAGACAAGTATATTCGGGAGGAATCGGTAGTTATTTTACAGTGGATTAAACCTTTGGGTAATGGTGATGGTAATATTAGCCGTTTCCTTATAAGGAAACATTTGGCATTATTTGATCGCTTTTTTCAGTATCGATGGAAGTTTTCATCCTAACATTTTGCTTGATGCAGTATGGAACGTCAGCATCTTGGTTATATCATTATTTTTGTGTCGAGTTAAATGTGATATCCATTTTAGCTGTTACTGCGATCGAAAGTTCCTATCGTTTTTGTTATCTGGTGAAATTCTTTGTTATTCTGTAGAACCACTCCAGAATATTCGAAAAAGGGTGGTTTTCGCCAAGCTCCACCGGCTTCATTCGCTCAAAGACATTTTTCATTATTGATCTCAGAAAGTTGTTCTACAAAACTGTCTGTTTAGATATTTCGGAATGAATTTAGTGCCATGGCTGACATGCATATGAAAGTTTCAATCTGACGATGCTATTTAAGAACACGACTTGAGATTTCAGGTTAATATTTTGTGGCAATTTGAGGTGTTAGGCGAAACTAACTCGAGTGCAGTCTATTCTATGTTCAATTTCCTTATCAAATTTCCTTCATATATCATAAGTAAGTCATAAAGCTATTTATTTGATGTAAGAGTTGTATTTATATCTATTTCGTTCTTTTTATTCAAAGGCGCCATTTTCAGGGCATCCACCCACCAGTAAGTCGTTCAGAGTCAGACTTTGATCCAGGTTCAAAGTATCATATTGCAACTGATATACCATATATAAGGTAAGTACAGAAATTTACTACACTTATCTCAGTTCAAGACTAATGCGGAGATGATATTGTGCTTATTACCGATAATTAACAATAAAATGGGCCCAGAATGAGTCATGCTTTAATGCAGTTATATTACACACACACACACACACACACACACACACACACACACACACACACACACACACACACACATATATATATATATATATATATATGGCGCATCTTAGACCTCTCGATCACGAATGTCGATCAGTCTAAACGAAGTCAAATTAAGCTTATAACACAATTTTCGATTCATCGTAATAACCATATTTGCTCTGAAATGTATCGTAATATCAACAAATGTAGACATGTTACGAAAATTAACGAAGATTAACGAAACTGGTTATAAACAACCGACAATTTGAAATGACTTGTTTGAACATTATTTTTGATCGAGGGTCGCAGGCTCGAATCCTGACGAATGACACAGATTTTCGTAAGAAAACTTTATCTTAAATAATCGTAAATAGAAATAAATATGTAATACTGTTTGATTATAAACAGAATATCTATTTAAATACGAATATCGATCAAAATTATGTTCAAACAAATCATTCCAAATTATCGGTTGTTTATAATCAGTTTCGTTAATCTCCGTAACATGTTTACATTTGTTGACATTACGATTCATTTCAGGGCAGATATGGTTATTACGATGAATCTAAAATTGTGTTATAAGCTTAATTTTATATATATATATATATATATATATATATAAGATGTGCAGATTACACAGTGTTGATAGCAAAAAAAAAAACTGCAGAAATCTTACAGAAGGTAGTAGAGGAAAATTAGAAGAATAAACAAAGCATGAATTTTTTAGAATATAGAATCTATGTTTGTCAACAAAATGTGCGCTCAGCATGCGAATTAGAAAATGGAGAAGCCAGCATCAATCAAGTACAAAAATTTAAATATATATATATTTAACAGAGAACTGAAATGTGACACAAATCTGAAGGGGCATTGGCTTAGTGAAATATCCCTTCTCAAAGCTCAGTAAGCTATTAAAAAATAGAAACATGTATTAAAATTTAAAGAAATGAGTACTGAACTGCTATGTAATATTAATCCTCATGACAGTGAATGCTGGACAAAGATAATGATGAAACTCGAGGCAACATAAATGTTGTTCTACAGATGGATAGTGAAAATATTTTGAAGCAAGGAAAAACATTTCAAATATTTAAGATATATGATGAAGAAAGAGCTTTAAGAAGTTGACACTCACAGAATATATTGTAGGCAAGATAGACAGAAAAAATCAGCAACTAACCGATCTGCAGAACAGGGATTAGGAGGGAGGCTACTCCCTAGCACGACGAATTTGCACAATAATAGCTAACCCTAAACCCTTCGTAAAAAAAACGCCTAGAGTAACTATTAAAAACACTACAAATAAGAGGTTACCCCACTCCACTAATAAACAAGGGCTTCCAACTGACAGAAGAAATGCCATTAGAATCTCTCTGGATTCCAAAAAGACAAAAAAACAAACAAACGAAACCCCCGCCCCCCCAAAAAAACATGAAAAAGAAGAAAACATTTTTGCATACGTCTCCATACACATCAAAAGTAAACCAGAACTATTTACAAAGATGAAAAAGACATATAGAATTACACAAAAAAAAAAATGATAAAATAAAGGAAATCTTAACGACAACTAAAAGAATTAAAAGCAAACACCAACCCAAAAATTTAAAAAACATCCTAACCGCATCAAAATTCGAACAACACACAACACAATGGGTTACAAAATGCTACAAAAAAGATGTGGAGTGTGCAACATAATAATAGAAGAAAACTACTTCAAGTTCGAAAACACATCTACATTTGAAATAAAAACAAATATGAACTGCATTTCTAGAAACGTAATTTATGCTCTAAAGTGCGATGAATGTGCAAAAATATACGTGGGGGCGACACAAAACCTGAGCCAAAGAGTAGACTTACATAGGAGAAACATAAAACTAGCCAACAACAAGAAATTGTACATTTCCCAGCATTTACACGAATGTAGTGTAGGCAAATTCAGAGTAATGCCTATCTACCGAAATGCGGATTAGAACACGCACACGATGCAGGAATAAATATTTATTAAAAAAAATACAAGCCTTCCTTCAACAAAACAATCATGAAAAACTTAAGACACACACAGACAAACTAAATTAAAAAAAGAAATATTCGCGAACCGTTGCAAAAAATATCATCCGAAAACAAACAAACAAAAAAAAAAAAAAAGAACTAGATGACTGGTAAAGTAAAAGTGAATCAAATTCGCTGAAAACAATTTTGAAGTATAAAGACAAAATAAAATTTTGCAAGTCAGTGTAAAAATATCTTTGGCCAACGAAAAGTGACTGACTCTCAAAGCGAAAGAGATTTAACGTGCGAATGTGAAAAAAAATGAAAAAATTAAACAAACACGCACACATATGAACTTTTTAACCTGCTCACCAACCACTTATCGCTATATATACACACGATATTTCCGCCATCAGGAAAACAAACTGATCTCGACATGTAAAGTCACAAGTTTATTCGCCTGAAGAGAGTCAACATTATACTCGAAACACGTGTAGCGACACAAATACCATTATGGAGACTTAATATATCGCACAAAAAGCAAGTAATATTAATAATAATAACAACAATAAATCTGTACTTCAGCAAAACATTCACGGCTTCTGGCAATTTTTTCTTCTATAATAATTTCTATCGTTGGAACAAACCTTATTTCTGTAATATTAGTCATCTACATACAAGCGTGTTTCGCTGTATCACAGCTCATCAGTGTAACTAGACACGTCCACTTGCTTCTGGCCGGGATCGAAACTCGACCGATTTAGTGTAAGTCGGAGGCGCTACTCCCTAAGCCATAGACGCATATAAACAGGGAGGAAAATTTTAACGTGTTGTATATAAGAAGTGTATACACACGCAAGTCACCGAAAGAACTCGATTCATTTCTGAATATGCTAATTATTATTATTATTATTATTATTATTATTATTATTATTATTATTATTAATAATAATAATAATTTAAATAATAATAATTATTAATAATCAAATTAATGATTATTAATATTAATGTATTCATATCTAACATTAAGTTGCATATTAAACTTGAAGTAAAGAGTGGAAAGTGGTCGAGAAAGATAGGCACGGGTAAAGTACAATTAATTTATTCTTAATGTCTAAATAAAGAAATAAGCATGAATAAAATCCCCTATTAATCCTAAGTAATTATAAATTATCTTACAAAGCAAATAAATTATGAATCGTAATTTCTTACCATTCACTTATAGTGGGCTATCCATTATAGTGAAGTGTATGTGTGCTAAAACAGATTAATTTGATTTGACCTTGTTAGTAATATGGCCTACTATAAGAGGGTACAAAACAAGAAAATCAAATTGTATATAGAAACAACAATTATATATATATATATATATATATATATATATCAATTAATTAAATACAAATAAAAGTAATGTCTTTTTTTTGTTGGTACAAGGTCGTTAAAATATTTGTAGTGGTCCTTGCAAGAATGGCTTAAGGGTATCAGGAGTTGTAGAAATGTTCGTAGTAGTAATTTGTTGGAAAGAGTTTATGCGAACGTATGTATGTATGTATGTATGTATGTATGTATGTATGTATGAGCGTTTGTTTGGTAGGATTGTCTTTGAATGCAGAAAAAGAAGTAAAAGGAATCAGCACACGAAAAACAAGGAGAAAGAAGACTTGAAGTCGGTTCGACTTGAAGTGAAGAAGAATGTTGCTTTTAATTCTTAATTTCCTATTCACAACATAACTTCCCTTGTTTTTGATGGAGTCTGCTTTGAATGAGTTGTAATGGTATCTGTTGTCCCTCTTCCAAATAGTAGTTCTCGTTTAGTTTTGTTGTTGTTTTTTTTTTTTTGTTTTGTTTTGTTTTGTTTTGTTTTGTTTTTTGTCCTCGTGGGTTGAAATGTGTTTCCATAATTGTTGTCAATTTTGTCGTTAGGCGTCTTGTTTGAAATTCGTAAGAGTAGGTATGTTTAG
Source organism: Ascarosepion bandense (assembly GCA_037127315.1). Lineage (NCBI taxonomy): Eukaryota > Metazoa > Mollusca > Cephalopoda > Sepiida > Sepiidae > Ascarosepion > Ascarosepion bandense. The sequence goes on along the minus strand of JBBBDQ010001766.1, from coordinate 1,730,573 downwards.
TTTCTTCTCGCATGTCGAATGTCACATTAAACTAAACGTAAGAATCCAGTGAAAAATGAAACACATTTTTCAAGAAGAAAATAAAATAAGAATTTTTTTTTATTTTTACAGTTTTAAATATTTGAAGTTGTCAAGCAGCTGGTTTCGTTAAAAGTGTTTGTAGTTTCGATGCTGAGGAGAGTTTTTTTAATTCCGTTCTTCTCATTAGAGGCTGATAATTTATCGGCATATAATTTGAAATTAGAATTATTCAAACATGGGACTCTTGAAATTGGATGAAATCAGGAAAAATGTGTATTATTCAATGAAAGGCGCACAACAGGTTTCACATGAAGTTAAGTGTATTCAATAAAAAGGGTAAATTTTGAGGTACTTATCTTTGGAGTTGAGAGTACGTTGAAATTTTCCAGTTTTCAGTAGAGGCTGATATTGTATCAGTGTTTGTTCAAACGTGTTAGGCTCTGTTTTCTTTTTCTTTTCTTTTTTTGTCTTTTGTTTCTGTTTTTCTGTTCTTTTTTTCGTGTCCTGTAGAAGGTGAGTCGCCATTTTATGTAGTGATACCTGGGGTTTTGCTTATTTCTTTTTTTTTTTTGTCGTGGTAAACATATTTTTTCTTATTGTTTTTGTGTGTGTATATATATATATATATATATATATATATATGTGTGTGTGTGTGTGTGTGTGTGTATACTAGCAGTATATTCCGGCGTTGCTCGGGTGTAATGAAAGCTTTAAAACTAATCCATGGTCCTGGAGCTCAGACTCAGCCTAAAGAATATTTGTGTGAAGTTTGGTGAGAATCGGATAAAAACTGTGGATTTGTATAAAGGACATACAGACAGATAAACACACACACACACACACACACACACACACACACACACACACACACACATCTTGCCTTTTATATATATATATATATTATTGATTTTCTGCACTATTGTAAGAACTGCAACCTTGAAACTTCTAAATATCGTTTCTTATGTCTTTGTCTATGAGTGTATCAAATTTGATTAAAATCGGACCACTCCTTCTATAACCCGATTTTTTCAATTATCGATTTTCGATATTTATCAGGGGTACCACGACACAAGAGCTAAGAACACTCGCAGACGCTTATAGTACAACTGTGTAAATTTTCAAGAAAATCAGTTCAGTCGTTTCGGAGTCTATAGGTAACGGACCCCCCCCCCCATATATATATATATATATTCCACGGTCAAGTTTGTTTTCTTTTCTACTCTAATACGGTTGTAACAGCAACAGCTGTCCCATAAGTAAGCGTACATTTTTTTACCCGCTTTGGTATTTTTTGCTACATTATAATCAGTTTATGGAACAGTAACACAATGAGGTTACCAATGTAGCCAGCGTCATAGTCACCATCATGTAGCTAACGTTGACTATGCTTGTGAAATAGCCTTGTGTCAAACGTAACTTAGCCAACCGCATCTGAAAGAATCAGAACGTTGAACAAATAATAAAAGGGTCTCGTTTGAATTATTAATTTATTTAAAGAGTAGAATGACATCAATTTTGTTGTTTCGAAATAAAACATATGTGGTAAAAATCTATTTATTTTTTTCTCTTTTGAATGTGTGTTTTAAGAGCTTTGTTTCCTTAAGGTTAGATAAAATGGTTTTGTGAAGAAAAGGTAAATCGGGTATCGATATGAGTGCGTACAGTTATAGTAGTGAAATAGGTTCGTCCTGAGTGTGAAATGAAAGTGCATATGATTGTCTCTGTTCTTCTTTCGTTTTTGTTGCCGAAGTGAGAGAGTAAAAACATGGTTCTCTGTAGAGAAAAAGAATAATTAACGCGTATTTAAGTCTTTGTAGAAAATAGGATCGGATCAAATTTTAAAATTATTTTCCTTGTTTCTGATTGGGCAATAAATTAGAGGTTGTATCTTTTTCGTTTACGCCGGTGTCAGCACATGGTAAGATTTAGTGAGCCAACTGTCTTATGAAAGAAGCTGTTTTATTGCTTAATGTATAAATGCATATTTTTTTATTCATCATGAAAAATGTATAAGTGTGTGTAAACACGGTAATCAAATCTTGCAAAATCCGCCCCCCTGACCCATGCATGACCCCTGACCCGAACATGTGAGCGACGACAAGGTTTTGGAGAAAAAGAAAACAAATAGAAAACTTACAGTTAGCATCAGGAAGAGTCAGTTGATATTTGTGGGGCACTTAATGAGAAAGGGGGGCCTGGAAAACCTGATACTCACAGGCACAAATTGAAGGAAAGAAGGACAGAGGAAAGCAGCACGTAACGTTTTTGATAATCTTGAGTAAATGGATAGTAGAAAAAGGTTTGGGAGAAATAATAAAAAGACAAAACTTATTAAGACCTACAACAGACAGGAAGATGTGGAGGGCTATGATCACTTACGTCAAGAAGGAACACAACACATGAAGAAGAACACATTTTTAACAAACAATTTTGCTATGTTTTTGTATATTTGCTATACAGGTTGAGAGTAAAATTTTCTTATAAAAGTGGGCGATGAAGTAGAAAGGTTGGGAACCACTGTTTTAGTTACTGACAATTTGTTATTTTATAGTGCAGTTAATTTATTTCTTTGTTCAGGCAAAATCATTAAGCAAACAATGAAACCCGTTCCTAGAAAGATCTAAGAAAGAAAATAACTAAAGTCATCGATTTATTATTATTATTATTATTATTATTATTATTATTATTATTATTATTATCATTATCAGGTACTTCTTCAGTGCCATTCTGCAATATCAAATCCATGAAGCTTTGTGTGAAGCGGCTGAAAACACAGGACCTTTGTATCATTGTGACATTTCAAATTCAAAAGCAGCCGGAGAGAAACTTTTGTGAGTTTATTTATTTCTTTTTTGTGTTATTATTATTATTATTTCATTTTCATCATAATTCTATTTCTATTTCTGCTATGGACACACTACCTACTAAATCTGCAGAAAGACCTGTATTGTTATGGCTACATTTCATTTTTTTTTATCTCCCCTAACATCCCTAGCGTTACATTGACAAAGTTCTCCTTAGTGCGGTGACTGTATTTCACAAGACAATTTTGTGCATATCTCTTAAACTGGGTTTTTAGGGATTCTTTCAATGTCTTGTTTTGTTCTATTTTGTATTATTTCAAGTGCACTTACTATTACTGGTACTATTATTGTTTTCATATTTCCACATTTTTGTATTTCAATTTCCAGGTTTTTATATTTTGATAATTTTTTAAAAAATTCCTTGGTTTCTATGTTATAATCCGCTAGACAAGTCATCAATTATTAGGCAAGGTTTTTCTTTTTAGTTTTTGACAATAATTTCCGTTCATTTTGCTTTAATTTTTCTGTCTGTGTAGATGATATCATCCTATAGAATTGTGTCATCTTCTGTTTCTGTAACCGGTGCTAGGTAATGTTTATTCCAGTGTTTGTTTACATATTTTCCAAAGTGTTTGTACATTGTCCAGTGCAAATATTGCCACACTCTATCGTGATGATTTTATATTCATTTGGGGCAAGTACAGAACATCCTTAAATTAAATGGTCTATTGCTTCCTGGTATTTGCCACAGGACCTGCATTTTGGATCCACATTAATATGTATGATATTTTATTATATCATCCATATTATTATTATTATTATTATTGTTGTTGTTGTTGTTGTTGTTGTTGTTGTGGTTGTTGTTTCATAGTAAACGTTGGTCAGTAGTCTGCTGTAGAAAAAAACGTCAACTTACTGCCTAGTAAGTCATGAATCGAATGTGGTATGGCCGCTCAAGCGTGTATATCGTACGGCACTTAACTAAGTGACTGAATGTTATACTTATCAACTTTACCCTTTCTAGTCTCTTTCGTCTTTTATCAATAGATAGTTTAGATGCTAGAACTATCAAACAGTATCAACTAATTTTATTTTATGTTATAAATCAGGGGAGAGCAAACTTTTCAATGCAAGAGCCGCATTCAAAAAGTCCACAATTTTACAGGGCTGCATAGTATATCAAACAAAATAATGAATATTTAAAATAGACAAGATAAAAGACTTTTAAAGTAAATACTTTTTATTGATTAATATCTTTATTAATTAATATTAATATTTTTATTCATATATTAAAGAACTTTAGAAGATTCATATAAAAAATTTATTTGAAAGACAAAGTAACTCAGTTTAAACTTTAAAGGGAAACAATTTTTATTAATAAGGATTTTTAAGCAGGAGCTTCACATGAAACACACATGAAAGACAAGATAACCTTTTTTAAAAAAGTAATTATTTTATTAATTATCATAAAGCAGAAAAACAAAGTAAATCTGCTTAAAGAGATAAAAAATATTAATATTTTAAAGTAGAAAATTCAAATGAAATACATATAAAATAACTCAATATGAAGAAAAAATAGTTTATATTATGACGCCACCACCCTCGGTCTGAAAATTATGTTGCGTGCGTTAACTGTCCGTTAGATAGTCGCATCTGAGTCTGCAGCTGTTCGCTTCCGTTCCGCACCAGTTGTCAAATAATCAGCTGAAAATCTTTCACTTACTTTGCCACATTGTGATTTCTGATCTCAGAGAAGTTAAAGACCTGAAGAAAAAGGGGCGCTCGTCTTCGTGCTGCATTCCTCAACAACTGAAAACAAGAGGTCGTTGGATGCATAATACAGAATAAAGGGAATAGACAAGAACAAAAAAGATAACAAGACAGTAGCGAAGACCAGTCTATGTGGACTAATGATTATATTGTATCTCTTTGTACAACAAAAGAAAAAGAGAGTGAAAAAAGAATTAAAAGAAAATACAATCCAACTTTATTTTTAGAGTCCACAAATTACTACTGCTACTGTCTGTTGTTGTCAGCGTGTTGGAGAGAGAGAGAGAGAGAGAGAGAGAGAGAGAGAGAGAGAGAGAGAAAGAGAGAGAGAGAGAGAGAATGTTTCAGCGATTTCATTCCGCGTGTTCCCGACGATTCTCTCGTCTGTCTGACGTTCTCTGTGACAATCTCTGCCGTTCTACCCTTCTGACTTAATTTTCAATTTAATTTTCAATTTAATTTTCAAAGTGTTTTGTTGAAACACTTTTTTTGTTGTTGAAACGGTTTCAATATGGCGTGGGGTGGCTTATCACCCCCACGCCATATTGAAACGGTTTCAACAAAATGATCGGAATGTCTCTCCACTAAAATTTAACGTCAACTTCGGGTATCTGGCTTAGAAAACCAGCTTACGGTTTTCGCCAACCTGGAATTTTGGAGACACGATTTTGTTGACGTGATACATTCACCTGACAGCGTTACTTACAATTCCATCCTCACGTGGATGGCCTCCTTCCAAATCCGTTCGATAATTTTGCTTTCAGTTGATCCTTTATTTCTTTCTCCGATATATATATATATATATATATAGAGAGAGAGAGAGAGAGAGAAAGTGAGAGAGTGTAAGGGAGAGTAACAGACAAAAAAGAAAGAAACAGAATTCTCTCCCTTTCGCAAGGCCAGCTTTGACATCTGGTTATTGCTAAATCGTTATCATATCAGTTGGCGTCATCTCGAAAACGCCTTATGTTTCGCCTCACTCTTTCTCTCGGCAACCCCAGCGCTTATCTCTCTCTCTCTCTCTCTCTCTCTCTCTCTCTCTCTTACTCTCTCAGCCATCCATAAGAAAAAAGACAAAATAATATATACACACACAGAGATATTCTCCAAATATCTATTCCTTGGTTCGATTCCATCATCTGTTGATACTCATTTTAACATGTGTGCATAAGGAACACTTACAGTGTTACAATATTTTAAAGTAGAAACTTTACATGAAACACATTCGTTGGAAGACAAAATTACTCCATTTAAAAAAGAAAAAATAATTTCTCTTTCAAATTTACAAACATTTGGCAGGCCGCATGATTTCTTTTGGTGGGCCGCATGCGGGCAGCGGGTTGTAGTTTGGCTTGTTGTAAAGATTGACTTTATAATCTCGATTGATATTTCTATTTTCTTTCTGCGATCTTTTTACAGTTAGCATTCTTTTCTATATTTATGTTTGTTTATTCGTGAAGAGTTCTTATAATTTGTCTTACTTTCTAGTGTGTTCCTTTACCGAGCTTTATATATATATATATATATAAAGGAAAAATTAACACGTCATTTAAATTGGTTATAAATTATAATTCATTTCAATGAGCTTAATTAGCTCATTTCATCAGACCACACAATATTCCTTTCATTTGGTACCAAAAAAAAAAAAAAAAAAAAAAATTGCCGGAATAAGCATTTTCTTTAACTGAAGAGAAAGATAAAAATAAAAAATAAAAAAATAAGAAGAAGGAAAAAAAAAAGGAAAAGTGAGTCAGGATATAGGCATTGGCGTCAGATCAGCTGTGGGTATTCAGACTAGTCGTGAAGATGTTGACCGCTAAGTAATTAACCGTTTATTTCTAATTCTATGGATTCTTCTCAGTGTTCTCTTTACAAAGGAGAGTCTGTAATGTGATAGGTACTGATTTGGCGGCTCGACTGCAGCCACTTCCCCACCGACGAAATGTGGCCTCCCTTTGTCTGTTCTATAAATACTTTCATGGCTTCTGCTCAGATGAACTTAAGTCACTGGCGCCTCCTCAGCAGGTGCTTACTCGTGCAAACAGACTGGCATCTGGGTCCCACCCATTCACAGTTAGGTTAGCCAAATGCAGACGACAATTCTACTTCTGCGGCTTCTTCTCTCGCACTTCCCGACTGTGGAATTCGCTCCCATATTCTTGCTTTCCTGATGGCTACAACCTCCAAGAATTTAAATGCAACGTCAATACTCATCTTTTAACCACTGGTTTCTAGCTCTCTCCACACCCCTTTCCCTATGTAACTGTCATCACACATGCATTCTCATCTTTCTATTGCTCTTTTCTAACTGGTCTGTACTCCTCACTCTCTTCTAATTAATCTTTTTACAGTTATGTAGCCCCCTGCACATCAGTGGCATTTCCGCCTTGCTCGGGGTGAAATGATTTTTTTAAAAAAGTTGTTTTTGTATTTTTTTGTGTTAAATAATATTTTTTTATTATTGAATCTTTCTTTAAACGATGTAAATCATTTCGTCTGTATCAGTGTTATATATATATATATATATATATATATATATATATATATATATATATATATATAAATTAGAGAAAACTTTCAAAATTCAAAGGTGTCGGATGCACATTTCGACATGGGATCTCTAACCGAGATTCCACGTCACTTCAGCGACATTGTTTTGTTCCAAATAGAGAAGGCCCTGGGGTAAAAAGGAGGGGCAAGGTTAACAACGGTCAAGAATTGAGAGTTCCCTAAAGGTCAGGGAAGTGGGATTTTTTTAAGGTTGGGAAATTAGGTTAAACAAAACAGAATAGGACAATGTTGGGAGTGGCGGAGATTACAGGGTGTAAGAGAAAGACGAGGGTATTTTAATATTGAAATTTTTTCCAGTAAACATAGATAGCACCTATCACGAAAATTCCTCGGAATACGGACTGAACCTATTAGTTTCCAGCTAATTTCAGGATCCAGCCCTTCCTCTTTCATTTTCCAGAATGCTCGTGAAAGGGCTGTCTGGTACCTCTGACCGGGGCTCGAAATAGAGTACCTGTGGTTATACAGTCTTTGTTTGAAAGGACCGGCGGACATACCAATATAGGTCCGGAAGTCGTTTTTTTTTTTGTTTGTTTGATGGAGAAATGCGGGCTTCATAAATCACCTGGGTGGATTTGCATTTTCCCTCCACCGGGCAGGCGTCCACAGAGTTACAGCTGCATTCGTTTAGAATTCCGGACCTAGATTCAGCATTGCGCAAGTTCACCAGAATATTCCTATTATGGGAACCAATAAGGTTGTCCATATTCGGGGTGCAAGAATAACTAATTTTAAGGGTGTACCTATTAAAAATCTTCCGTAGAGGGTTACTGCTATTAAAATTTTTGTTTATTAACTTGAGAAAATATCTACCAATATTGATGTTAGTTAGTTCACAATAAGGGGGGAGTTTTTCTACAGTTTCCTTTATTTTTATTTTTGGATGATTCGGGGTCTATTGTAGGTTTATTATATGCTAACTTGTTCTTATACCCGCTTTTTTGAAGGGCCTTATTGTAAATATTTTTATTTGCGTTGAAAGTTTTAATGTTGGATGATAATTGGCTGATTCTATTATTTACTATATTTATTACTGTTTTAGAATATTTTTGGGGTGGTTGGATGAAATATTAATATAAGTGGGGGAACTATTTTCTTTGATAAATGGTTGGTAGGATCCATTATTTAAGTTAAGGGTGATGTCTAGATAGTTTACAATTTTAAGATTAGAGGTAACTTCGACTTTAAAACCGAGGTACTTCAGGGCTGTAATTATTTTTTGGTGTATCCTATTTGTGTAGGTCCCATTGGAATTAGGGATAATTATTAATCCATCGTCCCGATATAGGCCTAATTGTTTTGGATGTAAAAATCTGCTTAGAGTATCTAAAATGTAAATTCCCACAAGATCTGCCACCTGGGCTGAATCTTATGCTCCCATAGGGACGTCAAAACCCTCCCCCGGCCCCTTTTTCCATGTGGAATCATCAAAGGTGAGAATGGATTTTCTGGCCGCAAAGATAATTTTGTAGTCCCTATCCGAAATGTTCACGTAATTTTGAGCAAAAGTTAAACAATTTTCAAGAAGGTCCCTTGATATAGAGGAATAGAAATCGACAATATCAAATTTAAGGAAGGTGGATTTAGATTTGTTTTTGATGTTGTTAAACCAATGTATAGTATCTGAAGAACTTTTCCAAAGGTTTGGTTGTAGATTTAATAGCAGCTTCTCTATTAGGTTTTTTAGAATTTCACTGGAAATTATGCCTAAGTCACTTTTTGTGGGATTAATTAGCCTGGTTTGTAATTTGTTTTGGAAATTTGGTTTGTGGTCCTTAAATAAAACGTAATCTTCTTTAGTGGCGATTTTGCCAATTTTGTCACAAATATTTCATTCGTTGGCGAATTTGGCTGTGCCTATATTAATTTCAGATAATGCTAGGTTCCTTCTGTCTACTTTGTAATTACTAGTTAGGTTATTTTTAACGAAACTTATGTAATTTACAGGATCACATTTTAAAAGTATAGCCGAAAGCGTTTGGATAAATAAAACATTCGGACATTTTTTATATAATTTATGTCCTGAAAAGAAAAAAATATAAGATCAGATGAAAAATTATATAAAACTTAATTACAGCGCCTTGTCTGCCACTTTTAAACAAAACTTGCACACACACACACACACACACACACACACACACACACACACATATATATATATATATATATATATATATATATATATAAAGTTAACTTTCACGAAGCTTCTAAAACGTACATTATATGTGTCTCATAGGTTGTTATAGCCGTAGGGCTATAGTGAAGATAAGCTTCCACTGTATAAAATGCTCACATGGCATTCATCACAAATAATCACTATCAACTACAAGTCTAGCTCCAAGCTTAAGGGGCTTAGGCGGACTTTTGGCGCCTCATAACCATTTGCCTCGGGTGGATGGAGTTCGTTAGCCCATAAATGGCAGTCCATCTTGGAGGAGGACATCAATGATTTCAAACCTCTGCTGCTTTAGGCTCATATCAAAACTTGGAAAAGTTTATGGAAACAATTGCAGAGAGAAAATCCAAAGAAGAACCCCGAAGTCAGTTGGCTGTCAACACTGACAATCATGTGGCCCCAAATATAATGCTTTGCATTCCTTTCGATCTTGCTTTGAAGGAGTGTTATTAACTAAAAAGAATCCGATTTTTTCTACGGCAATTTGTGCTTTTGTGGCCTGGTCGATTGACGATGGAAAGAATGGTAAAAATTTCGTCGTCTTAAATTTAAGAAAAGGCTAATAAGGCAGAATAATAATAATTAAAATAAGTGCATCATGTGACAAACTGACGAGTACGAAATATGTCGCACGACAAGTTCAAGGGATTAACTGGAATCGTCTGCGTGTCTAACCTTCCATTTTTTCTTGTTGTTCGAGGTCCAGAAAATATCAAGATGCAAGTCAACACTCAAATAACACTAGACTTTATTTCTGTTTTCCATATCTTTTAATAAAAATTAATTTCATTGCACGAAAAAAGCTATTTTGTTATTCAATGCCTTCAACAGAAGTATTTTCATGTCTTTGTCTCTTCCGCCCAATGAACATAGCGTTACAATATTGCGAGTGCAAGGAAACTCTTATTTATACCTTCATTCACTTCTTCCTTAATTTTTTTAAATATTTATTCATTTAGCTGCTTGAATGAACTATGTTGTTATTCAATGCCTGTAAATATGCGACAGAAGTATTTTATCATAGAAATACATACATGTCGTTGTCTCGTCTCCTCGGCGAACGTAATATTACAGTATCGGTGATATGATAATGCTAATGCTGGGATAGTAAGGTACATTTATCTTGCTTAGATATCCCAATGCACATAAACTTCCCCTACATATCAATAATATAAATGTTCTTGGAGAGGTTATCTAGCACAATCATGTACGGTGATTGTTACTATTAATATCATTTTTATTATTTTCTTGATTTTTGTTGTATACACATCTCCTTCCAGAAAAAAATCAGAAACCTAAGGTCAAAAATGGTTACATAATATTTTCTACTCATCATTTAAAAAAAAATAAAATAAAATAAAAATTTCAAACAATTTACACCGATAAAGCTCTTTATAATGTGTGAGTTGTACTTATGAGTAATATCTTTTTGTATTTCTTGAAGACATGGGCTCAGGAATCCTTTCAATTACTATATCTGACATTTTTCCAATCAATACGAGAGCTTCAAGTACAACTATAATAACTGATGTTCTCATGTGGCACAATGTTTTTGATTCCACTTCAGGATCCTTCTATTTGGTTAATTTTTGAAGATATTCAGAGACACTACAATCTGCAGAGTTTACTATGTCAATAGGGAAAGATTACGATGCCTCGGCGATTTGATTATTCTGTTTGTGTGTATTGTAAAGTGCCATAAAATTGTTACAGGTTTAATCTCTGTAACCCGGTGTTGGTGATATTCATACCAACTTCATGAAGCTTTCTTCCCATAAAAGTTTAATATTTTCCAGCGCAGCTATTAGTCCAGTCTGTCACGCTGTGCAACCTGATACAAGTTGGCCAATTGTTTCTCGATATTTATCAGAAAATCTGCATTTGAGATCAACGCAAGTATCCAGTATGTGTGCTATGTAATTTCTAGTTAGCAAGAATTTTTCCTGTGCAGCAAGAACAAGACAATATGTTTTAGCTTTTAACCTTGCACGACATAACCACTATTGTATATGGGGTTTGTTTACATCAGCTTATTTACCACTGCAGTAGGTATGTTATGGCTTATTTGCACTTCTTCACCCACTTGAAATACTTTTTTTAATTTGTTGACGTCCTTTATTACTGTATAAAGTTTATTGTTTCTTTTATGTGCTTTGACAGAGATCGTTCTTCTTTAGTTTCCAGGTATTTTGAATACCGATTGTTGTGATTTTGTAAAACAGTTCTTGTTAATCTAATCCTCTACCTACTTCGGATCTGGACACATACAGACGAACGACACCAGCCTTAGGGTGATGCATGCAGTAGCAAGGGAAAATATTTTTCGTTTTGACAGCCACTCGCCTGATGCCAGCTATGTTCCAATTAAAGATATTGAAACTGTATTGAAGCACAGGGAGAGGCAAACGTGTTTCTGGCTGATATTCTATTTTGTGAATTCATGTCGCAGACGCCTGTAGTATTCATTTTTTCCCTTCATTTGATTATGCGTTATTTTATTTCCTTCGCTTACTCTTAAGTATTTATCGGCTTCTTGTTCCAGTTCCCTAAATTTTGTAACAAATTCTAGATTTATTCAGTGTGTTTCTGTAATTCATCCTTTCTTGAATGTTACTTTTGCACATTTATCTATTCCGAAATCCACACCGATGTTATCACTGAAACATTTTATAGTATTGAGGTTACCTTTCAATTCATTGTCGTTTTTGAAGAAGACTTTGGTATCATCCATGTACAATAGATGATTAAACACTATCATTTTTTGCTTTCTATCTATAGTTATTAATGTTTAGTTCATGCGAAGGGGGTTCAAGGACAGACAGAACATTAGGGCCGAAAGAATATTAGGGGCGAAAGATCGTCGGATACTCAAACAATGGAAGCGGTAGTATGTTTGGTGTGATTTAGGCATAATGTGTTTTCCAGTTTCATGCTATATTCACGAAAATTTACTATCGCCGGGGAGACTTTGTACAGTTTCAAAGCCTCAAGAATCCAAGAATGTGGCATACTCACAAATGATTTATGGTAATCTAAGCTGTGCTGGGAATTGTACTTTTTTGGCAATTTTCCAGGTTCATTTTACTTAGTAGTTTTAAGTTTACAAATATGAGAACCTCTTCGCCATCTCTCCTGCTCCAGGGGAAGAATGTTGGTTTAATCAAGAAAAGAGTAAGTACAGTTTGTGAGGACAGATCTGATCAATCTATACGTGATACACAGACACGTGATTGGCTTATCACTTTTTTTGATGATCTGCTTCACCTATTTTTGGTAAGTGATATTTAATACCTTCAATGATCTATTCTATAATTTTATTAGGTTATTAATTTACAATGGATTGATGAGAGATGATAGAAACAAATTTGGTTACTTTGTCATTTCCTGGGGATTTCTATTTCAGGGAATTGGTTAGAGCTCGTCTAACATTATTCTTGATCATATTTTTTCCATTCTTGCACGCGTTTATCCTTCATTGTTTCTTGTTCTCGTTTGATACACTCTGCACTGCCCTCTGTTCTTTTCCTCTTCAATCACTTTCAGATATTAACATTATTTGCTGATAAAGCTGAATGCTTTGTTCGTAAATTCTCATTAAACTCGACTCTTGACTCATCCGAAGTAACCCTGCGTAACTTCCAATCTAGAACTGAGTCTCTGTTGAATGATATGCACATAACCACTACCATGATTTCTGCTATTATCTCTAATTTAGATCTCCACAAAGGATGTGAACCTGTGACATCCTGTAGTGATCATTAAAACGAGTTCTCCCGAACTGGCTCCTATTCTCTCTAAACTAAAATAAATGTCTCGTTGCCCCTAATTTCCTGCCTGCTGGAAGTTTGTATCCGTTGTTTTAGTTTTTAAGAACTCTAATGAACCGTCCAACATTTGAAACTATCGGTCTATTAGCCTTCTACCTATTTTTGGCAAATTCCTAGAGGGAATAATCAATGCTGTAATGGTTCATCATCTATCATGGCACGGATTTTTCTCAGACAAGCAATATGACTTTCGTTTCTCTTGGTCTACTGCTGATGTATAGACAAAAAATTGCGGAAACAGTCTTTCATGCTCTAAATGAAAACGGTGAAACTGAGGCAGTAGTATTGGACATCTCGAAAGCCTTTAACAGGGTCTGGAATAATGATTTTATCCACAAGATGAAAAGTTACGGTGACCCATGGCACATTTTCAAGCTGATCTAATCCTTCCTATAAGATCATGAATTAGCAGTTATCCTGAACATCCAATCGTCTGGATCCTTTCGTAGTAATGTGGATGTCCTCCAGCGGTCAATCCTTGGTCTCCCGCTGTTTTTTTTTTTTTCATTAATGACATTCCTGATTTTGACAGATTTTAACTTGACATCTACGCCGTCTACACAACAATTTACTCCAGTCTCGATAGTAAGGCTGATCAGTACGAGATGGTCAAAATGGTGGTTGGTGTCCAAAATGTCTTCAAAACTGTCGGCAAAAGATCGCTTGTCACTTTTTATGTCCTCATGACTAAACTTCACTTTATTAATCATCTGGGGGACCCCTCTCTGCTTTCCATTAACATGGCTGATGCTACTCTCCAGGCAAGTGATTTGTTGTGCCTTCTCAGACTAAATGTTTTCAGCTGGCATGAAGTGAAAAGATTATATTGAATCCATTGCAAGGTCGGCTACTAAAAGAGTCGGTTCACTGTAGCGTGTGAGACAATTTTATCTCCGGAATCTATCTTACATATCTATAAGTCTACCATTTGGACATAATTTGAATATTGCTGCCACATATGGCACCTATGCTTTTTTCCTTGAGCATAATGACAAGTTCCAAAGAAGAACCAACAATATTGTTGGTCCTGATTTGGCCGTTCGACTTTAGTCACTTACTCACCACCGTAAGGTTGTCTCTGTGCCTTTTTTTTTTTTAACAAATTCTTTCATATTAATTGTTCGAAATAAGTTCTTCACTCTGGTACCTAAACTTTAAGAGTTTAAACGCAATACTAGGCTAACTTTGAGTTCACCTCAATTTACAGTTGAGCTGGCAAGATTTGGCCGTAAGTTCTATGCTAACAGTTTCTTTTCTCGTGCTTTTCGCCTGGACAACTTCCTTTCATTTCCATACTTTCCAGCCAAATTTAATCTACAAAAATTTAAATGTTATGTTAATCGATATCTATTCTCCTCCTGATTCTTCTTTCTTCTCGCTCATTCTTAATATTTCTGTTCCTAATTCTTCCACACCCTGTATTCTCTTGTGTCTTAGTTGCTTTACTGCCTTGCATGGGGTGATACAGTTAAAAACAAACAAAACAAAACAACAAACAAAACAAAAAAAAAACACGCATGATTCAATTGCATACCTTCGTGTTTGTACAAAGAGCTATTTTTTTTTCAGATTTATATATTTTTATATTTAAAAAATTGTTTAGAAATAACTTAGAGACATTCTGTTGAAATATCATTTAAAATTCAAACATTGTATTTTTTTATTTGATCTTTTCGTAAATTATGCATGATATTTGCTTAAAAGTTACGAATGAAAAGACTCTGATCTTGTACTGCAAGAATAAAGCTTTCAGCTTCAGACTTTAATCCAGATTTTTTTAGCCATCAATTAGTGTTAATTTTATCAACATCAACATTATTAGCACGTTCTGGATATTAGCCATGCGAAGGATTGTCTTGCTACTTTTGTTTCATCTGTTGAAGAGCTTTATTTTTTCTTTTTCATATTTTTTGCTGTAACACTTGGTTCTTGTGTTTCTCTTATGTTTTTCTACAAAATCTACTGTGTGGATGTGTGTTGTGGTATAGTGGATATCAGTTCGAAACGAGAAATCAGATAGCCAAGTTCGAATTCTAATCAAATTCATTGCACTCACTTATGCACAAATACCCTTAGGAAAAGTATTAATCCACTACTTCCCCCTCCAGCTATGGTTAAAATAGCAGAACAGATTGGGTCTATAGTCTGCTGCAGAAAGTAATGGCAACCACCTGCTGAAAAATCTTCTGCCCAGTCAGTCATGTCTCTTTCGAGATATAATCGCCCAAGCGTGTCTTACTTATGTCACTGTCAGACTAAATGTAAATCCCTTTTATATTTACAACCTTCTTTCATGATTGAATATTTTTTCTTGCTCTTTTCATGTTGTTTGACTAATTGTATTATCCAGTCCTTTGTTGTTTCCATGTAGGTTAATAAGCCAATGGTTGTTTTGTTTGATAATTCTAGCTGAATAATATCTATTCCACCTTATTTATGGGATATATATAGATGGTCTGCATCAGCCTTTGGATTCTGCAATTTATGCTTAGAAAGAAGCTTTCATATCTTAGAATCCATTTGTCTGATGTCATTAAGCATCCAACTCAAGGTGTTGAAACTATATTGAACCATTGGGAAGGCAAAGTTATTAATGGCCATAATTCTGTTCTTAATATCAGTAAATTTTTATTATTATATCAATTTAATCATAATTTTTATTTCTGTTATGGTCACACTATCTACCAAGTCTGCGGAAAGAGCTAAGGTAGGTTGTTGTTTGTTGCTACGGCAACATTTCATTTGTTTCTTTTTATCTCCCATAATATTACTAGCGTTGCATGGACAAAGTTCTTCTTAGCGTGTTATTGTTCTTATTATAGAAAAAAATGTCTAAAGATAAACTAAGCATTACTAATTGCAAATCTAAATAAATACAAAAACATCCATATCTTCATCCTTGAAAAATCTTGAAAAAAATCATTTATGTGTCATTATTTGTTGATCATCTAGTTCATTTTTTATTTTATAGATCTTTTATGCGACGTGGATCTAGTTTACCATGGCCGAATTCATTGAAGATTTTAACTGGAAAGCTTTCTATTTCAACTCAGGCGATTCATTCCTATTACGATTCGCTTGTGAAATGGCTTGAAGTACAAAACAGAGCTGAAAATGTAACCCTGTGGACTGGACAAGAGAAGGAAACATGTTAGCACATCGGTTGGATTCTATCATGTATTTCATTAGCGGACTTCATTTACTGAAAAAGAGTAGCATTTTTCTTCCAAGCGAAAACTTAAAAAAAGATACGAACCAAATTGTTTTTATTAATGATAATGAAGACAAAAGACTTTTTACACACATTCTTACCTAATTTTCTGTTTAATCTGCTTCTCTTTATTTAATATATTAATGTAAAATATGACATTTGCATTAAATATAAAAAAAGAAAATAAACTTTCCAATTAAAACTGAATTATCTCCCTTAGAACAAACTTTAAATTTAATTGTCTCCCTTACATTAATAAGAAATGACTTCCCTTTAGAATTAACTTTTAGACTTATTTATCTCATTATTTCTGCTGGGACTTTTTAGTTTTTTTTTTAATAAATAAAAATATCAAAAAAGATGAAAATAAAATCATTCATTTATCAAGATGCCATTATGAATACATATATGAGCAGTTAAATCAAAGATTATTGATGAAAAAAAAAAATTAATGCGTAGATATTTACTATGGTAACAGTCAGGACTGGTGAATAATAACCCTGAACCCTTTTACCAAGTGGGGATCTTTATTGGGATCCCCAAGCAGTATTTTGTGACCGTCAATATCATATCAACCTTTGACTTTTTCTACCTGCAATTATATTCGTTACGAATGAAGTTAACCACAACCAACTAATAAAGGAATAATTTATTGTGGGGTTTTTGATGTCACCTTGGTGACATTTTTTGCTTAATTCTGTAAATTTGTTTTGCTCATAATAGGTCTTCAAAAATTTATATAAAATTCACTATTTTTTATCAATAATTTTGAATATGTCAAAAATTATTGAAATTGTAACAAGAAAATTTTCAAGTTGATGTTAAAATTTATCCCAAAACATTGTTGTTTCATTTAATATAAAATGATCTGTTATGACATGTCTAACTTGCATTTAGATTTTTTCTAACTGAATTATAGATAATAATGTTACAATAAAATTTGTGTTTTATATGAATACTACCTTATAAAAATTGAGGAGTAGTAGAGTTAGGGACCTTGTATGATTGATGCGTCGGTAGTAACAAAAAATGTCGGGGAGGGAACGAAACCCTTGCACTGTCCCTGTTAATGCTACTGTTTAGATTAAACGTGCTCAACATTAACTGAACAATTAGCATTAATTAAAATGAAATTTACAGGAAAAATGCTCCACTAAATACTATAGCTCTTTCTAGTACTGATGGGAGTTTCCTGCCAAACCTTTTGTTTAAGTTACTGTAAAAAGAGAACATCTGTTATCAATTACAAGTGCTAAATTTAGTTGTTGCAAATATTCAATTGATGTGTTTTGGTATTTTGTCAAGCTTTTTGTATATATATACTACCAGTCTGTAAGAGCTGATGAAGGATTGATTTCTTTAAGAGCAAGAGAATTCATTTGATTTTGTAAGTGTCAATTTGATAAATGAATGTTTTCTTTAACTCATAAATGATTCATTCTCTTATGGAATTTAAAATAAACTGAAAAATTGGATACAGTCAAAAGAAGTTAGAAAACTACTTTGAGGATGAACCAGTCATGCGATGCACTTTGAACAAAAAAATGAAAAAACATTGGGTTGAAACACTCGACCCCCAAAAAATAAAAATAAAACAACTATAATTAATTAAATACACAAGATGACTGGTAGATAACTTATTTTATGTATAAGTGGCCAGCCAGAAGTTCTGACATAACATCCTGTGACTTTTTTCTTTGGGAATTGTTAAAGGAACAAATATACTATTTGAAGATCTTGAAGGATAAATAAAAGAAGCTGTGTCTTCATAGCACAAGAGTTCCTGGTGAACTCCATTGACGCGATTTATGGGCGGCTCGAGAACCCGGTAGCTAAATCCGGTGCCTATACCAAATTTTAAATATAACCTCATGTAAATGCATTATCTCATAACTGTTTATTGTAAAAAGTACAGTTAATAAATAAATTATAAGTATTTTACAATGGGGAGTTACTTTTTAATCATCCTGTATATCTAAAAGAATATAACATTTCTTTAAACTGATATCAAACTACAGAAAGAACTTTTCCAAATAACAAAAACCACACCATAAAAAATCCCAACAGCAACAACAACTAAAATAGCTATCACACGTCACTCTGAGAGCAAATTTTGATATAATCAAGATAATGACTTTACACGTCAAATTAAATAAATGGTTTGCAAGGACACTAGTATCAATATTAGAATGAGCAACAAGTGTTGACTATTTTCATGCAAAATTGTTTGAAAAGAGATTTTATAATTTTGAACCAGTAACAGTTGAGTTTCTTGATGGCAGTTTCCTTCTTAACATTTTGTTTGGAATAATTCACACCTTGATTAGGTCATTATTTATTCTTTGAGTTACATTTTCTATCCATTTTAGTTGTTACTGCTGTTGAAAATCCTCAACTGATACTATTTTTTGCTTTTTTCCTATTTTACTTTCAAGGTTTAAAGAAAATTAGTCCTCACTAAGAACTCCACAGTTCATTCATTTGAAGCCATTTTAACCATCGATCTGAGAAAGCAATTGTATATAACTGACAGTTTAGGTATTTCTGAACACATTTGGCACCATGCAGGACATCCATGAGAAAGATTCAATCTGATAATGCTGTTTAAGAACATGGCTCTGTAAAGGTTTGGTTCTGTAGCAACTTGCGGTGTTGGGTAAAACTACCTGTTGTGCAAGCAACTTTATGTTCAACTTCCTTATCTCCTTCACTGAATTTGTTATAACACCAAGCTATTTGAAATGATTAGTATTTATTAAGCATATAAAGATAATAGCACAATAAAAAAAACAAATTGTTATTAACAAAAAAAAAAATAATTTCAGTAATTCTGACAATACATTAGGGCTAAAGAAAAATAAACATGGCAGGGAGTCAAATTATTGCTGTAATACATTTCTTTTTAAAAGTTCCATTCAAATAGAATTAACAAAAACGACCATGGCACTCACAAGAATTTATTATATAATCATTGAAAATAATGGAATACAGTAGTTTCTGAGAGCTGATGACACAATGAATTTCGAATTGATTTCGAAAGGATTAATCGTCATCAAATTTAGTAATCAAATTATGCTTTGAATAAATTATTAAATGCCTTGATTTGCCTTCACATTGTAGCATAAACTCATGTAATCGAGCATAATTTTCTAGCACAAAACTTTATTGTTTTATATAAAATAGTGTCCACATTATGCTAGGTTTTGGGGAAATCATTGAATCTATCAACTGATGGGACCAGCCCATAAAGTGTTCTTGTTCAGAAATAAACCATACATTTTCCTCATATTAACAAATATAAAAATATATTTTTTTGTTCATATAAAACAGGAAAAACAACCACAGATTTTGCAAACCAAAACAATTTTTTGCAAACTGAAACAATTTAATAATTTGTATCCGAATATTTTATATATTGCCAATTCTGATTCATTGTCAGAAAAACATTATTTTAGTATATTTTTTTATTTTTCAGGTGAAACTGAAACTACAAGCTGTACATGTTAATGCTTCATTTTCCTTCAAACATGTATTGAGCACTTTCTAATATAAGTGTTTATTGGTCCATTATATATATAAGGGATATGTATATGTGTGTGTGTGTGTGTGTGGTGATCAGTAATTTTTAATTTAGATCAATTTAGATCATTGAATTTCAATTTTTTTCTACATTTCAAATCATTTTCATCTTTTTTCTGATACATATCTAAATGCAAATTTCTGAAAGACTGCTCAGTTATGGCTTTTCATAAAAAACATTTTAGAAGCGTTTCGGGGTTTTGTGGAATGTCAGTTTCTTCATTTCCAAATGTGCTTTCTTAATATCTTCATGTGACAGTTTGTGTTTCTGTTTATTTATTTAGCATCTCTGCCCCTAAATTTGATAATACTTTACAAATAGTTTTTTGTAATACTTCTATTATTTGAAATCTTTCTTTGCTATTCTAACAACGTAAGATATACAGATGACACTGTGTTGATAGTAAACACAGAAACAAAATTACAAAAACTCCTAAGGATGCTAATACTCGGAGGAACTTTTAAAAAATTTGGGAGGTACGACAGTGAAATCCAAAAGTGCATTTGGATGGAAAAAGATACCTTTCAAAATCTAAGGAAAGAAACAGAAAAATTTTCCTGAGCAAATAAAAAAAAGAGTAATGTCTTGTTAATTAATATCAGTTTTTCTACACGGTAGGGAATGATGGACAATCTTCTAAAAGATTAAGTCAAAGACACTAGAAACAAGAGAAATGTAGAAAAGGACAAGAGGCAGACAATATAAGTTGCTTGGAAACAAAAAGGATATTTATACTTAACATTAGATTAAAATTAGATAGATCCATTCTTTGTATATGAACAAATTCTGGTAACACAAATGATTCCTTATGAATGGAAACAAATCTCTAACAAGTACAGGTTAATATTTCTAATACAAATAAAATAATCTGTGTATACATATTAAATGATAAAAAATAATTGTATCAGTCATTGACGAAAGCATCATGCGAAGCTTCTTTGAAATAACTTTAATTTGACAATAGGACCATAACTGAAATAG
Source organism: Ascarosepion bandense (assembly GCA_037127315.1). Taxonomy (NCBI): domain Eukaryota; kingdom Metazoa; phylum Mollusca; class Cephalopoda; order Sepiida; family Sepiidae; genus Ascarosepion; species Ascarosepion bandense. The sequence goes on along the minus strand of JBBBDQ010001766.1, from coordinate 1,709,632 downwards.
AAAAGAAAAAAAATGATTTATACATATTTATGCAGACACACACACACACACACATATATATATTTAGATATAAATACCATAACATAATGTAATTTTCGAGAATGGTTGGACAAAGAATTACTGAATATGTTTTTTTGGTGAAAAGAAGTGAATTATAAGGATAAGAAGTAGAGAAAATGCTTCCTGGAACACTACAATCTTTAATTCTTTGAGTCAAGGGTAAATTGTTATCTCTCCTACTTATCCTTGGTAAATTCATTTCCTACCTCCTGTTGTGTTTTTTCCACAGAGTTGAATCATCTTCATTTTTCCAGCAATACAAAACTAACTGTAAAGATTCACTCAGCTTTTTACCAAGAAGTGCAAATTTGAACCACATCGCTGATCGAACCCTGAACTATCACCAATCACAATGAACACCTTGAGCATCTATTGGGACTTAAACTAAACCCGGACCTTAGGTAGAACTCATACCTACAATCTATTGCAAAAGAGATGCTAGAAAAATGGTCGGTTCCCTGTACCACTCCATTAAGTACCTGACTCCTCCTCCTATCCTCTAATTTTACAAGAGCAAGATCAAACCCAAAATGGCGTACTGTTAACCATATATATGCAGGAGCTGCTCAGACTTCACTATCCAGTCTTGATAAGGCCCAAAAGCGTCTTCGTGTCCTTGTGGGAGACAAACTAATTTTCAGCTTACAACCCGTTTCTCACAGATGCTATGCCGCACACCTCTGTCTACTCTATCACTATTTCCATGAAAAGATTCCATAGTTTCACCAGTTCTAACCTTCACGGCTCAGACTCACCATGCCACACACATTGTAGTGAAACTCTCTCTCATTTGCTTTATATTACATTAGTGAGATGTAAATTCTGTTCCAACTGCTTCTTGCCACAAACCGCTGCCTTGTGAAACTGACTCCTTTAGTTGAACCTGTTCAAGGTGAGAATTAATTGTAATCCTTCTACATATCTGCATAAAGTGTCTCTTACTCTGTAACCATCTACCTCAAGTGGCTCCCAAGCTTTGTAAAGAGTGAACATCATTGTAAACAAAATGATTCCTGCATCGGTGCTTCCCAGGACACTGCAGTCTTCATTTCAAATCGATTATCATTCCTACTGTGAGTGGCTCTGAAGACTTGCATGGTGTTATTTTCTTGTTAAAACTAACAATAAATGTTTGCAAAGGTTCTACTGTATCTTTCCATTATAAGAATTTGTGAAGTGACAATCAAAAAACACATTTATTATCTTAAAAGTATATTTTCATCATTTTACGGAAAAATGATAATATGGTAATCAATGATTAAGAATTAATACTTTCATCCCCAAAAAGAAGTTAATGTCACTAAAATTACTGAGAGAGAAAGAGACTGTGAAGGAGAAAGGACAATAAAAGAACAGCTTTCAGGGGAACAGAAGATGGCAACTGAGGTTGCATTTCATTTTTGGAAGGTTGTAGGTAGCAGAAAGTAGCAGGAAAGCAGGAAAGAGTTCAACAGATGAAAAATTCAAGAAAAGAAACTATTAGACTGAAACTTACAGTTACATCTAAGATAGTTCAGGAGTAAAATGGTGAGATCCAGTAACCAATTGTCTAATTGTATACTTAAATTCACGTAGAAAGGTACCAAAGAGATCTCGTTAGAAAAAACTACAACAAAAATATTTATAGAAAAGACCATGTTACGGCAGTGTGAAAATGCCTGAAGTCAAGTTGCCTGGTCAAGATTAATAAAATTAAAGATTTTTTTTTTGATTTTGCCAAAAATCTTCTGATATATAGCCTGAGCACCAGACTATATATGGTAAAAATATGCAATAGTAGATTTATAAATGCACAAGTTGATGTTGACAAGAAAAAGTTCTCTGACATGTCATATGTGACCACCCTTCTTAGCAATATATTTAACATAATCGCTCCACTTCATTTGTGTAGGTTAAAATCATTCATACTGACGATGGGCACCTTAGTGAAATGTTACTCTGACCATTCAGATGTTGTTAACTCACAAAAAGCATAGAAACTAGTATCAGCCAACTGACATTGGATTCTGTCTAAAGCTGCTGATGTTCAGTTAGCACTAATGTTAATTGAAAATCATGAATCCAGCTCTCTGTGTTGACGTCCAATTAGTAAGAAGGCAATGTAGATGAAAATATCAGATGGGAATTTTAATTGAATTGAAATGTGTTTGATTTTTACAATAAGATGACAATTTCTAAATATTAAAAAAGTAAAATCTAACTATGCTGCATGTAAAATTAAATAACCCTGCTAAGCCAATGAGTGGCTATAGAGCATATATTTGTACTTTAAGGTTTTGGTCTCAATCAAATATTTTTATCAGTTAGGGCACATAATTACTTTTTGAACTTTCTTTTAGAATATATAGGGAGAAAATGTGGGGGAGAGTTAAATTCATGCCTTTCCAATTGATCTTAGTGCTAAGTGAAAATCAACAGTTTTAGACTGAATTCAATGTCAGTTGGCTTATAATAATTTTTATGCTGATAATAATTTTACTACATTGCATCTTCCTTGAGAATACACACACACACACACACACACACACACACACACACACACATATATACACACACACACTTATATATAGTTTTAGTGCAAAGAATTTGTCACTTTAACTGAGCAGGTTCATGCCGAATTCGAAGCTTTGTGTCTAACCACCCTAGGCACATCCTTAAAGGTATTCCTAGAGGCATAGCTGTTAGATTGTCCACAAATTCGTCTAATAGTGAAGTTTTCGATAAACACAAAAAAATTTATCAAATTGCGTTAAAAAAAAGTGGACATTAACAAATGCTAGAATTTTCGGACCAAAATGCCAATAAAAAAACCAATAATAATAGATCAAGAAATATTATATGGTTTAACCCCCCCCTACAATAATGAAGTCAAATCTAAATTAGGAAAAATGTTTTTTAAGTTAATAGATAAGCATTTCAATTCAAATAGCAAATTTAAAAAAATATTTAATAGGAACACTATTAAACTGAGCTATTCTTGTTTACCTAATATTGGTAAAATAATTAACAATACCAATAAAAGTAAATTGAAAGATAATATTAATGCCCCTAGTAATAATAACGTTAATAAACATAAGTGTAATTGTAGAATTAAAAAGGACTGCCCTATTAGAGGTAATTGCAATCAGGCAAACGTAGTGTATAAAGTTAAAGTTTACGTTAACGAAAATGACAAAAGCCCTAAAACATACATAGGATCCACACACGATAATTTTAAAATTAGGTTTTACAACCATAAAGCTTCTTTTAAAAACGAGAAGTATAAGCATAGCACAGCGTTATCTACCTATGTATGGGAAATAAAAACCAAAATTAAAAAGGACCCCATTTTGAAATGGGAAATAATAAAAAAGTGCCCTAACGATAACAAAAACAATAAATTTTGTAGGGTATGTGACGAGGAGAAGCTAGCAATAGCTAAATTTGAACCTGCCAACAAACTTATTAACGCTAAAACAGAAATACTAAATAAGTGTAGAATCCACAAAACTAAATTTCTTGCTTAGTGTACCGGACCTTAATGTGAACCCCCTCCCCCCAATTTTTTTTTTTTTTTCCTTCGAACACCCCCTTCCCCAATTGGGTTAGTCTTTAATAGATGTCTATTTATTTGATTAGTCCTTGGTCTGCCTTTGCCCTGACGAGCCGTTGTGCGAAACCGCGGTAGGTCTTGGCGATCTTGCGATTTTTTCTCGTGTATATATATATATATATATATATATATATATAAAGAGAGAGAGAGTGTGTGTGTGTGAGAGAGAGAGAGAGAGAGAGAGAGAGAGAGAGAGAGGATATAAAGAGAATTGGCTTCATGCCTTTCTAACTGATGTTAGTGACATCTGGAAAAATAAAGCTTTAGACAGAATGTCAGTTGGGTTATACCAATTTCTAAGCTGATAATAATTCTACTACACTGCACTGTTTTTTAGAGTGTGTATATATATATATATATATATACAGGGAGGGATGGCTTCATGCCTTTTCAGTTGAACTTAGTGCTAACTGTAAATGACTAGCTTTAACTAGAATTCAATGTCATTTGTCTGATTTTCATTTCTCCATTGATAATTATGTTACATTACACCTTATAGAATATATGTAAAAATTGTAGGGAGAAGTAGTTAAATGTCTTTCTAGTTGATAGTTGATCTTAGTACTATTGAACATCCACAGTTTTAGTGAGAATTCAGTGTTATTTTGATTCATAGACGTCAATGCTAACTCTATATTCAGTTTACTGACTCAATTTTCTATGCTAATATTCATTATATTAGGTTACACTTGCATTTCGTATATATAGACAATGTAGGGAAATGTGAATTCATGCCTCACTTACGGACGTTGGCGCTAACTATGCACCAGTAGCAGCAATTAGTGTTATATATCGCCGTACGACGACAAAACAACAAACACGCATATATAAAAATATAAGGTTATATTTTTATTAATGACGACGAACCGTGTGGAATAGAGAACAGGAGAGTGAGAGTGCACATAGAATGGGTTGACGGGAGTGTAGTCTTGCCTGTGGTGTTTCTCTGCTTCCACTGGACGTTCTCTGCTAGCGAATCCGTGTGTAGAGGTCTTTATATAGTCTTCTAGAACCGGGACTTTCCTTCCGGTTTTGCCTCGCCCACGCAACGCCTACGTAATTCCCAGAGACACCTGTTCTGTTTGCCTCCGTAGTCATTTCCGCCGCTGTCGGAAATAAGGTCAAACGACATCCGCTCCGGCCTCGACAGGATGTATTTCACAAACACCTGTCTTGTCGTTTTGCCGACCCCTTCACCGACGGGAAACACCATTGCTTGCATCACTTCCTCGGGTGGGGCCAGATTGTTATATTACATTAGTATCCAATGACAGTTTACTGAATGTATTTACCAAGCTGATAACAATTGCACTACATTATACTCCCTTTTAGAATCTATTAGAAGAATGTAGGGAGAGGTGGGTTCATGCTTTCTCTATGAACATTACTGCTAAGTGGGCATTCAATACCCATTTACTGATTCAGTTCAATTTTCTATGCTGATAATAGTTATACTGGAATAGACGTCCATTTAATATATACAGACAATGTAGGGTGGAGTACATTCATGCCTTTCCCATTTATATTAGTGTTAATTGGATACCAGCACTCTTAATCAATCAATGGCTGATGATTGATTTGGGAATATTAATGTCGAGTTTTGTTTAGCAGCATGAATTTAGCTCCTAATAATTTTAAAGTATGTTGATTTTATTTACTAATTTCTTTTCATCTGTCAAAGCAAAACATAAATAAATTTAACTAAAAATTCCAGTTCTCACCTCAAATGATGACAACTTAATATAGCTTTGGTCGGTCGAGTTTGAACTGAAAAGAAAAGAAAATAATGTAAGTTAAATACACTTGGTGTTAATGTTGAAGACTGGGAAACTGTTACTGGAAATAGGATTTGGCTGGAGAATGTTGATTTGGGAAACGCTGCAACAATTTTAAGCAGAAAAGTATTGATCGTTCCAACAAAAAGTACGCCATTAGGTGGGGGAGAAATAAAATTCATCTCAGAATCATTAGGAGGCCAACACACATGCAGTGATTGTAGGAAAGTCACCCTCTGGACGGTTGGTCTAGTCAGCCATGTGAAATCACACCAGAGAGGTCAGGTGCAAACTCTTGTGAATGCAACCCTGCCAGAAAGGCTTGTGCGAGATTTGTGACAACATTTGTAAGTCTGCTACGAACTCAACATCATAACATGATTGGACATAGGGACAGGCAAGTTTCCAACATAGGCAGCACAAAATCATTGGTCTTATGGGTTCATAACTCAAGAAGAAAGGATGGAAATAATAAAATTCTGAATAAAAAGCATAACAATGCTACCAGGGGAAGAGATGGTCTGTTTTTGTAACGTGTCAATCATATATATATATATATATATATGAATTATCAATGAGTATGTTAGGGATAGAGTTTGGTAGGTCTCCATGTGTGTTTAAATGAGACTTAATAGAGCTATGATTAGAGAGATGAAACGTGAATCTCCTTGTTAAACATGTAGTAATATATCTAATATAATAACAAATTTAGATTGATCTAGAACACAATTCTTTAAAGTTTTAACAAAACATGCATAAAAAAGAGATTGCTTCCTAAACACACGCCCATGCACATATATATAATTGTGCATTTGTGCAGAAATTATGTTTCATATAAGTTTCATTAAAAAAAACAATTGGCAAGGTCCTGTGGTTACGTATTTTATTTAATTTTTCTTGTGACTGTAATTTTCTCCTTTTCTTGATGTAAATTATGTAGAAATGTAGAGCAGATTTGGAAAACCATTGTTGACTAGCGTTTGTTTCACGTTGTCAAGTTTTTTATAAAGATTGTGGAAGAGTTGATGAATTCTTACGCGCTCTTGTGAGAAAATTTTTTATAATGCCTATTTTATATATGAGAAGATACTGACTAGTAAAATCAGTCAATATTCTCTAATTAGTAATTAGTGCACTAAGATTCCAACGGATGTCGGGGATATACTCTTATATTTTTTATTCTTCAACGGTAACACTTGTATAGAGCAGGAGAACAATTGGAAAGAGTTTGCACACATGAAGGCATTGTCGGGAGTCGGAAGCCAGCATGATCATTTTTCAGCTCAAATTTCAGATTTTAAATATCTTAAAACCCCTAAGCAATCCACATAGGCACGCCTATTCAACCACTCATTGCTTACTTTCCATTGATCACAGCTTACAACCATGCATTGCTTTTCTGGTTGTCACTTTGTTGACTTTATCTATGGTCAGATTTATCTGTCATTTATATCCACCAGTCCATTGTTGTTCAAGGTAATATATGATAACTTTTGCTTTTCTTGTTGTCACTTTGTTGACTTTATACACAGCTGGATTTATCTGTCATTTACATTTGGCAGTCCATCGTCATTCAAGTTAAAATATTACAACTTTTACTTTTCTTGTTGACTTTATATACGGCCGGATGTATCCGACAATCACATCCGCTGTGCTGGATGTATCTGTCACTTATATACACTGGTTCATTGTCGTTCAAGGTAATATATTACAAGGGTGGGGAGTTTGATCGTGGCCGTTATTGCCGTGAAAAGTGTATGCACCCAACAACTAGAGGGAGCATGTCTCTTTTTTTCCATCAGTATTGGTTGTTTCTGATGGATCCTATGCACCTAGTCTTAATTGAGGACTGGAATGCCATTCTCAGTGACATGAATGAGGACATAGAATCTGTGAAAATAATGAATTTATTTGTTTTGGTTGTTTCAATTATATCTAGAGCCAAGTCAATTCCGGAAATTTCTGCTGTGTATATAGATGCTCTGTTTGGTAGGTGTTTCAAGTGTTCAGTTTTGTGATAGCCACACAGCCCACCTCGATCCCGATTTTGGGCCCATCTGTGTATATGTGTGTACATTCTGGGAAGTTGTTTTGGATGATAAGGGTTTCTTCTTGGAAGGTGATTGGCTTGATTTTGTTTTTAGGGTATTTTGTTAAATTGAGTAATACCTTTGGTTGAGTTAGGTGCCAGGGACGGGTCTGAGAGGATATTGCTATGTATTGAGGTTGTATCTATTTGAGCTTCACTGGAGAGTTTCTTCAACCATAACCCAAATGTTTTATGGTTTTTTCTTCCATGTTAAACAGGTTTTCATGTTTAGAATTGAAAGTATATTGGTATGATGGGTTGTTAGAGTATGACTTTAGCTTTAGATAATATTGTAAGGCTAGCTTTTCTCGCCTCAGTTTTAGCAGGGCTTCATTGGCTTCTACGTATAGGCTGTCAATAGATGTTTTGTAGGCTCCTAAAGCCAATCTTAGTCCTGTATGGTGAATGGGGTCAAGCATTTTTACTTTCAGTGGGTTTGTTACATCTTTTCTTCATATGTTTAATATGTGGAATAAAAGTAAGTTTACTATTGAATATAATGCCTAGGAATTTGTGTTCCTTGAAAACTCATATTTGACTTCTATTAAGTATTAGTTCGGGGTCTTTGTGCATATTTCAAATTCTGCAAAAGTGCATACATTTAGTTTTTGTTTGTGATAGGATGAAACCGTTTTCCTCTATCCATCTTGTTATTTTATTTATACGGAGCTGAAGTTTGCGTTCTATTGTTGGAATGTATTTAGATTTACAGCATATCAAAAAGTCATCCATGTAGAGGGAGCAGCCTATTCCTGGATTAACATTTTTATTATATTGTTGATTTTAATGCAAAAATGTGTTACCGACAGGACGCTTCCCTGCGGGGTTCCGTTTTCTTGTTCTTTCAGATCTGAGAAGGCTGTAGCTACTGTTACACTGAAGTGCTTACATAAAGGAAGTTTGTAATGAAGACTGGCATTCTGCCTTTCAATCCAAGTTCTTTTAAGTCCTTTGCGACACCATACTTCCATAGTGTACCATAGGATATTTGGATGACAAAGAAAATTGCTGTCAGGTGTTCTTGTTTTTGAATATGCTTCTCTGATGAAATTTTTAGGTGAAGGAGATGATCTATTGTACTCCTACCCTTTCTGAAACCAGTTTGGAAGTTTGTTATGAGTTGTTCTGATTCTAGATACCAGTTTAGTCTATTGTTTTTCATTCCTTCTAGTGTTTTACTTATGCAACTTGTTAGGGAGATTGCTTGGAAATTTACTGGATCTGGTGGGCCTTAGGAACTAGATACATTTCCACTGATCCATATTTGGTTGTATATTTCGAGTAGGTTTTTCAATGATATTTCAGGGAGTTTTTCCAGAAGTTCATATGGGATTTTATCAGGCCTCGCTGATGTATCATGGGTTTTTGGTAAGGGCTTCCTTTAATTCGGATATAGAGAAGGTTTGGTTGTAACTTTCGGTGTTTTGGAATTGAAGTTAAATTTTTTTCTTTCTTCTGTTGAGCTAATTTTTTGGAAGTTTTTAGTTTGTTTCTCTGATGATGAGTTTTTTTGAAAAATTGCCTGCTAAAGTATTACAATGTCTTTATTGAGGTGTGGTATAGGTTGGTTGTTGTTTTTTCCTTTTACCTCTTCTGGGAAGGATATATCGTTTTGGTATTTTATCATGATTATTTCTTTTTCTTGCTTGTAACTGCTGCATTGTTTTGAAAGTGCAGAGTGGTTCCCTAAGCAGTTTGAGCATAAGCTCTCATTTGGACAATTCTCTTCTCTATGTTCTGCATTGTTTTCACTGCATTTGCCACATGTTTGTCTGTTACGACAGGAGTCTTTATGATGTCCAAATTTATGGCATTTGTAACATTGAAGAGGATTTGGTAAGTATTGTTCTACTCTTATTAGTTCGTATCCTACTTCTCTCGCTCGTCCAAATTCAGAGGCAGAATGCCATCATAAGCCTCAGACTGTCCGAATCTTTCAACAAGTGTAGAAAAGCCCTGGGTGCTACTCCAGGATTCTGTGACCTTTCACAGCCTAGGGAGACACTGTATTGGGAATTAGCACTCTTTCTGACCTTGGGTTCCAGCGACAAATTATCTCAGCAACCCAGAGTTTTTGTTTACCTAGTTATTGACCTGGAATGCGCTATCTCTAAGTGATGTGGCCTTCAAAGGGTGCTGGACATATGTACCAGACTCTTATGAGTGTGACCTTGATTTAGAAGAAACAGCTGCACAAGACTTCTACCACTGTCCTCAGGTGCACCCATTCTGGAGTCATGTCACTGAGGTGATGTCTCGTATCGATCCCGAACATGTTCACTGGTCTTTCATATGCATGTGATGGATGGTGTTTCTGTCATTGCTAGCTGTGGCAAAGATGGTAATCATGACAATGGAAGGAATTATACAATACGAAGCTTATTCACATCAGGATCTGGTTGGATTCTTTCAGCATCAGCTCAAGAAAAAGATCAGAACTTACAGAAAATGATTGTTATCACCAGATTTCAATGAAGGAAAAGTAAAAGCGGTTAGATTAGTTCGTGTGAACGGAGCCAGTCTTGTTTTTCTTTAAGCTAAACAATATGAAAAATTGCTGTTTCCAGTTTGCACCCAGTATTCTCTTTTGTTGTGATGCATGTCAATATTTTCAAACTCTCCAGGTTGTTTTTGTTTTCAACCCATTCTTATCTTGACTAGATCAACCTTTGATAATTTTCTACACTGTGATTTACTTTCTCTTCTTTCGCCAAAATGAGTGACTCACTTGATTTGGCTTAACAACAGAATACAATAGGCACTCTTATATTTTCTGTTGGTTTGATAAGTCCTACTAGCATATTTTTACATATTATTTTGAATATTGTATTTTAGTTTTGTTATTGAGTAGCCTGATTTTCTAACCTAATTTTATATATTTTTGTATAAGAAACAATTGCGTATATCTCACCCCAGTTGGCCTTGTATCACATGATGTATAATATTTAAAAATAAAAAAATTATATTGAATATACTACAACATGCTTAAAAAGAAGACTCATGTTGCATCTCACTGGCTATAGCTAAATTCTCAATTCAGTCAGTTAAGTGCCATACATGATACACGCTTGGGAAATCATGTCTTGAAAGAGACTTGAATGACTTGGCAGAATATTTTTCTGCAGTAGCTTGCCATTACTCTCTGTGGTAGACTAATTTCCATCAAAGGCTATAGAACACAATCTGTCCTGCTATTTAACCTCTAGATGGAGAAAAGGATATTTGCACATAAGTGAATGCAACGAATTCAACTGAAATTTGAAACTGTTTTCCGAGCCAATATCCACTGCACCACAATGCACATCCATAGTTCAACTAGGTCTCATTTAAATATACATGGAGAACTACCAAACTCTATCCACAAAATGCTCATTGATAATACAAATATATTAGCCTTGTCCACATGTAAAAAAGGCTAAAAAATAAAAGAAAGCATTGTTAATAAAAAAGCCAACAATCAATAATATCAACTGTGAACGCAGCCAGAATATGCTCACCATTTTTTGAAAGTAAAACATTTCTCTAAAAGCATGCATGAAAAAATTCATACATTTAGTTAAATGTAAAATTAAATTATCCTTGATAATAATAAGCGTATCGTCAAAAACGCTCGAATATACAAAGCATTTGGAAAATTTCTTGAATAAGTTCTCACTGTTTTCTAACAGATGGCGTTCCCAGAACTGCGTGCATGAAGCTTCAAATAGTAATACATCTATAAGGAATTATCATAAGCAAGCTTGTTGCAAAACGGGTGAAAACCTACTTAGAAATGCATAAATGGGAAGTACTACCCACATCCACCGTATTCACCAGACATTGCCCCGTCTGATTATCCGATCGATGGCGTATGGTCTGGCTGAGCAGCACTTTCATTCTTATAAAGATGTTAAAAAATGGGTCAACTCGTGGTTAGCCTAGAAATATGTGTTGTTTTTCCAACGTGGAGTTCAAATGCTGCCAGAAAAATTACAACAAGTAGTGGCTAGTGATGGACAATACTTTCGGTGACATGTCACTCACTAATCTTTTGTAAATAAAATTACTTTTCATGAAAAACCCAGCAAGAACTTATTCAAGGTTCTAATAAGAACACAAGAAAAGTGCATATCTTGTTTTATTTTTAGGGCTGCTCAGTTTTTGCTCGCCCATTTCCATTAAGCCCTGCTAAACCTAGGTATCGAACCATTATATCACCAAATTCACAAACCAACATTTTTATCCACTAGGCCATTAAGAACTAGATATGATGTCCCTAGACATGATCAATGAAATGAGAACAGTCTATCCCTTAAATTAAATAAAATGTTCAGATCAGAAACCCTTTTAGGTTACCCACATCCATATACATCTGAAAAGGGCTGGAGAGTTGTGATAAAAAATTAAAAAATCAAGAGAATAAGTAATGTAAATAATAAATCCTCATCTCTAGATGTTGAACTGACATATGATGGAAATTAACCCTTTCTTCTACCGCAGTAAAAGCAATGAATTCCATTTTATTATTTTGGAATCATAAAAATTTCAAATGAGGCACTTCGATGTGGTGCAATGGTTAGCATGCTGATATCGAAATATCAATTATGACTGAATAGTGAGTTCCACCCACACTGGTTACACCACACTTTCGGCCTTGTACCACACTAATAAAATCATTTGGGAACACAAATGTTGTGTGATGGCTAGCAAGCTCATCTCGCTAGGGCTATTACTAATGTGTAGTGAGTTTTATCCTTTAAAAAATGCAAATGTTTTACAATAGATTGTGCCTAATGAGAGTTTATTTAAGTTGTTTAATATTAGTTTTTAATTCTAATAAAAGAAAAATGAATCTAAATTACAAAATAGAAAGTGTGAATTTAAGAAAAGAAAAAAATAATCAAATTACTTACACTGCCTTGTCTTTGGAATATTGCACTTAGATAGTAACCGAGAGAGGCTGAAAGGAGAAAATAAAAGATTAAAACTTCATCCTCAAACCCATCTTTATAAATCCAAAATAAAAATTCCTTAAATATATCATGATTAAATCTTATGAAGAGGATAAAAGTCATGCATTTTCAACGGCTGGTTTCCCTATACACAGGTAATTTTTTCCTAGGGAACTTGAATTCCATGAAAACATTTCAAGTGAAGCATTATACGTGAAGACGGTTTGTACAAGTATAAACGGTAAAAATTGATTTTTTTACGTTACTTACATTGTTCGGACAGTCATCCTCATCTTGATGAAAAATGGGTTATATACGACAATGTTCAACGTAAAACTGATAACAATAAATCTCTACAGACGCCATCAAAAGCTGAGCTCAATAAAAGAAATGATGGAACGTTCATGTATTATGAAAAACTTCACAGACACATATATATATATGTATTATGTATGTATATATATGTGTGGGGGGTATAATAACCTTGAATAATAAAGTTTTATTTACAAAAGTTAGTAAGATAGATGAAAACTGAAGCTATTGTCCATCGTCAGTCACTATATTTTCCCATTTTTCTGGCAGCATTTGAAGTCCATGATGTAAAATGCCTCTTCTTATGAGGTTAACTAAGATTGTACCTATTTTTGACATCTTCATAAGAAAGAAATTACTGCTCAGCCAGGAGATGTGCAATCGATTAGAACACGTGATAGTCGAACGGGGCAGTGTCTGGTAAATACAGCAAGTGGAGTGGGACTCCCCATTTAAGCATTTCCAAGTAGGTTTTCACCCATTTCGCAACGTGTTGCCTAGCATTGTCACGTTGCAAATTCACTTTGTCATGTCTCTACTCATATAGCAGCTGTTTTTCTTCAATGTTCGACTCAAATGCATCACCAGTAGTCTATAGTGATCTTTCATGATGGTCTAGGTTGGTTTAAGCGTCTCAGTAATATACACCCAACTGATCTTACACACAGCTGATCCCAAATGCAGAGCAGAATCTTTGAATCATGAATATTCGGCTTTGCCACCGATTTTGAGCCATGGCTGATCTTACCCGATGATTTTCTACGCTTTGGTTTATTGTATTGTATCCACTTTTCATCGCTGGTCATGATACGATGGAAAAAGAGACTTTCCTTTTCTGTCGTTGAAGCAGCTGTTCACACCTGACAAGACGCCATTTGATGTCTCTTGGCTTCAACTCGTACTTCTGCAAGTTCTGTTTGCACTTGACATTAGTATTCATGAATTAATGCCTTTAATTCTTTGTCTTCAAACTTTTTCGCGGTGTTCTTTATCTCCAACATCAAAATCATTATTTTGAAGCGTCTAAACCAATCTCAGCATGTTGCTTCTAACAGAGCATGGTAGCTATAAATCTTAACAAAAATTTTGTGCTTCAGCTGCAAATTTCTTCTGAATAAAGTAGTGCAGTCAAATTCCTCACAAATACACTTTCTTTGACACGAAACCCGACATGTTTAAAGTTATAAAAAACAAAACTGCTTACACTTCAACAAAATGACATACACAGAATTTTAAGCTTGCTTATAGTCCTTCCTTACAGACGCATTACAATCTGAAATCTCACACACGCAGTTCCAGGAACATCATCTACTGAAAAAGAGCGAGGACTTATTCAAGTTATATATGTTATACTTGGCCAGCAATTTTTTTTTTAACAGCTTTCATAAAATATGGCCAACAATGAAGATTTAATAAACTATTTCTTAAATTTTTCCAGTTTCCAATCGTTTTTTTTAGTTTTGTTGGAGATAAAGAATGTAAATATTGTCCATAAATTTTTATCATCTTAAGCGCTTTCAGCCACTTTCAAAGCCATTTTCAAAGGGCAATTTATGTCTCTGCTGTTGTTATTTTTCCTTAAGTTTTGGATTTACTTCCATAGCCTGTTCCGTATTTTGCGTATGACCACAAGGCAGGAGAGATTTAAAATCAGAGTTTTCTTTTACCCTAGACAGACTACCTTTTTGGGCTCCATTGACCCAAACACTTTCTCGCAAAAAAGAAAAAAAGAAAACAAAATTTATGTCATTAATAAAACTAATTAGTAATTCATACTGGATTTAGCATCTGTCTCCTCTTCCCAAGCATTTGAACGCAGATTACCCATGAAATCAGCGTTAACTGGTAAGTGTTTGCTTCGGAAAATTGATGAGAAAGACCCAAAGAATTGACGGGTATTATATCTGAAAAGAAAAGAAAATAGTACTAAATAGTGAAATAATACTATTAAAACAATAAAAATAGAGACCAGTTAAAACAAGATCGATTCATAAAAAAAGCGGGAGCCCAAATAATATAGCCAAAAAATGTTTACTTTTTTATATGTTAATGTTTGACCAAGAGTCACTCAAGTCAGAGCGTTACTGAATGATGTTGTATGAACACAAGAAGAAGGGGCAAGAAGACCAGTTTATGAGTTAATGCAAGAAGGACGTACGTTGTGGTACAGTGGATACCAGTTTGGAGAAAAAAATCGAAGAGCCGAGCTTGAATTCCAGTTGAATTCATTGCATTCACTTAAACACAAATACCCTTGTGAAATTAACAAATGATGCTAACTTCCAGGAGTCTCATTGCACCGAATTAACCTTTTCCGCTGATATAAAGTGGAAAGAGTGAAGTGAAATCAAAAGCTAAGTTTGCAGCTAGGAAAGTTGGTTAACTTCATCGTGCTAGACAATCTTCATCTCTAGAATCTATGATGCATATTCATTAGCCGATCATTCGTACTTGTTTTGAATATTGCTGCCAAGACTGGTCTGGTACTCCTGCTATATATTTAGAGATTCTTGATAAAATCAAAAGAAAAATCTGCAGTTATGACTGGGCAACTCGGTTTCAGTCATTTACTCACCGCCATAACTTACCATCCTTTTGCCTTTTCTATAAATACATTCATGATTACCCACCGCAGACATTTTGCAGATATAGGAAGTGGTTAGGACTACATAGAGACTTTGATGCATTATGGTGGCTGTAGTAAGACTTGTAAGAATGCTGTAGTTTTGGCGTAAGGAATACCGTGGTATGTTCAGATCAATAATTGTGGCCAGCTAAGTTTAAGATAAGACAGACTGAGGATCAACCTTACCTTATCCTCCCTTTTGACCTTGTGTCACATTTTTGAATTATGCAGAATAAATATTACTTTCCTCTATAGCTGTTATTTTATCCCCGACAGCCAAATTGTACAAATGAGAAGAAGTTCAGATTTTTAAGAGATTTTCACGTATTATGGTAGCAGTAGTAACAATGGTAAATAAGAATGCAGTGTTTTGGTATAAGGGTACTGTGGTATGTTTGGGTTAGTAATTCTAGCTAGGTAAGTTTAATTATAAGACAAAATAAGACCAACCTTCCCCATAGCCCTTTTGACCTTGTATCACGTTTGCAAAACAAATATTAATTTTGTCTAAGGTACCTAGACTTGAGGAATTTAAGCGCAGTACTAGACTGGCAACAAGGTCTCATCATTTTATATTTGAAATGATTAGATATAACAGTAAGTTTGATTCTAACTGTTTCTTCTAACACATTTCTCGCTTTTGGAACTCTCTTCTGCTTTCTTGCTTCTTAGTCAAGGTTGATCTTCAGTAATTTAAATGCAATGTCAATCATTATCTTCTGTCTTCTTAATTCTTGTTCGTTTGTTGTTCTCGCTCCTTTATAGTAGTTTTTCTTATATTCACTAACACTCGGTGTGGTGTAACGGTTAGCAAGCTTGTCTCGCTAGAACCTGTTTCAACTGAGTTCGATTCTCACTGGGTGCCTCATACTTTCGGCCTTGTGCCGCATCAAAGCGATGCTTAGAAATTTTACTAACACTCTTGTGTTATAGTGCCTTTATTGAAACAGTAACACTTATTTAAAACTACAACAAATTGAAGAACGGAAAGTGCAGCGAGTCTATTTCTGTCATTGTGAAAAAACAATGATGTCATTTTTATATTTTTAACAGATTTGCATGTATGTCTCAATTATTACTGAGAGTTATGCAAACATGAGACTTCTCAAATATGAAGCAATCTCTTCGTTTTCTTTGCTGACTACCTCTACGGTACGTTTTCTAAAGAATCAACCCTTCCGCGAATCTGTTATTACTGAACTTGACAGTATCCAACACTTCTTCTGGAAGTTTTGTTGGAACGACAATAATCAAAACTGCGAAACTGAAAATGGAAGACACAAGGGGTAATTAAGGAGTCACGACTAAAATAAATTTATTACTCAAAAGGAAAGAAACAAACAAATCGGTGTAAATACACCCCTAGTGAGTATAAAACATTAAATAAAAGAATTACTTGTGACCTACTAAATATTATTAACGTTGAGAAGAATAAGTGTCTGACATAGTATTGTTCAAAGGCGTTATTATTCTTGCATATGTGACTTTACAAAGAGACTTTACAAAAGTATCTTTATTAAAATGGCGATGAGTATTAGTTGAACTTACACAAGGAATCAGAAAATATATGTATCCTACACGTAGTAAAAGAATATTCATTAATATTGACCAAAGAGACGTCATATTTGCTAGACTACAGAGAAATAACCAGGCAAAATTATTTAAAAATTAATTTACAAAATATTTAGCAGAGTACAGGAAAATGAAAGAACTAAAATCTCTAATGGTTCAAATGTTGGCGATACAAAAGCAACAACAAGAACAAGAATTGCAGCAATAAAAACAACATGAACAGAAGTTTTTTGAGTTATTATTCAATAAAACTATGGAAGAAAAACATCGTGAATCGAGAATGTGGAAAGTGCAAGTTAAATGAATTAACTCCAGATTTATTTAAATGTTTCATATTTGTACAAGGTTTAACTTCTAATAAACATTCGATTATATTGTGGATTATAATTTGGATCTTATCCCTTCCGTTGAATAAAGGTTCATCAGTTGACGGAAATTCGTTTCATTTATCTCCAGTTTCACATTTAACCTAAAAACATTTCAAATTCGCAATCCACACACAAAACATCTAGAATGAGGCAGCGAAATTTCAAAAAAATCAACTCATGTTCTTAAATAGTCTCTTCAGATTGAAATTTTTTATAGATACCGTGTATGGCACCAAAGGCATTCAGAAATATTTACACATGTCAGCGTTATGCAACCACTTCCTATGATCAAGAGTTAAAAAAGACTTTGAGTGAGTAAAACCTGAGCGTCTTGGCAACATTCTTTTTCTTGAAAATTCTGGGGCTACAGAACTACAAAGAACTGTATCAAATAACAGAAACCACAACACTTGAGGACTACCAACAGCAGCAACAACTAAAATTGTAACTAGAAGATAAAATAATGACTGAATCAAGATGATAACATTCCACACCACTGCAAATAAAAGGTTAGGAAGGAAACTTCAGTCAATACTGGAAAGAGCGATATAAACTACTGGACTTGGAAAACCTGTTTTTCTAAAAAAGTATTAGACGAGAAATATTTTATAAACTTCAACCGAAAACAGCTGCTCGCTCAGTGAATGCCAAATGTTTCATTGTAGGGAAATGGTTAATATTATCCTTACCACCATTTCTGTTTCAGAATATATAAACCTGTGTGTGTGTTGGGGTGCAATGGATATTGGCTTAGAATGAGAAATCAGAGAGCGGAGTTCGAATTCCAGTTGAATTTATTGCATTCAGTTATGCACAGATACCTTGAAAAAAGTATTAATCTATCTCTTCTTTTTCCAGCTACGGGCAGATTGGGTTCTATAGCCTCATTTAACAACCAGTCTACCGCAGCAAAAAATGGCAACCTATGGTGAGAAAAGTTTCTGCCTAGTCAGCCATTTCTCACAAGAGATATGATCATTCAAGTGAGTATCACGTGGCTCTTAACTGACTGAAATATGGGATAAATGTTAGTCACGTGTGGAATGAAATCAGGTGTTCAGATGTCAACAATTGAAAAGCTCTACGTATTTTTGTGCAAACCTCATACATATGGTTGGAGTAATAAAATTCTTAGTTTAAATATAATACTTAGACATTGATAATTACATGCGCTTAGTGTAGACAGAAAAATTTCATTGAAAGCAATGAAAAGAGAAATGGACTGCTGTATGATATCTGTCCTCCTATATGGCAGTGAATGCTGGATAATCACATCAAAGATGAAGGACAGACTTGAAGCTTGGCTGTACAGAAGGATGCTGAGGATAACATTGACCGAACACATGAAACATACTCAACATCAGGAAGAGACAGCTGAAGTTTCTGTGACATAGTGAGGGCTTGGAAAATCTGACACTCACAAGGTGACTAGAGGGAAAAAGAGACAGCGGAAAGCAACGCGAGACATACTTGATGGACAAGTGGATGGCAATACCATGAGAAAAGGCATTAAGAGCTACAAGGAATAGGGAAATGTGGAGGGCCATGATCACCTGCACCCTAAAGTGACACAGCACATAAAGAAGAAGTACTTACATGTCCGAGTCGTTGAGTAATTCGGCAGCAAAGGCATTCTTCCGTCTAAACCAGATGCATTTCACAATGACAAGAATTGCGATAACAAGTAACGGAATTCCAATTCCCAAACCAATTGCCAGGTAGGTGTTGTCTAAAAAGTAACATTAAGAAAATGAAAAATAAGCAGAAATGAAAATACTGCCATTTAAACAATAACATTGTATTAATTTTAAAAAATGAATTAATTAAAGAAACAATTTTAAGGCTTCTTTTCTTTAATCATTTCACCCCCAGGCAAGGTAATAAATCTACTAAGATGCAAGGGTTTACTTTTCATATGTATTTTGGCACTCAATCAATTAATCAATCAATCAATCATCTTCAAGTTTGATTGTAGAGTCTCTGACCAACTGACCAGCTCCCTCTATATGTCTTGGTTGTGTGTTAATGCCTGAATGTCTGTGAAGAATCGTCAAATTATGAGACCATTTTCTCGTCTGCTTCTTCTGACTAGCTCCTTCCATATGTCTCCTTTTTTGTCACTTAATTTGTTCTGTAGAGACAAGAACAATGGAAACTCAGAAGTAGCCAAGGCACGAGAATTTGTGCTGACTGAAAGCGTAGAAAATATTTTTAACTTTATATAGCCTATAAAATAAGTATTTATAGAATCAAGTATATCTTGTGCAATAAGTCATTCAGTGCTTATAATCAGTTCTCAGAAGAACAATGTATCACAAAACTCTGAGTTGATTTTCGATATCAATCGTTAAGTCTTTATATTTTGGATGCAGCGATGATTGTTAAATAGTTAATGACTATTTTATTGAGAAAAATTTGTCTCATCTTGACATACATGAAATTACACTAGCTGTACCATGAAAATGTTACTTTTTCCTATTTGAATTTTCTGATATCGTATAATATTTAATGAATAGATGGTATCAGTTATCAATTCTGTATCTGTACCGATGACACAACCATTTATACCTGACTGATGGTTTGATAAATCAAATTGGCAGTTGATCTCAGAAAAGGTTTACATCCTGTTTATAACAGGGGCAAGTGATTGCTTGTTAGTTTTCACATTTCAAAAATAAAACTGTTGACCTTTAACCAGCCAAGAGGATTCTTTTTACTTTCCATCAGCAGGGCAGATTTTAATGTCCAGAAGAATGACATATAACCTTAAAATTTCTAGGGTCTTGTTCATATGCATGTGTAGTCACATTAACATAAACAAACTGTGATGAAGTCCTAATGGAATAAAATTAGACCAGCACACAGTTATATTAAAATTGTTCAATGCAATTGTAGAACTTTTGAATACTTTTCATTTCTAAATGAGTTATTACACAACATAAGTTTCTACAATGTAGTGTATTCATGAGATACGAAATAACTGATTTTTATCATTTTTTAAGAATATTCATGTAACAGGGATTTTTTTTAACCCACAATTTTCAAAATAAATGATACAATAAAGAAAGTACTTTACAAATTCTTCAGGCAGCTAGATTTTGAGATAATAGTAGAAACAAATAGAAAATTAGTCAAATATTTAGATGTAGAATTAAAATTGCAACTTGCCAATATCTCTCCATGTAGTAAAGCAAGCACAAATTTAAAGTATATAAACACAAAATTTAACCATCCCAAAAGAATAATCAAGCACATTCACAAAGGAATAGAACACAGGCTATCAAAAGCTATGTCAAACAAATTTTGATGAAAAGAAAAAAACTATGAAGATGCAATAAAAAAAATCTGGCCATAAAAACATTTTAGAATACAATCCTCCAACCAAACAAAAAAAAACAATGATAGAAAATGAAACGTTATCTGGTTCAACTCACCATTTAACTTACAAGTAAAAATCAAAATAGGACAAATATTTTTTAAACTGATTGATAAAGACTTTCCAAAAAGCTCAAAACTAAATAAAATTTTTAATAGGAATACAATCAAACTGAGTTATAGCTGTACTCATAATTAAGAAAATTTCATAAAAAAACAAAACGCCAGTAATTTAAATAGCATCGTACAAAACAAGATCATTAATAAGGAATGTAACTGCTGGGACAAAAATAAATGCCCACTTCAAAGATATTGTAATACAAAAGAAGTTATTTACAAAGCAAAAGTACATGTCAAAACAAAATATATTTGGGGTCAACCAAAGATACTTTTAAGACCAGATTGTTCAATCAAAGGTCTACGTTTAAAATAGAAAATTGTACGAAATTGGCTAGCCACATGTGGAAATTTAAATTAAAACATGAAAAAGACCCAGAAATAACATGGAGTATAGTGTAAACAGCCAAGCCTTACAATAGTTGCAAAATATGTAGACTGTGCCAGGAAGAAAAGTTAGCTTTTATGTTATTCTTAAACAAAAATAAATTACTGAATGAAAGAACAGAAATTATTACTAAGTGTAACCATACCATAAAATACTTATAAGGGTCATACAACCATGGATGAAAATGTTATAACTTCTGCTAATTTTGAAAACTGTGCAGAATACATGTTCTTTGTGGGTTCACCATTCATGTAGTGGCCTCGCTATTGTCAGGTACAAGGCCACTTAAAAATGTAGCCGACGATTCCCGCATTTAAAGATATCATCTGGTTGAAAAAATGGCTGGAAGAATAAAAGTGTTTTGTTTCCTTTCTTAATTTAAAATTCTATTAACTAAACAGAAAAACAAATTTGTAAGAAGAAAATGTTCAAAGAGAAAAATGTACGTAGTTAAATGTTCCAGAGAAATAGTAGTAAGTGGCAGAATGTGTGTATGCAAAAGTTTAAAGGTTACTAATAAAGCCTGTGTTCCATTCCTTTTTTTATTGACTGGCGAGAGAGTGAAAACTAAGGTGATGCAATAAAGGGAATTGTACTTATCGAACTTTAGTTTTTAGGAGTCAGTTGAAGCATCTTGCTGTTGTGTTGTTGTTTCGTTGATGGTGTATGAGTGAAGACGAAAAAAAGGAAAATAGAAAGGAGAGGATGAACGAATGTATGTCAACGAGACATGACAGGGTTGATGCCATGAAATTTCTTCCTTACATTGTGATGAGGTCCTCATCAGATTACTGCTCCCATCAGACTGATTTGGCCGATCAAGGGACGTAGTTAAGTAGTGAAATCTAGTCATGTGACTGGATCGAAGAGCATACCCATTTTTTTAGGTATTAAGAAAAAAATGTGCTATTTCCTATCCGATCAGAATCCAGAATCTTAATTTTCACACCAACTTGTGAAATTTACGTTAGTCTGGGTTTTCCAAAATGTTTTCAATCGATCTAATCCATTTTTATGGCTGTGCAATTTTACTTTTCACTTAACTGTTGGATGACATAGGATTTGTATCCTATAATTACACGTTCAAAAAATCCCAGTTACGTGAGCATTCTTAAAAAAAAACCTCTAAAAATCAGTTATTTCAAATTGCCTAAAGATACCACTTAGTAGAAACCTAGGTTGCATAATAACTAATTTACAAATTAAATATATATATATATATATATATGTGTGTGTGTGTGTGTGTGTGTGTGTGTGTGTGTGTGTGTGTGTTTGCGTGCATAAATAATCATTTTTACCCTTATTAAGTTGATATATTAAAATGATATATTAAAATATCTATTTTAATGGCTAATATGTTTTCGTTTCTTTGTTTTTTTTCAGATGAGGTCATCAAGAGAACATATTTTCGTACTTACCATCAAATGAGCTATATAAAAAGAAAAAGAAAAAAGATTTGGATTAAAAATTTAAAACATTGATACATATTTAAGAAACTTGCAACATAGAACAAAAAGTAATATTTAAATATATTTTGTTAATCATTATAGCTGAAATGTGAGTGTAACGTAATTTTGTGTTTTTGAAAAGGAGCTTTCTTCAAAAGCTATCACGTGACGCGATATAGTGTGTGTGTGTGTGTGTGTGTGTGTGTGTGTGTGTGTGTGTGTGTGTGTGTGTGTGTGTGTTCAGTAAGTGTACTTTAAGACAACTGGTTTTAAAGACAACAGACTTTACATGTCGAATAATTTTATTGATCAACTTTTCCTAATTACGAATAATTTTTCTTGGGATAAGATAAAAACTACATGAGAAATTTTCTAAAGTTCATTTTGCAAGAAATATGTTCGACTTTCTTAAGTCATCATCAGTGTAGGTAATGAGAATTCATAGAATTAATGAGTGTAGTGAGATGGCAGAAAGAGTTGTGATATAGGCGCAGTGTGAAGTGTGTGTGTGTCTGTGTTTCTTTTATTTATCAATTTGTTTTTATTTTTTGTATATGCATTCGACGATTCCGATTTTAAAATAATATTTTTTTATAGATCGTTGCTTTTGTTGTAAGAGTATTGATTCAAGGATCATACTTTTTACTGTCTGATATATATATATATATATATATATATATATATATATATACTTAGACAGAAAACATTTTTTTCAAACATCTTTCATTGAATATGGCCGACAGGGAGGATTTAATTCATGTTTTATTAATTTAATAGGATCTGATTTTTGGGATTATACATCTTTGCTCATCCATTGTTTTTTTATTTAATATATATCCCTACAAGAGAATCTCAATAAAAATTTATAGAGAGATACTTCTGATACCATAACATGATTCCAAAACATTCCGAATAAGAAAAATGCCTCATTTTTACAATTTGATATAGTAGATTTTTACCCTTCCATTTTGTACAATTTATTAGTTAATAGTTTAAACTATGCTAAAAACTTCACCGACATTTATTTTTTTTGTACCGTAAATATGTCTCATTATATTTGAAACTAAATTTCAAAGTTAAATTTTCCATGTTATGTTTTTCTTAAAAGGCAGACAGGTTGTTAGAGACGCTATTTCGATACATGGGGCATTAATATTAATATTTGATTAAAATAGATATCAGCATTATTAATCAACTATTAGATTCACTTTACTTTTATTACGAATTTGAAATTCTAAATTTAACAAAGCATTAGATTTAGATTACTATAAAGTTAACATTTATGTCTCTGAATACTGTTTATTTTCTTTTTATTGTATCTCTTTGTCCTTTCTTTTTCTCTTTTTTTCTTTTTTCTTTTTTCTCTTCTTTTTTTCTCTTCATTTTTTCCGTTTTCTCTCTTTTTCTCTTCTTTCCATAAATCAATCATCTACATTTTCTTTATCTTCGCTTTTTTCTATTATTTGAGGTTCTTTTTAAATGAGCAAGAAATTTTTCATAAATAACCATAACAAATGTCTATTCTGAATATCGACATGTGAGCGTCTATGTAAGAAATTTTTTTTTTTTGTGGGGGGGATATTTTGAGGATCAATTGTTGCCTCATTTGGGTCTGATGAGCCGCAATATGCGGGGAAATATGTATTACCCATTGTAATAAATCTAAAATCTTTTCTAAATTATATATATATATATATATATATACGCAAGGATAGCGTACGTATGGATGGAATAAAGTTCAGTATCCAAAGAAACACTATTCTTAAAAAAAGTACTTAATACAAAGTAGAGCAAATAATATCTATTTAGAATTTATAACATAAATATGTTATAATATCACTACAAAAGCAGCCATTTTGTTTCGACACTATTTGTGCCTTATCAAGTGATGTAGTTTATTTCAACTTGGAGAGTTTTAAAATTTTTAAAACTAGCCAAACCCCCTTAATCAAGGAGGCATTGTTACATAGTAGACCAATCAAAATAAATAATTTTTAATTTGATAAATATGGAAACAGACTCTAAAAACAATTTATTGGGGCATTAATATTAATATTTGATTAAAATAGATATCAGCATTATTAATCAACTATTAGATTCACTTTACTTTTATTACGAATTTTAAATTCTAAGTTTAAGAAGTAAGGATACTTAGATTAACTTAACCCCAATTTTCCTGTATGTATGTATATTTTTTCCCCGCACCTAAAATTTTCTTAAAAAAATTTTTAAATAATTTTGTAAATTTTATTTTTGATTTAAATCTAGGTTTATAATTAATTCAATTAATCTAATTAAATTTAAATAAATTATATGTCAGCTTTTTCCCTCCAAATAAATTTTTTTCTAAAAATTCATTTTTTTTCAAATAACTTCATCCCATTTAAAAACGCCAGTTGTTTTTAAACACGTCCCTAGCGTCTCTACAGAAAAGAAAATTTTCTTTTCGTTTCTTTATTTTTATTCCTTTTCTTTTTCCTTTTTCTTTTCCTTCTCTTTCCATTTTGTTTAGCCCACTTTCCTGTCAAACACCACTTCCTATTTCTTCCTTTACTCCCCATTCCCCTTTTTAGAGTTAAACAAAGCCAAATTTTAAAATTTTTCACTTACAACTCAATCTAAATGCAATGTTGCCCAAAATCTAAAAATAAACATTGATTGCTATCTACTTATTAATCCCACCCTTCTAGTTTTTTCTGTGACGTAAATTTTTGAACTTCCGCCAGTAATATCTTAATTTATTTTGAGTATAAGTTGCCGATGAAATGTGAAATCTCTCTTAGCGATTTCATGTAGAAATGATCATACAACAGTTTTGAACTTCGAAATTTATTTTATATATATATATATATATATATATATATATATATACACACATACGTACCAATATATGCAAACATACACGTGCACATTATCAAGTAAAACAAAATATCAATATATTAACTAGTACTAAACCCATATGTACACCAATATACATGCACACACTAATACGGAGACAAACCAAGCACCCAAGTATATATGAGGATGTCTTTAGATTTGAATTTGTGTACGTTCACTTCTTTTATTCGTTTAATATCTAAGTAACTTTATAGTAGGTACCTCCATTACATCACAAAAATCCTGCATAGTATGATTTAAAAAGGTTCAAAACTTAATAAAACAAACTTTTTCTATCAAAATGTTTAAGAGGAAAGATCAAAGTAATTTTTATTTATTTTATAACATTTTTTGTCCCCTTTAAATGTGTTCAAAATTTTGGCAGGAAATTTTGTTTTGATTTGAGTTAGCATTGCAGAAAATCGAAGAAAATCGTACAATTGTTTACAATCGATTACGTAACATTTTTTCAGTACTCATTCACAAATGAATAAAATTATTTTTGAAATTATTATTTTTTTAAATATTGACGAAAAAAATTTTTTTTAATTCTGTTACCCACCCTCCACGTAAATTCATGAAATTTTAATAAATTTTAATTTTCTGCAATTTACTTTTTTTTTAGTTAAATGCAGAACTCATCAAGAAATATAAATCATCTATTTTTTTTTATTTGAAATTATCCAGCACAATCCAAAAATCTGATCCGAAGAGAAATATAAAAAATTCAATAAAACTTTGATATAATTTAATTTGATAAGCTTTGAATTGCTGGAATAAATAATAAAAATTAAGGACATTATAGTCTGAAGAAAAAAATTTTTTTGATTACTAATAAAATTTTAAAAGAATTGTTTTCACTTTTTTTATTATAATAATTCATAAAGTATTAAAAATATTTTTAAAATCTTTTAAAGAATTGTATGATTTTTTTATTAGTTAAGAATTGATGATTATACTGTCTATCAAAAAAAAAATAATAAAAATTTTTCAACCCGTATATTAGAAATAAATTCATGTGTGTAAATATGTTCAAATTTATAAAGTATGATATTCCATATGGGTCAAATTGATTTTATAAGTTCTGGGCTATTTCCCCTTACATTAGAAACCATGGAAGAACGCATTTTCATTTTTACAATATTTTATTTTCTACGTTTCAAAAATTTAACAGCCTGTTTTGCAAGTAATTCCTTCAACATTTAAAGTAAGTATTTTTTTTCAATTCCTCAATTTTTTAATTAATTGTGACTGTAGGTGCATTAACTAATTTATGATAATTAAAAAAAGATATGGGAATTTTTGGTCTCCATACATTGCGATCTTGATAACACCCAGTAGTCAAATCTGTCATCGCAGCGAATGACTGACTTAAAACAGGGCTACCGTAATTAATTTTTTTTCATTGTAAATTTCTGGCAGTAAGCAATTATTAATTGATTGAAAACAGATAAAGGTAAGTTTTAATTTTAAAAATTGATTTAAATAACGTGTCAGCGAGGTATATTTTATTTCTGCAAGAATTTTAAAACAGAAACTTGGCTACTGTTTACATAATGTGTCAATCAATAAAAAATGGCGGTATATTTTTTTAAAATTTGTAAAATTTCAAAATTTTAGATTTCAATCAATATAATTTTGGTTAAAAATACACCAGTATGTTTTGCTTACTAGAATTATTAAATTTAATAGCTTGGCTTCATTTAAAGCTAATTTTAATAATTGAAGATAACTTATTTTTAAAATTTCAATTTCAATTTAAGTATCGAAAATGAGTGGAGGTACCGACTTTATAGTAATCTAAATCTAATGCTTTGTTAAACTTAGAATTTAAAATTCGTAATAAAAGTACATTGAATCTAATAGTCGATTAATAATGCTGACATCTATTTTAATCAAATATTAATATTAATGCCCCAAATATTTTAGAGTCTGTTCTCATATTCCTCAAATTAGTCTATGTCTATGTCACAATGCCTCCCTGATTAAGGGGGTTTGGCTAGTTTTGAAATTTTTAAAACTCTCCAACTTGAAATAAACCTCACCAATTGACAAGACAGATAGTGTTGAAACAAAATGGTTACTTTTGTAGTTATAATATAACATATTTGTGTTATAAATTCTGATCAGTATGTCGATGGGTGACCACCTTAAGCTTGGATGTGCAGGTACCACAATAGATAATGTGTTGGAATTTTTTCACCAAAGAAGTAAGTTTCAATTCCTGTTGGGTTCATCATCATCATTTATGCCTAAAATACCATTCTGAAAGGTATGAACCCAGCTGTACCTTAATTATTTAGACTTAAAAAAAAAACTAAAACCATTGATAACTCACTCCCCTGTCACCACCACCACAAAATGTTCTTACAACCTAAAAATATTTTCTCATTCTTGAAATTCTTACAAGATAAAATATTTATTTTTTTAAATAATCTATGAAGGACCAATATGCCATAGAAAATGAATGAATCAATCAATGATTAGCAATTTTTATACAACCAAATGTGAATACTTACTCACAACCTTGAACGCACGTAAACGCTGAAAAATGAAAAAAGAAAAGAAACTTAATTTAATCCTCAACAAGTACTTTAATGAAAATATATACGGGATTTGTTAGGTGTATGGTGTCAATATTTATTTGTAGTATTATTTTAAAATTTGGGCACACCGTTTTTTTATTTGTAAAGTTGTGCCAACTAGTAAGTAATAAGTTAGCAGTAATTAATAAAATTATTTGTTTTAGTTTAGATATTTTGTAAACAATTCAAAAAAGGATGAGAAGAAATGTTAAATATCAAAATGATGTTAAATGTTCCTGAACTCAAATGCATTTTCAAACATTTCTACTTTCCTCTTAATAAATTTTTGTTCAGTGCTGGTCGATTGTTTTTGATGTAGAGAGCCTCGAGAATTTGAAGTTTGTATTCATTGTTTTTATGGAATAGTATATTAGTTTTGTCAACATGCATTCTCTTGTATTGTGAACGTGGTCAGGAATATGTTATCAAAGGTTGTAAGATCGAACTTGTAACTGATAAAGACATCTTGATAAGTCAACAGATCTACTTACGTTTTTGTATTTTATATATAAATGCATTGTGGAGCAATTAATATCGGCTTGATATGAGAAATTGTAAAACCGAGTTTTAATTCCAGTTGAATTCATTGCCTTCACTTATGCACAATGGAGCTTCGAAAATTATGAATACATCTCTTATTCCTCCAGCTATGAATTGAATAGTAGGGCAGATTGGTTTAAATAACCTTAGTTGGCAGCCAATCTACAACCGAAAAAAATGGCAACCTACTGCAAGAAAATCTTCTGCCTAGTCAATCATGGATCGAAAGAGATATGACCTTCCAAGCATGTATCACATATTACTGATATATATATATATATATATACTAACAGAATATCAGCTGGTTAGATGAGCATATGGTACTTCAAAAAAGTGCTCAATGTGCACCCAACACAAATGAACTGAATATGCAAAGCTAACAATATGTTAAAGAACAGAACAAAACACACTTGCTTGCTACCCAGGTTTCGAGCGCTCATGTCTCTTCAGAAAAATAGCAGTTTGCATTTTCAAGGCTCTTGTTTATAACCAGGCAACCGGAAAATCGACCGAAGGGGAGAGATGATTTCTTCCGCTTATGCCTGACAAAAAATGGAGGGAAAACTTTATGCCTACGGCCGCTGGAACTATCACAGGAGGGAAGGTAAACACACACTAACGTTCTCAGCCCAAATTCAGTTTTTCCTCCTATGATTATACTACCTTTGCTTAAAACTACAGGAAAGGAAAAAGAAAAATTGGGTAGACAGAGGGTGAAAAGAAAGGATAGATACATAAAATGGAAAAGAAAAAACATTTTTTTTATCGTTTCATCTGAAGCAAGGTGGCAACACCACTGATGCACAGGCGGCAACATAAGTGTAAAAGATTAGATAGGAGGAAAGTAAAGAGAAAGACGAATCAGTTACAGGGGGTGTCAGAGAAAGGAGCAAGAGAAGGATGGGAATACACGTGTGATGAGAGTTGCAAAGGTAGAGAGAAAGAAAAAGATATACGGGGTATGTATGTATGCCGCATTCACCCTAGTCGGGTTGAGCGGGCTTCCTCCCTGACGGAGCAAGTCTCATTGGGATTTGTTTAAGGGCAGGGTCTCAAGTCCTACCCTGTTATTTAACCCATAACTGGAGGGAACGGACAGATTAATACCTTTCCCAAGGGTACCAGTGTGCTCAACTGAAATTGGAACTCGGCTCACCGATTTCCCCCTCCAAGCCGACATCCACCGCACCACAACGCACATCCGTGAACGCTAACAGCACCTGGTATTCCCAAGTGGTCACCCACGTAAGTACTGACCAGGCTCAACGTTGCTTAACTTCGGTGATCGAGCGGGAACCGGTGTATTCAACGTGACATGACCGTTATGAGAGTTGCAAAGGTAGAGAGAAAGAAAAAGATATACGGGGTGATGTAGAAAGAACTAGAATCAAGTGGTTAAGAGATGGGTATTGACATTGCATTTAAATTCCTGGAGGGTGTAGCCGTCAGAAAAGCAAGAATATGGAAAATAATTTCACAGGTTGGAAGTGCGAGAAAAGAAGCATTTGGTTGATCTAACTGTGAATGGGTAGGACCTTGTTGCCAGTCTGGTTGGACGAGGAAACTCATGTGGCAGAGGCACTAGTGACTTAAGTTTGTTGAAGCAGAAGCCATGAAAATATTCATAGAAGAGACAGAGGGAAGCCACATTCCATCGGTGAGAAAGTGGCTGGAGACGAGCCGCCAAGTCGGTACCTATCACATTACTGATTCTCCTTTGGAGCCTGCCAAGAACACTAAGATGAACAGTGGGGGCGCCTGGCCATATATGACAGCAGTATTCCATGCACGGACAGACGGTTGATTTGCATATATTCAAGTAGAAAAAAACATCCTGGCCTGACACAGTGACCCAAAATTCCTAGCAGTGGATTTAGCTGTTGACTCAATGTAATGGTTCTACTTGAGATCGGAAGACAGGGTAAGGCTGAGGGGGCGCAGTATATTGCTCTCAGGGAGACTCGCTTGGTCCATGCTTATGGGAGGCAGAAGGGGTTGCCTGTGATGATTGACAGACAGCAGCTTCGTCTTAGATGCATTGGAATTTACAAGCTACTTCTTTCCCCATTCCACCACTGAATGTAGATCTTTCTCAAGATCAGCAAGGAGGTTATGTTTGTTCGCCTCGTAGGATTTCTTACTGATGCGGGAGTAAATTGTGGTATCATCTGCGTAGATTCTTACTTGGGACTTCATCATGCTTGGAAGATCATTTATGAAAATAAAGAAGGAGCATCAGGTCTAAGATAGAGCCCTAAGGAACACCAGCATTAGTACAGTTGGATGTGGAGGCCTGCCCATTCAAGACGACATTTATTATGCGGTTAGATAGGAAAGATTTAATCAGATCAAGCAAGCATCCGGTAATACCATAACCCCATAGCTTGCGTAGAAGGCCAGCGTGCCAAACCCTATCAAAAGATTTGGAGATGTCCTGGGCAACAGCACGAGCCTTGCCGGACTTCTCAAGGGCCTGGTATATGTACGCCGTGATGGTCGTTAGCATATCGGTCATGGCCCTGACGAAGTGGAAGCCGTATTGCCTGTCTGAGAATAATTTATAGGCATTAAGATGTTGAACTATTTCATCATTAATAATGGCCTCAAGCACTTTCCCGAAAATTGGTAGAAGGTTGATAGGGCGATAGTTAGAAGGATCCGAGGATTCCCCCAAGTTCTTCCAGCATGCAGGTAAACAGGAAGTAGAAAGGCAGTAATTATAAAGTTTGGAGAGAACAGAGGAGATTTCAGGAGCACATTTCTTAAAAACAATGACCGGGATTCCATCACCCCCACTCGCCTTATGGGGGTCAAGTTTTGATATTACCTTAGATACCAGTGATAGGGTAATGTAAACATCATTCAGTTTAGTCTCAGTTCTAATAGGGAAGTTGGGTGCCAGTCTTCCAGACTAGTCAAATGTAGAGTTAGATGAAAATCTGTCAGCAAAGCACTCAGCCTTGTCCGCTGATGCTGTGAGGACCTCAAATTCATTTATTAAAGGAGGGATGGAGGATTTGCTGTTGTTCAGCACACGTTTGCATAGCCGCAAATAGTCCTTAGAACTGAACTTGTGGTCAGCTATGCACTGTCTCATTCTCTCGGCAAACAATCGCTTGGTATCATTCAGGATCTTCTTGCACTCATTACGAGCAGAGGTAAATAGGTGCATATTGTGGTCAGATGCATGTCTTCGAAACAGTCGGAAGTAGTGATTCCTATGGGCAATGGCAGCTGAACAGGCAGGAAAGAACCAGGGGGAGAAATGAGATTTAAAACTTCCTTGTTGGTATGAAGGCATCAATGCCAGTGTAGGGAGACAATAGTTATCTTCCCTTAAGGGGAACAACAGATGTCTTCCCTTTTGAGGAACTCCTTTTTATCTGGGATTAGTTCCCTTCCCGGCTGGAGTGGGATAGCCACGAGGACCATTTGCTGGCTTAATGGTATGTAATTCCTTACCACATTTGCTAAAAACATTCTCGTCCATTTGGACAATTTGAGCATTCTTCTTCTTTGGGACTTAAACATTCGTAATATATTGTTACTTGTTTGTATTTTATTAAATGCATATTTGTTATTGCCATGTACTTGCCCTTTTTTACTAGACATGCTACGGCAGCGTCTTAATTTGTTGTTTAAAAGTTTATATTAGTATCGCGTAACTGGTTATATCATCAGTTCGCAGCCTAATACTAGTAAGTGGTGACTCCAAAGTGTCAGTTTATTTTTGCAAATTGCAAAATAACTGTTAACTTCGTGTAAAAAGAAAAAAAAGTTTTCTATCTCTACACAAATCATTTACGAGGATGACTGTATCACATGGCAACATGGCGTCCATCTTCTTCATTTGCTCCTTTGCCCATCCCAAATTTGAATTTGGCGTTGCTCCTTTTTTCGTAGGTGCGGACTGATTTTTGGCTTACTGCTGTGTTGACAACACCCATTAGTTGAGTAGGAGGTTGGTAGCAGAGATAGATACTTTTGACCTTCGGTTTTGAATATTTGTGTTCATTTTTTTTTTTTTTGTTGTTTTTTTACATTTTATCCCTTGTGCTTCGCATTGTGAAGTATATTTTTGTGTGGCAACATTTCCCATAGAAAATACCCGATATGGAGGAAGATAAAATGGCCGCTGTTTCGGCCGTGAACACTGTCAGCCTAGCATATTTTAAAGCAGACCGTGCTTTATTTTTGGCACAATTAGAGTCGGAGTGCGAATTGAGAGGAATTACCTCTCAGAAAACAAAATTTAATTTAGCCATCTCCAAGTTGCCTCTCGAAGCCGTCCAGGAAGTGAGAGAAATTATTATCTCTCCGCCGAAAGACAAGCCATATCAAAAGTTAAAAGAGGAACTTGTTCAAAGAACATCGATGTCACGGCAAAAAAAAAAATTGTCCCAACTTCTACATGAGGAACAATTGGGAGATAGCAAGCCATCGCAATTTTTACAGCGTTTGCAACATTAAGCTGGAGATGGTAACAAGGACGACATTAAACGTCATATTTTTCTCCAGCGTTTGCCGTCTGCGTACCACGCTGTTTTAGCTGCAGTGGCTGAAGATGCACCCGTTGAAAAACTGGCTAAAATAACGGATAACGTGGCAGACCTAACTTCGGGATGAACTGCTCCTGTTTCCGCTGTACAGACGAAAGAACCAGATCCGCTGGGTAGACTCTTAGAAGGACAACGGAGGTTAGAGGCCAGGATGGAAGCCCTAGAGAGACGTTTACAAAAGATCAGCACGCCCCGCTCCCAAAGTAGAGGTCGTGCAAGAGCTGCTAGCAATTAACCAATGTGTTACTTGCACAAAAAATTTGGAGATAGGGCTAATTATTTTAAGCCCCCTGTTCATTCAATTCACAACAGGGAAAAGCCTAAGCTGGCGACCGGAGGCGACACGGTGCGCTGACGTGGGTGATATCTGTCGCTTACTATTTGTTGCAGATCGCACTACTGGTATACGTTTTCTTGTAGGCAGTGGTGCGCAAATATCTTGAATTTCTGCCACTAGAGCAGACAAGTTAAAAGGCACTCATAAACTTACTCTACAGGCCGTAAATAAGTCAATCATCCAGACTTATGGTCAGAGGTGCCTTACGTTGAATTTGGGTCTGAGACAGGTTTTCACCCATTTTTTTTTGTCCTTGCGGATGTAGAGAAAGCCATATTGGGTGCAGATTTCTTACACAAATTTGTTCATCTCATAGATGTTAACATACGTTCTCTGACAGACCCTCAGACAAACATAGGATCACCGGGAGCCATTCATAATGTAATTCCATTATGTCCAACTGTAGCTTACACAGAAGATAACCCGGTATTTTGTGAACACTTAAAAATGTTTGAGAGCGTTACAAAACCGTCTTTTCACAAGGATAGTCTGCCCCACAATATCACACATCACATTACTACTAGTGGTCCTCCTGTTCACAGCCCTCTTCGTCGCCTGGCACCGGAAAAATTGAGTGTGGCGAAAGCGGAATTTAACCAAATGATGGAACTAGGTAATATCCAGCGATCAAAAAGTAACTGGGCATCTCCCTTGCACCTGGTACCCAAAAGTGGTGGTACCTGGCGCGCTTGTGGCGATTATAGGGCACTCAACTCTGCCACTAAACCTGACTGTTATCCCATTCTGCATAATTACGATGTAACGGCTATCATTTAGGTTAAATCTATATTTACTAAATTAGACCTTATCAGAGCCTACCATCAGATTTCGGTAGAACCCAAACATATTCCAAAGACTGCCATAACAACACCATTTGGGTTGTTTGAGTTCTTCCATGGAAGAACATATCAAACATTTACAGCTTGTTTTTGAACGTTTTGAGGAATTTGGGGTTGTTATCAACCCAGTAAAGTGTGAATTTGGAAAGTCTGAAGTAATTTTTCCTAGTTCAGCTGGAATTTCACCTTCCCCATCTAAAGTGGCGGCCATTTATGAATTCCCCGTGCCAGATACCATGAGAAAGTTGCGGCAGTTTTTAGGGATGGTGAATTTTTTCGAAGGTTCCTGCCAAATTGTGCGCAGATTATAAAACCATTGACGGATTTTTTAACTGATGTCAAAAATTGTGACATAGTTTTGTCCGAACCAGCCTTGGCAGCCTTCCATCAAAGTAAGGTTTTATTGTCCCAAGCAGTTGAATTGTCTCATGTTGTTCCAGGTAGCGAGTTGTGTTTGGCAGTTAACGCTTCTTCCATTGGTATAGGTACAGTACTGCAGTAGAAGATTGGTGACCACAGGAAACCAATTTCCTTCTTTTCCAAGAAGCTAACTTCTACGGAATCCAAGTACAGCACATTTGGACATGAACTCCTCGCAGCGTATTCCGCCGTCCATTACTTTCGACATTTGTTGGAAGGGCGGCCCTTCTACTTACTGACGGACCACAAGCCCTGGTTGGGGCCTTCCAGTCAAACTCGGACAAATATTCCCTACGTGAAACCAGAAATTTGGATTATCTGCTACAATTTACCTCGGATATCCGTTTCATCAAGGAAGCCAATAACATACCTGCAGACACCATGTCTCGTGGCATCAATGCTTTTGTGCTGGATTCGTGCTTAGAATACCAACCATTTGTGGAAGCCCAGGTAAAGGATCAGCAACTACAGCACCTTCTATGAGAGAACCACACATCCTTGACATTGTCGAAGATACATGTTCCAAACACAGAATTGGAAGTGGTATGTGACACCAGCACCGGATGATTGCGCTCCTTTGTGCCTGAGTCAATGTGGAAGACATTATTCTCCTCCATCCACAATTTGTCCCACCCAGGAGCCAATGCCTCAATACGGCTAATTACTGACAGATTTGTTTGGCTACGCACGAAAACTGACATTCGGCAATGGTCAAAGACATGTGTGCCGTGTCAGAGGACCAAAGCAGGGAGACATACCCACTCACCACATGGATCCTTTCCATCACCCGACGAGAGGTTTGCACATGTGCACGTGGACATCACAGGACCATTCCCCTCATGTGAGGGTCAGACATATCTGTTCACATGTGTTGATCGCTTTTCCTGTTGGTGTGAGGCTCTTCTCATGTCAGGCATTACAGCATATACCACAGCAAATACTTTTGTGTCAGGGTGGGTTTCTCGTTTTGGAGTCCCCACTGTAATTACTACAGACAGAGAGCGGCAATTTGAGTCTGACCTATTCAACCAGCTGATGAGGATCCTAGGGAGTAAGAGAATTAAAACTACTGCTTACCATCCTGAGGCAAATGGCTTAGTGGAACAATTTCATCATACACTCAAGTCAGCCTTAAGGGCCACAACGAATCAGACAAATTGGCTGGAGCATTTACCATTGGTTCTTCTGGGACTTCACACCGCAGTTAAAGATGATCTGAAATGTTCATCTGTTGAGATAATGTATGGCACTACACTCAGACTCCCAGGACAGTTTTTTCTGCAACCCCCACAAAAAATTTAAAATATTACCTCATTCGTCGATCGACATACTGCAAGAATGGCGAACTTATCATATAAGACTTCTGCTCAGGTTCAAAGGCCAATATATGTGCCTAAACTCCTGCAGACATGCACACATGTTTTTGTGCAGGACTTGGCTAAGTCCTATACATTGCAGCCATCCTACAGAGGATCTTTTAAAGTTCTCAAAAGACACTTCAAATATTTTGTGGTGAGCATTAACAATGCAACACAAAACATTTCTATGGACAGATTAAAGCCTACCTTTTTGGACACTACCTGGCTAAGTATGGACACATCAGTGACTCCTCCGGCACCATAAGTACATGAAGTAGTAAAAGAGACAGTGACTAGATCTGGTCGTCGTGTTAGATGACCCAAACATTTATCGAAATAGTAAATTTTCTGGTTTTG
This sequence comes from Ascarosepion bandense, assembly GCA_037127315.1. NCBI lineage: Eukaryota > Metazoa > Mollusca > Cephalopoda > Sepiida > Sepiidae > Ascarosepion > Ascarosepion bandense. Next base: position 1,673,107 of record JBBBDQ010001766.1, on the reverse strand, counting down.
GGCAGTAATACTATTTTTGGAGGATATTCTCCACTTCTAAAGGAACTCTTCCTGTTTTATGTTATAGCAAGAACATTTTTTCTTTTATTTTTTTACTTTGATATGCATGTGTAGTTTATATTTATTATTCCATTTTAGTAGTACTTCCAGTGCAGGTTAATGAACCTGTCTAGGGAGGGGGTACTTGTAGGGAGACAATAGTTACCTTCCCTTAAGGGGAACAACAGTTGTCTTCCCTTTTGAGGAACTCTTTTTTTATCTGGGGTCAGTTCCCTTCCCGGCTGGAGTGGGATAGCCACGAGGACCATTCGCTGGCTTAACGGTATGTAATTCCTTACCACAGTTGCTGAAAACATTATCGTCCATTCGGACAACTTGAGCATTCTTCTTGTTTGGGACTTACTTAAACATTCGTAATGTATTTTTACTTGTTTGTATTTTATGAAATGCCAATTTGTTATTGCCATATACTTGTCCTTTTTTACTATACGTGCTACAGCAGCGTGTTAATATTTGTTGTTTAAAAGTTTATATTAGTATCGCGTAACTGGTAATATCGCCAGTTCGCAACTCAATATTAATACCAGCTTTCACCCAGGAAGAAATCTCAGAGGTGCAGTCATCAACTGGAACATCGAACATGTTTCCACGAGGGACTTTGCATAGGAAATCGCACAACGCATCCCAGTTAGCTTTTTGGTAGCAGTAGAAGATCCTGTAGGTAAGAGGCTCCTGGGTAGAGTGAGAGTAGTTAGAAATATTGAGAAAGACAACAGCATGATCAGAGTTGCCGAGAGGGCAAAGTTGTGAGACTTGGCAAGAGTCAGGTTTGTTTGTTTTGTTTTACAGCATACCAACCCATCTCGAGTCATTTAACGCCAAATCAAATTATTAAAAATTGAACAAAAAGTTAACAATTTCAAGAAGTTTATATATTTAACAAATTAATATATATAACAGACTTATATATTTAAACAAATTCATGCATTTAACAAATTTATATATTTAATATATTTTAAATTAATAAAATATTTTATAAAAATGTATATATTTAATTTGACTGTTTAGATTTTATGGCATACCAACCACCACGGGTTATCTGAAGCCAAATCCAGCCCACATACATTGTATGTATATGTATTACATATACAAGATTTGCAAATGCGCATTTGGTAGAACCAAGTTTTGTAATATATAGCATGTTGGTAGAAATACATATATCTATGCATATGTGAGATAGTATTTAACCAATCATATTTTTGAGTACATTTCGATTTCTTTTAAGAATTCAAGTATCCTGCTTGGTCTTGTTTCCATAAATAGTTTTTTCAAACTACTTGTTTAGTAATACTTCTTTCGCACTCTATTTAAGTTTGTACACTCTAAAATTATACTTGACACTTAATCTTTTTTTACGGCTGGTACATATTAGGGATTCGGTACCCTCCAGTAAATGCTGGTGCGTGATGTAGGTATGACCTATGTGAAAGCGGGTCAGGAAAACTTGTTCTCTTCTATTTCTGTATTGAATATTCCATTCTCCAATCGTGGGTTTTATGTTTTGGAGTTTGTTGTTAGTGTATCTATCCCAATAATTTTGCCACTTTTTAAAAATTATTATCTTCACTACAGCTTTAAAATCAGTTAAGGAATTTTGAATTTTGCTATTTTATCTTTCATTGCTTTCTTTGCTTCCGAGTCTGCCCAGTCATTTCTCTGAATACCTAGATGGCTTGGGATCCAACAAAAGATTATTTCTTTGCTTTTAGTTAAATTACAAACTCTGTTTAATACTTGTGTGATTAAAGGATCAAAAAGGTCTTTGTTTTATGAAACAGTAAGCACAGATAACGAGTCTGTGAAGATTATGAATGGGTTGTAGTTATTCTATCAAGTGCCAAATTAATAGCAATTATTTCAGCACTATATATGGAAGCTGTATTTAGTAATCTTTTATGTTTCTTCTGATCTTTAAGTATGGCAGAAGATCCAACTTTATTTTCATTTTTTGCTCCATCTGTATATACATTAAGGTAGTCTGGATGGTTATTTTTATGTTAAGTATTTCTGAATGGTTTAGTTTTGTATTTTGGGTATTTTGTCAGATCAAGAATAACTTTTAGTTGATTTATTATCCAGGGTGGTGTCGAAGATAGAGTTGATTCGTGAACTTGTGTTGTATCTATTTGGTTCTCGTGTATGATTTCTTTAACCCATAAACTGAAAGGTTTGATAGTCGTTTCTTTTTGCTGAAAAAGCTCTGTGTATTGCGATTGGAAACTAGAACTGAAAGCTGGATTTAGAGAGCATGATGAAAGTTTAAAGTAATATTGCAGAGCGAGTTTTTTCCGTCTCAAGTTAAGAGGTGGTTCATTTGCTTCTGTGTACAAGCTCTGAACAGTAGAGGTGCTATATGCTCCAAAAGCTAATCTAATTCCCTGGTGATGTATTGTACTTAGTTTTTTCAAGTATGTTTTTCTGGCTGCTCCATAAATGAAGCAGCCATAATCAAGTTTTGATCTCATTAAATTGCGATACACTTTTATTAACGTTTCTTTGCTTCCTCCCTAATCAGTATGTGCTATAGTTCTGAGTAATTGTATAGTTTCATTCTCAAGTATTTAATATGGAGAATGAAGGAGAGTTTGCAGTCAAAAATGACTCCCAGGTATTTGTAATGATCTGCTGCTGTGATTTCGGTATTATCGAATTTCATTATTGGGTTAAGGTGGAGTTTATATAGGTTGCAGAAGTGGACACATTTCATTTTTTCTTTTGAAGATGTTAGTCCATTCTCTGTGGTCCATTTGTTTAGCTTATCGAGGCAGATCTGAAGTTGTCTTTTAATATAGTTCATGTTTTTTGCTTTATAACATATCAGGAAATCATCCACATATAAAGCACAATTTGTTCCTCTGTTTAGATTTTTTACAATATTGTTTATTTTTATATTAAATAAGATAACAGACAATATACTACTCTGAGGTACAGCCATTTCTTGTTCCTTTTCTTCAGAGAAGATATTTCCTAATTGGAATTTAAATTTTCTATCTTCTAGAAAGTTTTTAATAAATACCAGCATTCTACCCTCAAGCCCAAGGTTTTTGAGGTCTCTTACTTTACTATATTTCCAGGTTGTATCATATGTCTTTTCTAGATCGAAGAAGACAGCCACTAGATGTTCTTTTTTAATAGAAGCTTCTCTGATAAATGTTTCTAATCTGATCAGATGATCTATTGGGCTTCTTCAGATTCTAAAACCCGATTGATATTTGGTTATTAATTTGTTCATTTTTAGGTACCATGTCAATCAGGCATTGCTTATCTGCTCTAGTGTTTTGCACTCACTGCTGTTAAGAGCAATGGGCCTGTAATTTTTGCATTTGTTACGTCTTTGAACGGTTTTTGTATCGGTATATCTGTGCTTTGTTTCCATATTTTAGGGATGTTCCCGCTGTTTCATATGTTATTGTATATTTGTAGGAGATATTTTTGTGAGGTTTCTGGTAATTCTTTTAGGAATTGATAATGGATCTTATCTGGTCCAACTGCAGTATCGTGGACCTTGTTAAGAGATTCTTTTACTTTTTTTTTTTTTTTTTTTTTATAAGCGTTTCACCCCGAGCAAGGCATGTCACTGCCACTACTGTGGTCTATTATAGAAAAAAGCTGGTTCCTGTATTTTTGTTTTGAAACTTTATTTTTACATTTTCTGCTCTGGTTTTGATGGTTTGGAAGCTTTTACTTCGGTTTTTAGCAGATGAGTTTTGCGAGAAAGTTTTGGCATGATGATTTGCTATATCTTTCTTGTCAGTTATTTTCAGATTATTGTAAATAAGGTGTTTTGTGGAAGTATTGTTATTTTTGCCTGCTATTTTTCGGATCATCTGCCATACTTCTTTTGGTTTTGTGTTATTGTTTATTTTGATCACGTAATTTTTCCATGAATTTCGTTTGAAGTCTCTAATGATCTTTCGGGCTTTGGCTCTGCTATTTTTGAATGAGTTTCAGTTTTCTTTTGTTGGATTTACTTTGAATTTCTTTAATACTACTCTGCATAGTCTTACAGCCTTTTGGCATTCTTTGTTCAACCATAGTCTATGGTATTTTAATGAGGTAGAGCTTTTTGATATATATCTTTCAGCTATATTTAGTAGAGTGTTCCTAAAATATAAAATGTCTTCCTCTTTATTTTTATTTGCTTCTGGGGTTAATTAAGCAAGGCATGATACTTTAAAACCATCCGAATTCACCTTTTTCAGATTCCAGGTCAGAGTTCTGTTATTTAATTTATTAATCTAATAGAATCGAAAAGTGGTCACTTCCACATGTATCGTCATGCACTTTCCAGTTGTAATCTAAAAACAGGCTAGGGTCACATATTATTAAATCAATTGTACAGTATGTGCATGTTACTGGGTGAAAATATGTATTTGTGTTATTATTATATATGCACAACTGATGCTTATTTAATATTGATTCAATTATTTTGACCTTTTTATCTGTTTTCTTACTTCTCCAGATCTTGTTGTGGCTATTGAAGTCACCCATTATAATGAAGGTAATTGTTTTAGTAAATTATCTAACTTCGATTCTTTTAGTTCTTGGCTTGGAGAAATATACAACAAACATACTGCTCTTGTTTTATGGAGGGTTGCTGATATAGCGGCTGCTTGAAGACTTGTATTTAGTTTGATTTCCCTATATTGGGATATTATTGTTTATGATCACTGATGACCCACCAGAAGGTCTATCAATGTGATGTTTGATATAATTGTAGAGAATGATAGTTTTTAATTTTAATGGTAAAGCTGCTTTTGAGGTGAGTCTCTTGAAGGCATATGATTGGACTAAATTATTACATTATTATTATTACATTGGACTAAATTATTTTCCATTTAGATTTAATTTTGAGATTTATGGGGTTTTTTGTTTTGCATATTTGTGGAGTCTTATTATCAATCTCCATTTCTTCAGGTTTCTTGGATTTGTTTGATGTAGTTATCGGGGCGGGTTGTGTTATTCATTTTTAGTCGAGGTCTTCTTTTTAATACTATTATTTTTTGTTTTATTTTCAATTATGACTTTGTTAGAAGACAGAGATCGGTTTGGTGATCTTTGGCGTCTTTCACTTGTACATTCAGCCATCCTGAAACTCTTTTTGGGCAGTTCTACATGGTTATCAATATTTACTTTTGTTTTCGTACTAGACTCGGTTGGTTTTATTTCTGTTGAATACATTTTTTAGGTTTTCTCAAAATGTTGGCCATTCACTTGTATTCAAATTTACTAACTTTTCAGAAAGTTTTTTGTAGTTATCTAAGTGGTGTCCTGAGGTTTTTGATTTGGCTTTTGTACAACATTGGCATATGTTTTTGTTCCCATATAGCTTTCAACCATTTTTCTAGCTCTGGGAAAGGTCAATTTTTAATGTGTTTTACATACATTATTTCATTTTCTTTATTGTAGACATCACAGGTCCTTGAAAAGACAGGATGTCCTTCATAGCAGTTTGCACATTTTATATTTTTGCACTCACTCTCTGAGTGGTTTGGGTCACATTCGCCACACTTCCCACACACTTGGCGTCCTCTGCAAATGTCTTTGTGATGACCAAATTTTTGACATTTGAAACATCGGAGGGTGGGGGGGCTGTTATAAATTGCTTTACCCTTTCTATTGTCCAGCCAATCCTGATATCTTTTGGTATGGATGGTTTATCAAAAGTGAGTATTTATGTGTGTGTCTGTATAATTTCATCGTTTCGTCTGATGGTAATTCTCTTATGTTCCTTTACACTCGGTTTTTTAATGCTGTTTCAATTACCTCTGGTGTTGCTAATGAAAGCTCTCTGCTTCTTATAACACCCTTTGAAGTGTTTAATCTAGCGTGTGGATATGCTCTGCATTTGATGTTGTAAAATGTACCCATTTTGAGCATATTATCTGCGTGTTTGTTCATTTGAACTTTCACTAGCAAGTTACCATTTCTAAGTTGTTTAACTTTTTCGGATTTGACCTACTTGATTTAACTTTTTCGATCAAAAAAGGAGACAATTGGTCAAATTTAATTTCATCCAGTGATTCGATAATAATGAATCTTGAAAAGTCTACGTCAGTTTCAGAATCTAAGTCGGATAAACACCTTTTAGATTTTTTTAAAGGTAGAAACCCTAATTGAGTTTTGACTTTCATTGGTCCACTGCTCCACCACCCACCACAGAGTCCAACTAGGGTTGCGAATGAACCAAGGGGGAAACCCATTCGCCTTGGCTGAGACGAGGATACAATACCAATATACTTGTGCCAAGAATAAAATTCTGATTCTCTGCCAAATTCTGGGTTTTATTACTGAATAATCTAACAGGAGCCATCAGTCTTTTTCTCCTAATACAATTAACCCCCAGCCTCCGCCTTCTAGTACATATAAGATGAAAGGTTGGGAAGTGTTCTGCAAAAATAGATCGGATAATACAGTCGGAGCAAAAAGAAATATATATGAGCTACGGCATGTCGGGACCAGCCGATTGATAGGATCGAGCCCAATTCAACCGCCTGTCTAGCCTAGGTAAGGGCCAAAGTGATGTGTTGCAGATCATGACCACATTTCACCTGGATTACGACCTGCTAAACCGCAAGGATCTTGTCCTCAGACATTACGGGTTGCCCTCCACGTTCAACAGGTGGCCCCCTTGAGGGACTTTTACCCCCCCTCCCCACTCAGAGGTGCAGTTGGCGTATTCTGGAGCCCCGCCAACAGGGCAGGCAGGAGTCAAGTACAGAGTTGAAGCATAGATCTATTAGTGAGGTGTGTCCTGAGGGAATGCTGGGAAAGCGTGTGGAGAAATCCACCACTTGCGTAAGGGATTGGGAAATGGCAAAGTTCATGGCATGGATGCCAGCTGAATTAGTAACCAAGTCTTTTAGCTACTTAGCATGATTGGATATTCGAACACAAATATGTGAGCAAATAGTTGGGAGGAAGTAGCCTTATCTATATTGTCAGAAATGTTGTCGAGCAAGGAGCAGTCGGGAGAGGAGGGGGAATGGTAGAAAAAGAAAAGGTACCTTACCGAACTGAGAAGTGACAGACCGAGACACATATATGAGTGGTCAGGAGATTCGAGAGATGTCACCCTAGCTATAGGGAGGTGTTCACTAATGTAGACCCCAAGCCCATGCATATGGACAGTGGAATCCTTCCTTAAGAGGGGAAGATAGGCAGGGATCGACAAGTCAGAGGAGGGAATTGAGGGGTTGAGATTAGTCTCACAGAGCGCTAGGTTTGAGTTTGAGTTTTGTTTAACAGCATGTCAACCTCTGTGGGTTATTTAATGCCAAAACGGTAGGGTTTTAAGGTATTTTTTAATGTTCAGCAAAAGTGCTTGCAAGGACACCTATCTATGCCCGACATGGCACTACAAGAACCCCGATATTATGTAACCGTTGATCAGAGTAGCCGCTCTTGATGCTACGCAGGATTTAGGATTTACCAGTCAGAAGCAGCAACCAGAAAACTACCAACCCAGCAGCCTCACAATGAAGAGACAATGACATCTTCCACATATGCTGAAGGAAAATCATAGTAGCATCAAAACTGAGGTATGAGAAGAGAAAAGAGAAAGTTGGAAACCAATTCTCAAACAGAGAACAAGGATATAAGCCTCTACACCTGTCCAACAGAGGTGGGAGGAGTGTGAACAGGGCGACAGTAGAGACTACCGACTCCAATAAAAAAAGAAGAAGAATAGAAAAGGATGAAAAATTACCAAGTTTTCACTTAGTTAACGTCCAACAGCCACAGAAATTTCTTACAAGTTAAAGAAAAACCAAACATTCAAATAAGCATAAGAGACAGAAAGCAAAATTCAAATTCATACATACTTAAGGATATCCAAACAAAAATGACTTCTCACAACCCAACACATGGCTAGTAAGGTAAAAATTCTGGCTGACCTGAAGGAGACTACCACAACCTTTAATTTTATTGTTTTTCCTTTTATTTATTTATTTTTTTCCTTTTTTCAGCGCAGTGTTATCGATTATTCCATTTTAGAGCCACTCGCATTGGGGTCTCTTTGTTTTGTTTTTTGGGGATGAGCTGTTGC
>JBBBDQ010001766.1:590000-972500 GCA_037127315.1 Ascarosepion bandense | reverse complement strand
CACCGGTGACAAACACCGGCGACTGTAAGTCTGAAATTTCAGTTATCTTTTTTTTTATCTTAATAAGGCTTCCGCCGGAAAAGGCTTAATGTGTGGTCAAGATACAGTAAAGGACAGCCTTTGACCGGGTCATCGAAAACCTACCCGCTGACCTTTATCGCTGAGTCAAATATTTACCGGAGGACAATTTTCCTCATAAAAGAAAAAGCGTTTATTTATTTTTTTCCTCTTCTTTTTCACTTTTGTTAAATATGTTTTTAAACTATTTTCTATTCTAATCTATTTTCTATTTTAATCTATTATAATAAAATACATATATATCTAGTTATCGTGTCGCATTACCTCCCCCAACGGATCTTGTCATTTATGTCAATAAATTACAATAAACAAAACAAAGAAAAACATGACACGATGCTTCATTATGTCGGCACGCCATCACCACCAAAAATTATTTTGATCCCCCAGGGATATTCTCCTCCTCTCCACAAACATCAATCATGAAATTTCTTATTAATCCATACCATTTCTTTGTATTTCCTCAACACATTTTTCTTATTTCAACAACCAATTCCTCAATTTTTGTCTTCGTAGCCGGTGGCATCAATGAATCCACGCAGTTGGTTTATCGCTACGTATGAGGGTCAATTCTTCATTAACGAACACCTTTTTCAACTTAGTGTTTTGCTTTCCGCTTTACTTCTTCTCTTCTATTCCTGAAGAGACTCCACTCTTCGTTAATTCATCTCCTGTTACCATTTTCCAGCCATAAGTCTCTGAGCCTTTCCTGCATCCCCCCCAATGAAACCTTATCATGATGGAAGTTTGCTGAGGACGTCCCCTCCCAATGGGGGTCAATGGCGCCCGAAAAATGATTGAAGCATAGTTTACACAATAAATTCAAGAGAGGGGTGTTTCCACCCTCTCTCCCAAAGAAGAAAAGAAATTAAAACAAAATTAATTAACACAAGGTGACAAAATACTCATAACTCTGAGCAAGTCTATAAATATAGGAGCGATGTAACTGCTCCTCATTATCAGTCTCTTCTTTTTTTTTAACTATTTAAAGTTCTCCAGACATAGTCCATTTTCCCTTCTTTCTTTTTTTTTCTTTTAAACAAAACAACAAAAAAACGTAATTAAATGTCTCTAAAATGTTTGTTTTTCTCAAAAAAAAATTTTTTTTTCACCATCATCCTTTTTTTTTCCAAAACATATTTTTTGTCGTTGTTGTACACACTCACTTAGTTTTTCTCTCTCTCATTTTTTTTAACGTACACACACTATTCTTTTACCCCCTTTTTTTCAAAGTCCTTTTTCATTCTTCTCTTTTTTTTTCACACCGTTTGCGTTGATCTCTCTTTTTCTTTAACTTTCTTTTCAAAATTCATACCTTTTTATCGCAAAATAGTCACACATTTTTTTCCAATCCATTTCTTTTTTTACACGCACAGTTGTTTCTTGCTCTCTCCCTTCCTCTTATTTTTTCCATTTTTTTTTCGTACACATTTATTTTCTCATTATCAATCTCTTTTTCAACCAAACATATTCCATTTTCTTTTCTTTTTTTTCTTTTGAACACAACAACAAAAAAAAGTCAATAAATGTTTCTAAAACGCTTCCTTCTGTTTTTCCCCCCCAATTTTTTTTTCATCATCATCATCTTATTTTTTCAACAAAACAAGAAAATAAATGTTTCAAAGACGTTTCTTTTTGTTTTTCTTAAAATATTTTTTTTTCCTCATCATCATTTCTTTTCTTTTTTCAAAACATATTTTTGTCGTTGTTGTACACTCTCATTTAGTTTTTCTCTCTCATTTTTTTCACGAATAGTGCTTTTTTTTTCTTCTTTTTTTTAAAGTAATAACGCACACTATTCTTTTACCCTATTTTTATTTTCAAACAGTCCTTTTTCATTCTTCTCTCTATTTTTTCACTCCGTTTGCGTTGTTCCTATCTCTCTTTTTCTTTAACTTCCTTTTCAAAATTCGTACTTTTTATCTCAAAATATAGTCATACATTCTTTTTTTCCAATTCATTTTTTTTGTACGCGCACAGTTGTTTCTTGCTCTCTCTCTTCCTCTTATTTTTTCCTTTTTTTCCTTTTTTTGTTTTTTTCGTACACATCTTCTCATTTTTTTTTCCAAAACATTTTTGTCGTTGTTGGACACTCCCACTTAGTTTTTCTCTCTGTCATTTTTTTTTCACAAATAATGCTTTTTTTTTAAAAAAAAAAAGTAATAACACACTATTCTTTTACCCACTTTTTTTCAAACAGTCCTTTTTTTTCATTCTTCTCTTTTTTTCACACCGTTTGCGTTGTTTCTATCTCTCTTTTTCTTTTACTTTCTTTTCAAAATTCATACGTTTTTTTCTCAAAAATACTCACACATTTTTTTTTTAATCAATTCACTTTTTTTTTCTTTTTTTTTGTGTTTTTTTTTTTCGATCGTACGGCCGTTAGTGGCAACCGTTCTTCTGCCTGCGAGAATTTTGGCCTGACGAAAAGGGAGTAAATAATTCTGCTTACCTTACGGTGCTTGTTGAAAACGGGTTCCCTTTCCTTTCTTTGTTTCTTGTTTTTTTTTTCTTCTTTTCCTTCCCCTGAAGCTTCCACCAAGCAATCAGAATTTGGCTGTGAGAATAGTTCTTTCTTCGATTTCCTTTTCTTTTTTTTCTTACGGTGCTTGTTGATAACGGGTTCCCTTTCCTTCCCTTGTTTCTTTTTCTTTCTTTTTTTTTCTTCTTTTGAAGCTTATACCAAACAATTAGAATTTGGTTGTTAGTGTACTGTTGTTCTTTCTTCGATTTCCTTTTCTCCGTTCGTCTCGCTTCGTCCAGTCGCGTCGGTTCGTCGAAATCCAAACTTAGCATCCAGTGGCACTTCCGTGGGTTCCAAATCCTGCAGTCACGGCACCAATTGTACCACCCCAACGGTCCGTCCTAACAATTTTCCCCGGCGGCCGTTCTCCACGCTGTGATGTTGCCGGGAGTTTGTTGAAAATGTCGGCCGGACAGCTGGGGGTACAATATTGACTATAAGGAACGAACTTCCACAATTTGGATGAGTTGAAAAGGATGATTTATTCGTTTAGAGTTAGCCTTGTCGGTTGGGGCAGGCGAATGTGACACACAGCTCTAACTCTAATTAATAGAGATCAACAAACCCAAACTGAACGAAACAAGACGAACGGAGATCCTTACTTCAAGCTCGCACCCGGCGGACTCCTTTCACTTTACTCGTCTTAACTTAACTGTCTTAACTTTTCTGACTTCTATTTATTTAAATGAAAATCCGGAAATCCGGAAATCCGGAAATGCTTTAGACCACCGGTGACAAACACCGGCGACTGTAAGTCTGAAATTTCAGTTATCTTTTTTTTTATCTTAATAAGGCTTCCGCCGGAAAAGGCTTAATGTGTGGTCAAGATACAGTAAAGGACAGCCTTTGACCGGGTCATCGAAAACCTACCCGCTGACCTTTATCGCTGAGTGAAATATTTACCGGAGGACAATTTTCCTCATAAAAGAAAAAGCGTTTATTTATTTTTTTCCTCTTCTTTTTCACTTTTGTTAAATATGTTTTTAAACTATTTTCTATTCTAATCTATTTTCTATTTTAATCTATTATAATAAAATACATATATGTCCAGTTATCGTGTCACACCGGTTCGTTGGTGTTTCTTTGTATTGACGGTTGGTCTCTTTTGTCGCGGAAGATCTCTCCGATATATTCGTCTCATCGCTTAAGTACTTTTTTCTTTCTATAATATGAGCGTCCCTTCTTTAAATTTCATGCATCCTCTTGATCTGCATGTTTTTTGTCCTGTTAGTTTCTTTTATTTTATATTCTTTCTTTTTTGACGGCTACAACCTCCAGGAATTTAAATGCAATGTCAACACCCATCTCTTAACCACTTAACTCTAGTTCTTTCTACATTACCTTGCATACCTTTTCCTTTCTCTCTGCCTTTGCAGCTGTCATCACACCTGTATTCCCACCCTTCCCTTGCTCCTTTCTCTGACACCCCCTTGAACTGGTTTGTCTTTCTCTTTACTCTCCTCCTATCTAATCTTTTACTCTTATGAAGCAGAGATATTCACAAAAGATCGCTGTATATTCGAATTTTATCAAAGTTTCTTTCTTTTTCGTTCATAAGTGTATGTTTTTATCACAACATTTCGAATTTTATGTACATAACTTCATCAGCCATGTTACAATTTGTTTTACGTTTTTAATAAATTTTCTGCATTCAGGTAGACAAGAAGTATTCAGTGATTTATCAGCGAATTCATTGACGAATCACAATGCATCGCAGTTGTGTATAAAAAATGCTTTGCTTATGAGAACAAATATGGTGTTTCAGTCTTGTTGGGTGACAACCATCATTATATGTCAAAAGGTGATCACGAAGAGAAACTGATAGCACATTGACTCAGTTGTTATTTGCACTGAATACCTAATTCAGGAGCCACCTCCGGTTTGGAAGCCCATTGGTGTTCAGAGTCAAACAAGAAGGCAGGGAATAAAGGAAGAAAAGAAAAACACGAGAAAGATAAAAAAGTGACAGACGGAAATAGCGAGAGAAAGAAAAAATGTGGAAGACAATAAAAGCTGACAAAGAAAGAAAGAAAGAAAGAAAGAATATGCAAATAACAAGAAATATAGGTATAAAGAAAAAGAAGGAAAAAGAAAAAAGAAAATATAGAAACAAGAAAAGTTTACATAAAGAAAAAAGGAAAAAACAGATCGAAAGATGAAAGTAAGGAAGAAAGTAAAGAAAGAAAGATAATTTAAAAGACAATAAAAATAGGCGTAAAAAGAAGAAAAACGAAAGAAAGAAAGAAGTGAGACTGACAGGGGAAGTCGAGATAAAGAAAAATAGATAAAAATGAAAACAGAAAGACAAAAAGAGAGAGAAACAAGTAAAAAGCAAGAAATAAACAAAGAAAGAAACAAAGAAAAAAGAAAGAGAATAAGAGAAAAGAAGAAGAAAAAGATTTGAATAAAGAATTGCTCGTCAATTAGGAGTTAGAAAGAGGTGAACCAAAGACAGAGAGAGAGAGAGAGAGAGGGAGGGAGAGAGAGAGAGAGAGTAAATGTAAAGAAGAATATAGTAGTCTAAACCAATGTAAGAAAAATCTCAGATGTAGGTTTTCTAGAAATATAAAGAATACATTCGTTCATTCGGTCAGTATCACTGACAGTAGGACAAAAGGGAAACCTTTACATTATTCAGCTGCAGACAGACTCACACGTACGCGCGTGTGTGTGTGTGTGTGTGTGTGTGTGTGTGTGTGTAGCAATATTTCTTTTGTACACGTTCCATTGAATGTGACGGCCATTAGTTATATCATTCAGTTTTTTGTTAATGTTCTTACAGATTTCGAGGGACAAAGAGACTATAGAAAATCTACCTCCACTCATTTTCGATAAGTATTTTTAAATTGAATTTTTAAATATAAAAGAAATTTTTTGACACTTTTATTTTAGTTTTAATTCAAAGCAAAAATTTAAAATTTACTGATTTTGTAAATTATTATAATTAAAAAAATGAAAATTATTTTAAAATTTCATTATTAATCGAATGTTTTTCTTCAGACTACGTCCTTAATATATATTATTTATTAAAGCAATTAATAATTCTTATACATTTTTTTTTATTTTTAATTTGTTTTAATGTATTTCTTTTCGCTTGTGTCACTAAGTGGCAAACTAGCAAGTTCAGACATCGAAGATCTGCGTCGAGTTTCTTTCTTCTTTTTTTCTACATTTACTTCTTTTTTAAACACACACACACACAGACACACGCACAAATAAATTTATTTTCCCATAATGTTTTCTCATCGATGATGGGTGTTAAATTCACTTGTTGAAATAGTCGTCCGATTTTGGAAAATTTGAAATTTTCGTATGTAGTACATATTGGCTCCGTAAATAAATAAATAAATTTAATTACATCGAGAAAGAAAAGAAGAGAAGAGGAAAAAATAAGACAATATATAAAAAGCACAGTATTAAGGCAGGAAATAACAGTATTAAGGCGGGAAATTTCCAAACTAAAAATGGGAAGCGATCGAAGCGTTTTGACTTCAAAATGTGAAGGATGAAACCGAGAAGTCGCTAGGAAGAGATCTCAGCATGGATCTGTACAGTTTGCTTAAAACTTAGAACTCAGAAAAGGGTTTGTTTTTAAATCATTCCTATATGGACTGGAGCCGACAAATAGGTAGGCCAGTGAATCACGCTGTAGTTCATATTTAGTTCTCTATATCTTCTGCTATCTTCTGCTAATCTCAGATTCAAATTGATACTGAAACGCAATGAACTCGATTATGAACAGAACGCAACGATTCAGCTGAAAACATTTAAAAGTTTTAAAAACAATAAACTAAGTGCGAAAGATCCTAACAGTAGTAATTTGAAGGATGTAGGGATCCACTGCCTTTGGTAGTCATTTGTAAAATATTAAATATGAAGCATTTCCAAAAATAGACTGTCTCCCGCAACAACTGAGCTGCATTTGATATACTGTTACAAGAGTCAGATTTAAGTAAAACGGAGTATAGCTTCCATATCTGGGTCAGACATGCTCAATCCTCGCGTTCCAGATATAACAGAGTTCAAAATCATTTACGCAATCTTGTGGGGAAGATATTCTAAACATCTACAGTGTTTTCTCACAAGATTGCAAGCCCATCCCTACTTAGTTGCTATTCCCATAGCATGTGTTCAAATGTGAAACATTTTTTACTTCCACTCGTTCAGACATTTACATCTTGGACACGTCTTGTTACTTCAAAGGAGCAGAGTCATTATCGTTTTCCTAATGCAAGAAAATTCTACTCGGTGTGCTTTTCCCAGGAACTGCCAATTTCGGAAATAGATTTCCGCGTCAATGATTCCCTAAACACTGAATTCTTAACCTCTTCAAGTCAAGGATCAATCGTTATCTATGCTGTGATATCGTCACAATCGCACGTCTTACATTTATTTTGAACGTTTTAACAGCAACGTTCTACGTTCAGAGGCTGCGAGCGTTGTATTCTAAATGTTTTGTAACAAAAACAAATTTTGTAATAAAAAAAACTATCGACAGAAGAAGTTGATGTTAGATCGGCTAAATCTCGGCTAGGTATTATTGTGGCTTTAAAAGACACAAAGAGGGAATAAAGTTAAACAAATATATTAACTAAGTACAATATTACAAACATAACACTGGTGAACCATCGGACCCCGCAAATTACCGCCCCATCAGCCTTCTTCCGATCTTCGGCAAAGTGTTCGAAGCCATTATCAATGCCGAGGTCGTTCAGCATCTCACAGCCCACGGGCTCCTCTCGGACAAACAGTATGGCTTCCGCTTCACCAGGTCCACTACTGATATTCTAATGACCATCACCGAGTATATATACCAGGCTCTCGACAAGAATGGTGAAAAAGCATTCGACAGAGTATGGCATGCCGGCCTTCTACGGAAACTGCAAAGCTATGGTATAAATGGACTTTTGTGGGACATAATCTGGTCATTCCTCTCTAACTGCACACTGAAGGTGGTATTAAACGGACATGTCTCCCTGAACTACCCTACAAACGCGGGTGTACCCCAAGGCTCTATCCTAGGTCCTACGCTCTTTCTAATCTATATCAATGATCTCCCCGATGCCATAAGATCACAAGTAGGCATGTACGCCGAAGATACCACAGTTTACTCTCGCCTCGATCAAAAATCTGGTCTTGGTGACAAGGCAAACCTCGCTGACGAACTTGAGAAGGACCTCCAATGCGTGGTGGATTGGGGTAAGAAATGGCTCGTAAAATTCAATTATTCCAAAACGAAGCTGCTGTCAATTAACCACCACAGACAACCGCACCTCCCTCCCATTAGCATGGAACAGGCTTGCCTCCCAGAGAATAAATTACTACGCCTGCTTGGCCTGACACTCTCAGCGGACCTAAAGTGGAATGACTACGTCGAATCCATTGCTAAATCCGCAGCTATGAAAGTCGGCTCTCTGTGCAGGGCCCGGAAATTCTTTCCCGCTGAATCTATCCTGAAATTATATAAATCCACCATCCGCCTGTGTATTGAGTACTGCTGCCACATCTGGTCGGGTGCCCCTTCTATTCTCCTCGGGGTTCTTGACAAAATACAACGAAGAATCTGTAATGTGATTGATACCGACTTGGCTGACGGCCTGCAGTATCTCTCTCACCGGCGTGACGTGGCATCCCTGTGCCTCTTCTATAAATACTTTCATGGCTTCTACTCTGACGAACTTAAATCACTGGTGCCCCCTAGATGTGAATTTGCACGAGATACTAGATTGGCATCTAGGTCCCACCCTTTTACAGCGAAACTGATGAAATGTAACCGCAATTTCTACACCAACAGCTTCTTTCCCTCCACATGCTTGCTTTCCCGACGGCTACAACCTCTAGGAGTTTAAATGTAATGTCAATAGACACCTCCTAACACACTAACTCACACCCATTCTCTCAAACACTCTTTCTATGTACCTCCTTACTCGTCTATCACCCTCCTTCTGACATTTCCTATACCCAATCCCTCTATGTAACCCCCTACGCTATAGTGGCAGTGGAATGCCTTGCTTGGGGGACACGATTAAGAAAAATATATATACAACATGAGAAGATCACCAGTACGACTGTATTTGGCCCGGCTGTCAGAGCTTTCTGCTGGAATAGATTTCACTCTCTACTATTGCACCCACCATGAAATAGATGCGATTCAATGTATGTTTTTTACGTGTGTTTGTCGGTAGTACTGTAGAAAAATTCCCAAACCTCTTCGACACTTCCTCTTTTGGGGACCCCTTAGGCGCCAGGCAATAAACCCATCCCCCTCCTGAGGAAGAGGTAAAGCCTGGTGGGCTGCACCACACAGTGTAATTTTTCTCAGGTGTATGTCCGTCTTCAGACAGACATACAACCAAGCCGCAGTCTGCCTGAAGACAGAGACACAACTGAGAGGTGACGCGAATTCCAGCCTCAGCTGGAAAATGCCACAAAGCAGAAACTGCTGCTTATTTAAAGTTTGAAAGAGTTCATGTGTGCTTGAGTTAATTACCATAACAGGCATATAATTCTAAACCCTATAATCCTTTTCTTATGTAGAATCGTAGTTCATAACAAACACCAGGTTCTTTCCCTGGGTTCATTTTTTTTCTAATCAAACGCTTGTGGATCAATAAAAGGAAAATAATTGTTTGGCAAGTACGTTACCCAGGAAATAAAATCAGACAAAATTGTCGCGTTTTATTCGGTTGTAATTTTCTGCTTTAAGTCTTATTATGCTATTGAAATTGCAAGATGCAACCAAAAGTTCTCCTTTTTTTTTTAAACAATTTCTTATTTTGCACTTTGGAAATCTCTTGTGGATTTTTGCTTTCCTCTCAATTCAGATCTTTAAAACATCAAAATGCAACGATAATCTTCATCTCTCAATTTTTTCGATCCTCTGTTCTTTGATTTCTCCTTCGGAATAAAATTGTCTCAGGTCCTTTCACTCTCAGTTGCTGCTGGCGTCTTAGTGGCTTTTTAGGCTGAAAGGATTAAAACAACATATAGAACTGTGATGAATATACATATATATAATTTCATTAAATCACTAATTGGTTGGTTTACTTTCGAGATAAACTGATTTCTAACACTTGGGATCTTCTGCAGTTTAAATGCTATGACAAGAAAATATATTTAGACTGTATTTCTTAAAGATTGTTTTTTTCGATGCAAATAATTTCATATTTAGTGTAAAAACAGAATAGTTTTGGTTGCATCTATTCATTTTGATCTTTTGGCTTCATTTGCTTTCAATCAATCTTTAGTGAACAGTAATGCTTAAAAAACAAATGAGCTAAAATCAATTATGTCTAATTACGCATGTACTTAGGTAGATACATGACGTATCAGAATTTCCCGTTTTTGTAGCACTTATTGAATTGTATCTTTTTGCTATATCTACACCCTGTTTTGCCAACAATTTATACAAACACGTTATATAATTTATGTGCTCCTTTCTTCGGTCCATCTTGTATTCAGTATGTGCCGTGAATACCAAATTCTCCAAACCCACTTTCCTCTTTCTATGCGTCCGTGTAATTTCCATTGTCTCTTTCTGATGTTAATTATAGGTTTTCTTTTCGTTTCCATTTTCTCTAAAACGAAAAATAACAAATTTTGACGAAACACCTTGCTTTAGTACGCGAAAATAAGTAACCAATAATTATTCCAGTGTTAAATTATCGTTTATTATAATTCTAAGCCTATATGATCGTTTTATGGGTGTCTCCATGGTTTTCTTTTCGTTTCCATTTTCTCTAAAACGAAAAATAACAAATTTTGACGAAACACCTTGCTTTAGTACGCGAAAATAAGTAACCAATAATTATTCCAGTGTTAAATTATCGTTTATTATAATTCTAAGCCTATATGATCGTTTTATGGGTGTCTCCATGGTTTTAGGATAGAAATCGCGAAATGAAACTTGTATTAAACGGCCAATCTTTAAAACTTTTTTGTATCAATGCAGATATCAATCAGGGCTCTATATTTGGGCCTACTTTGTTCTTAATTTTCAATAATGACCATCTTGATGGCATCAGTCGAGAAATTAAACTTGTATTGAACGGCCAATATTTAAGATTTTTGTATCAATGCAGGTATAAAACAGGGCTCGATATGTAGGCCTACGTTGTTCTTAATTTTCAACAATGACCTTCATGATGGCATCACTTCTCAGCTTGGTGATACCAAAACTATTTACTCATCTCTTAATAGTATGTCTGTCCGATAAAATCAAATTTGCAGCTCATCTAAAAAATGGACTATATTCTGTTGTTAATTGGAGCAAGGAATGGTGTGTTATTTTGAACGCCTCCAAAACAAAACTTTTAATCAACTGAGAGACCTATTTCTAACTTCTATCATCGTAACTGATGCTACACTCCAAGAGAGTGACTCGATAAGCCTCCTCAAGCTAACATTTTTGTCTGACCCGAAGTGGAATGATTATATTATATTCATTTGCTGCTAAGAAAGTTCTCTCTACTAGAATTTTTTTCTCCAAAATCTTTGTTATATATGACTACCATTTATGCATAATTTAATATTTTTCACTTAGGAAAATATTTCTAGGAAATTTCTATTATTTTTTTTTAGGAAAACGTGCGTTCGGTAACATTTATGAGATAAAAGACTGAACTATTTAAAATAAAATATGTCAACTTAACTTTTGACATGACATGAATGATTAAACGTTAAGATAAAAACAAAACTGTGAAGAAGAAAAATCTAATTTATAAAGATAAAGAAAGAGAGAAAGAAAGAAAGATAGGTGTAGAAAAAGAGAGAGAACACAAATCAGAAATTTAGATGATTTTAAAATGACAATATAAAAATTGACCGACATTCAGAATTATATTTTTATGCGATGAAGGGGGATGTACAATACACACAGATGGAAAAAATCAGCGCTAATCACCTAAGCATAGTGGTTAAAGGTAATAAAAACAAAATGTGTTTTCTTATTATAAAAACATAAAAACATTGACATGGCAATTTATGAACACTGGGATATAGCTTTTGAGATTCATCAAAAAAGTTTCTCAAAATACAACGATCATGAAATAGAAATCTTATCCTTTACACCTGTTACCCTCCACTTATTTAATTTTATGAAATTTTCAGGAATTTGTTTCTGTATAGCTTTATACTTCTTCTTCTATGTGCCTTGTCCTTTCAGGACGTAGGCGATCATGGCCTTTTACGTCTACCTATCCCTGGTGGTTTTTAGCACGCTTTTTCCTGTAACATCTCGCAACATCCCTTCTGTCATCCGCCTGATCAGGCCCTTCAAATATGTGATCCGCTGCTTTCCTCTGTCTCTTTTCCTCTCTATATGGACTGTTAGTATCAGGTTCTCCAAGCCCACCTTCCTCATTGCATGTCCAAGGAACTTCAGTTGTCTCTTCCAGATGCTCAATATTAATTTGCTTTTCGTTTACATCATTTCCAAAACCTCATCATTACTCACATTCTCGGTCCATGATATCCGCAGCATCCTTCAAACTTTTCCTTCATCTTTGTTGATATTGTTCAACATTCACTGCCATATTGAAGAACTGACATCACATAGCAATCCAGTACTCTCTTCTTTGTTTCTAGTGAAAGTTTCCTGTGTCTTAATACTTTACTCAGCTTCTCGAACACATCCTTCGCCATGCCAATTTGCCTTTGGATCTCTGTGCCGCACTTTCCGTCTTCTGTTAAAATACTTCCCAGGTATTTAAACATTTGTACCTGCTTGATTTTAATATCTCCCACCTGCTTATTTTAGTTATAACTAGAAATCAGTAGAGAATTTAGATAATCAAATAATTTTTGTAAAACAGGATCCCTAGTTACAGAAAAATCTGCTCTGAATCGTAAAATAAAAAATGCAGTAAGATAAAACAGTATTTAATTGGGATACTATTCTTTTAAGAATAAGAATTGCGATAAAAAAATGAAATTTTACAAGAATTGTTTTTTTAATTTTAATTATAATTATTTATAAATTTTCAAATCTTTTAAAGTAATATATTAATCTTTAGCGGTTATGTGATATTTTTATTAAATAAAATTAATAATAAATATAAGATTTTACTAAAGTTCAGTATTTAAAATATAATTTTGTGCATGTGTGTATAAACGTGCCGACTTTTTTTAAAATACGGGCGACCATACACGACATAATCAAAAAATAAATGTGGTAACTATAGTAAATTGAAAGCTAACGTATCTAGAACATTCAATAAAACATTAGATATTCAGAATATTTCGTTTTTAATAAAAAATTACTGGGTCCTTTAAAGATTATATATAAAGGCGATTACGTTATATTTGTCAAATATGCAATTTCATTCTCTATCTGCTGTCCGCCTAAATACTCCTTCTTGTTCACCAATACTTATTAATTTATGTTTCTGTTTTCTAATTCATTCACACCCAGTAAGTCCTTGTGTTTCAGTGGTTTTACTACTTTCTTGGGTTGAAATTGATTAAAAAAGAAAGAAAGTCAAGCCTCCGTAGAAAAAATTAGTTAAATTTCTGGCTATCAATATAGCAGGTAGGCTGTCAAAAGAGCTGTTAGAACCGCCTAAAAAACACCCACCACCGTGTTAAAAATGAATCTCGGCGATATTTTAAAGTAAAATTACATAATATTTGCTTCAAATCAGAATAATTAAATTTTAAATCAGCTAATTTCTTTCAAATAATTTTTCAAAAAAGTATATCTTATGTTTGAAAGACTTTTTTATAAAGAGAATTACGTCGTGCAGAGCGAATTGCAAATATGAGGCTAAAATCAGCCATTTTTAGAACTTAAAAGAACACATTCCAATTAATTTGATTTCAATTTGAAATACAGTAAACTATTTTGCTTATTGGAAATATAAAATATAAGCTCTTAGCTTAAAATTAAGTTTAATAAAGGCATCAAGAAAGATGTTTCCTCATTAAAAATTCACTTAAAACTTAAGCCATCGGATTTCTTTTGAGATAGATATCCCCAAATAAACACGATGCTATTAGAGTGACTAGCCAATCCCTGTTGAATACGTTTTTTCAACACCAAATGAGCACACGACTGGTTTATACTGAAAATGTACAAAGCGCACCTTAGTTACAGTTTCTTGGAAAGAGTGTATCATCTGGTGTGATAAAAATTATGAACAAGGCCAGCACTTTCAAACCCTCAGTCACAATGACTAGTGACTTCATGCTATCACAGCCATCGACGGCTCCAAAATAGTTATGTCTACTTAATTTTATTCACAATGCTTGGATCAAAGGGTAGAGTGAGTTGGTATCGCATCACCTGGTGGATAACTTCAAGATATTATATTTTTGATAAAGCGATAGCGATGAGGTTCAAATTTGGTTGCAAAGCGAACGTCCTGATCAGCCAGTTTCACGCCCACATCTAATGCTTTATAAGCGATAGAAAGTCGTTCACCGGCTTAATAAATTAATTCAAAATTATATTTACAATTTCGTTGAAATTATTTATTAAAAAAATTTATTTCTATTGTTAGTAGCAAAATAATTTTCTTTTTGATGTTATCTTGCTGAAAAGTTGTATATAGTTGGTTGATTTGCTAACTTCTCAAATGTCGGCTTTCAGAATTATCGTCGGCTCACATGACATCTACTACTTTTTGTTTTCAAATGTTGTTATATTACTTATTTCAACAGCTAAATAGACAAACAAATAACGGACTGGGATAGATAGATAGATAGATAGATAGATAGATAGATAGATAGATAGATAGATAGATAGATAGATATGGACACATCGGTTTAGATAGATGTGAAGAGACTGAGAGATAGATTTCTTAATATTTTTGATTTTATATGATATAATAGATGTGTTAATATTTGATATTTAACATAATAGACATATAAATAGATAAATATAATTATTAATATTTGAGATTTGATATAAATATATATGTTTATAAACTCACACACACACACACACACACACACACACACACATATATATATATATATATATATATATAAAATAAAACAAAATTTCGATGTTCAAATTCGTTGAATAGACATTACATTTCAACTTTTTTTTCTTGACTCAGTTAAGAGGTAGGGGGGGCTTCTAAAAAAGACATAGTTATCTGTCTGCTTTCTTATTAATCCCACCCCTTTTGATTTTCTGTGATGAAAATTTTTTTTTGTCATTTTTGTCATTTGGATGTCAATAAATTTCGTTGCTGAAGACGCAAGAATTTTCTCGTAGAAATGGCTATTCAACGAATTTGAACATCAAAATTTTGTTTTATTTTATAATTGGCTCTGTAATTAGAATATAAACTGCATTGAGCCCTCCACCTTGATCAATTTTATTATTAATGTAATTAATATTTATTTGGATAGGGTTTTTTGGGATTTACCTACCTGCTTATCTTTTTGGATTGAAGATATATATATATATATATATATATATATATATATATATATATATATATGTGTGTGTGTGTGTGTGTGTGTGTGGGCAATGACGATCTCTTTAGAAAATGAAAAGCGAATGATGAATTCGTTTCAGTAGCTTTAATTGGCTGCAAAGGGAACCTCGATGTAGTGAAATGGAACCTCAATGTAGTGAAATGGTTAACTAGAACCTACTACAACTGAGTAGTGAGTTCGATCCCCCACTTTCGGCCTTATACCACACCTAAGCGGCGCTTAGATAAATCACCTCTTTTAGGCCGCAAAGTAAAGCCTTTAAATACAATGTTTAAGTCTTCGATTTTTTTAAATATATATATAAAAGAAGAGAGTTCAGAAAACAACTATGTGATTCTACAGAAAATGCTGGTAATAAAACTGATTTGGACATACGTCTAATGACGAAGTTTTATAAAAAGTGGAAACAGAAATATAAATTAATTTCAATAATCTCTTCTAGGTCTGTAAGGGAAGCTTTTAAACTCATGTTAATTCTGTTTCAGATTATGAAGCAACTTGAGGGAAGCAAAATGTGGTTCTACAGAAGGATGCTGAGAATACAAAGATCTGTACATGTGAGTAGAGACTAAGTTTTAAAAGAAATAGAAACAGAATGAATTTTTTCAGCAATTGCTTTTAGGCCCCCAATGGGAAACTAATAAATACAAAGTATGTTTCGAATTATGAAACATATATGCTTAAGATACCTAAGGGGTAAAAGATCTGGTTCTACAGAAAGATGCTGAGAATACAAGAGTCTGAACATGTAATGATTAAATCAAAGAAATAAAACTAACTATCTAACAAAAAAACAACTAAACCTGTCAACATCTTTCTCGTACTTCCTTGCTATACGTACACACTTTTTGCAGCGTTGAATCCTTCCTCCACGAAAACTCCCCTGACATCTTAGCCTTCTGTGAAACTAACCTTAACTCTTCTATCCCTTCGTCTGATTTCTATAACCATATTTACCTCCCCCTCTTTAGGAATGGTTCCGAAGTCTATATGCATGGCCTTGGCGTTTACGTCACGTCAGCGAACATCTCCCTCTAGCTAAGATGATTTCTCTTGAATCTCCAGAATATTCCTACGTATGTCAACGTCTTACTCTACTAAGTTCAGTTAGCTATCATTTTTTTCTCTACCGCTCCCCTTTCTTTCCTGACTGTTCCGTATTAGACAGCATCTCGAACAATATAGACAAGGTCATTTTCTCTTATCCATTCGCTAATATATTTTTCGGAGAATTTAATATCCACCACGCCAAGTGGCTAAAACCCTCACAAATCTTGCTCGTGTTCATACCATGAACTTTTCAATCACTCAATCTCTCACGCAACTGATAACCCTAATGGACTGCTAGATCTCTTTTTCCCTTCTACCCTTGACTCTTGCCATGCTATACAGCTCTTCCCTCTTGGTAACTCGAATCATGCCGTAATTTCCGTTAATGTCTACTTCCACTCCCCTTGTTTCAAGAACCACACCCACCTGCAAAATATTCTACTGCTATCAAAGAGCAGACGGAGGCGTTCCGTGATTTCCTTTGTGATGTCCCCTGGAACAAGTTTTAGTAAGCGAGTCCTGAATTATGCTAAGATGGTTGTTTTGCTAATATAATGAAGCTGCGTATAGCATCCCACAAGTTTGGCTCTAAGGATTACTGGCAGCTCTGCAAAGGAAACAACAGTAAACCTCCACCTCTCCTTTAATCAATAAATTTCGGCGTGTTATAGCTACAAAGGACAAGGCCGAGTGCTTTACTCGCAGATTCTTCACTAACTCTACATTTGATTCGACTGCAGTATCCGCACCCGACTTCCAACCTGGAACAGAAGCTCAACTGAGTGACGTTTACATAACCTCCTCGTTGGTTTCTAACATAATTTCAAAGCTTGACCCCATAAGGCGAGCGAAGGTGACGGAATCTTAGTCATCGTCATGAGAAAATGTACCCCTGAACTGTACTCTGTTCTCTTAAAACTCTATAACTACTGCCTCTCTGCTTCTTGCCTGCTGGAAGTCCTCGTCTGTGGTTCCAGTTTATAAGAACTGTGGGGAACTCGCAAACCCCTCTAATTATTGCACTATCAGCCTCCTACCGATTTTTGGCAAAGTGTTCGAAGCTGTTATAAACAATGAGGTGATTCGACATCTCACACCCCACGGGCTATTCTCTGACAAACAGTATGCTAGGTCCTACGTGTTCTCTGACAAACTATTCTATGTCCTACGCTTTTTCTGATCTTCATTAACGATCTTCCTTATGTAATCATATCCTAAGTAGGCATCTACGCAGACAACACCACAATTTACTCCCGCATCGATAAGAAATATGTCAAGACTGGCAAAATAAACCTTGCTACTGATCTAGAAAAAAAAGATCTCCAATTTGCAGTGGACTGAGGTAAAAAATGGCTCGTAAATTTTAATGCTTCCAAAACGAAGCTTCTATCCTTTAACCACCATAGACTATCGCTCATACACCACATCACCATGGATCAGGCTGGTGCCCCTGAAAGCAATATATTGCGCCTCCTTGGCCTAAATCTTACAGCCTACCAGAAGTGGAACGACTTCATTGAATCAATAGCCAAATCTACTGCTAGGAATGTCGGGTCACTGTGTCGGTCGAGGAAGTTTTTCTCATCTGAATCCATCTTGTACATATACAAATCTACTATCCGCATGTGGAGTGAATACTGCTTTCACAACTGGTCGGACGCCCCTGTTATTCATCTCGAGATTTTTTGACAAAATCCAAAAGAGAATCTGCAGGCTTATCGATCCCGACCTGACAGCTCGACTCCAGTCACATTCTCACCGACCCGATGAGGCTTACCTCTGTCTTTTCTAAAAATATTTTCACGGCTCCAGCATGAATTTACTCAAGCTACTAAACTGGGAAATAGATCCCACCATTTTACAGTGAAAACAATAAAATGTAACCGCAACTTCCTAACTGCTTCCTCTAAAAGCTTCTTTTCTCGCACGTCCCTCTTGCGGAACTTCCTTTTGTATGCTTGCTTCCCTGACAGCTACAATCTCCAAGAATTTAGATGCAACGTCATTTTCCATTCATTGTCTCCTTGACACCCACTTATTTCTTCGACAACACTTGTATCTTGTTCTTCTCCCTTTCCGCTCTACTCTCATACAGCTCTCTTCACACCAGCGTTTCCATTCTTCTCTTACCAATTGTTTGACACCACCTGTGACCTGTTCCTTTTTCTCAAAACTCACTTCTTATGTAACCCCATGCGCACCAGTGGCAGTACTTTCTTTTCTGGGGTGAAATGATAAAAAAATGTCGACGTTTTTCAGAAATTGTGAATCGAATGATGAATTATTTTCAATCGTCAATTTAGGCGACATTGGGACGCTTTTAAACAATATGTGAAGTCTATTTCAATTTAATATACATATATGAAAGAAGCGTCACGAGGAAAAAAATGCACTCCTAAATAAGTATGCTTATAATACAATATACTCAACATGTGAGTAATGATGAAATTTTATCAAAAATGGAAACCGAAATTCGACAATCGCATCCACCTCCCATTATCATGGGACAGGCTAGCCTCCCAGAGAGTAAAATACTATGCCTCCTTGGCCTTACACTTTCGGCGGACCTCAAATGGAATGACTATATCGAATCCATTGCCAAATCTGCCGCTATGAAAGTTGGCTCTCTGTGCAGGGCCCGGAAGTTTTTCCCACCTGAATCTATTCTGCACATATACAAATCTACCATCCACCCGCGTATTGAATATTGCTGCCATATCTGGTTGGTGCCCCTGCTGCTCTCCTTGGGCTTCTTGACAAAATACAAAGGAGGATCTGTAACGTGGTTGATACTGACTTGGTAGACCGGCTGCAACCGCTCTCTCACCGGCGTGATGTGGCTTCCCTGTGCCTCTTCTACAAGTACTTTCATGGCTTCTGCTCCGATGAACTTAGAGCACTGGTGCCGCCTAAGCACGAATTTACACGAGATACTAGATTAGCAACTAGGTTCCACCCTTTTACAGTTAAACAGATAAGATGTAACCGTAAATTCTACGCAAACCGCTTCTTTTCTCGCGCTTCCCGCCTGTGGAACTCCCTTCTTTCCCGACAGCTACAATCTCCAGGTGCTAAATGTAGGGTCAATAGACACCTCCTCTAACTCCAAATTATTCTCAGAACACTCTCATCTACCCAACCCTCATTCTCGGTATCCTTACCTGCCTATCACCCACCCTCTGACATTTCCTATATTTAGTCATTCTCGGTATCCCTACCCGCCTATCACCCACCCTCTGACATTTCCTATATTTAATCATCCTTTCTCCACTCTATGTAGCCCTCTGCGCAGTAGTGGCAGTGACATGCCTTGCTCGGGGTGAAACGCTTATAAAAAACAAAGAAAAAAAGAATGAGGAGTTTGTTTTCAATAATCGCTTTTACGCAGTCATAGTAAGCATTTAAATATTGTTAAGTTATGTTTGATTTAATACATATATATCAAAGAAGAGACTTTAAACAACAAAAATAAATGCTTCTACAGAAGGATGCTGAGAATTCAATGGCCTGAACATGTGATTAATGCTGAAGTTTTATCGCAAATGGAAACCGGATGAGGAATTTTCAGTATCGCTTTAGGCAGTCATGGTAAGCATTTAAACATGCTGTTGACTTAGGTGCGATATATGACATATATATGAAAGAAAACACTTAGGCATTATAGTTACGGTTCTACAGAAGGATGCTGAGAATACAATAGACTGAAAACATGATTAATGATGAATTTTTATAGAAAATGTATGAATTACTTTCATACATTGTTTTATGAAAATGTATGAACTATTTTCAATATTTGCTTCAAAGCTGCCAAGCGATATTGATGCTATTTCGATTTATGAAACATATATTTCAGAAAAGATATAACGGACCAAAAATGTACTTCTACAGAAGGATGGTGAGAATAAAATGGACTGAAAATATGAACAATGTCGACGTTTTTTTAGGAAATGATAACCGAATGATTAATTATTTTAATAGTCCATTTATATATTTATAATATGCTATGACGAACTATTTAAAAAATGTAAAACGAATGATGAATTAATTTTAATATAATGATATATGTTATGTTAAGTCAGTTTCGAATTAAGAATTATATATTAAAGAAAAGACTTAAAGAATACAAATGTATTCTACATAGGGATGCAGAGAATGCAATATTTGAGCAATGACGAAGTTTTATAGAAAATAGAAAACGAATGATGAACTATTTTCAGTTATCGCTTTTAGGTAGTCTAAGTAATGTTTTAAACACGATGGTAAGTCTGTTTCAATTCATGAAATATATATGAATTCAGTTACTTAAGGGAACCTATATGTGATTCTACAGAAGGATGTTGAGAATATAATGGACTGAACATCTGATCATCGAAAAAGTTTAATTGAAATTTTAATGCTTTCAATTGCCGCTTTAAGATCTCCAGGCGTAACTATTAACTGTGAATCTGAGTTTGTTTTGATTCATGAAATATGTATGAAGGAAGAGACTTTAAATAACAAAAATATGGTTCTACTGAAAGATACTGAGAATACAATGGACTGAACATATGAAGAGTGACGAAGTTTTATTGAAAATTGAAAACTTGAGATGAATTATTTTCAATAATAGCTTTTAGGCCATCACGGGAAACTTTTAAACATGATGTTAAGTTTCTTTCGATTTATTATATATCTATCAAAGAAGATTTTCAAAAGATATTTTCAAAGGTACAAAAATGTCATTCTACCAAAAAAGGCTGGTAATACGATGGACTGAACATGCGAGTAGTATCGAAGTCTATAGAAAATGGAATCCTAGTCGTTTTTAGGCCATCACGGAAGCTTCAAAGCAAGATATTACGTCTGCTTTGATGAATGAAATATATATGAAAGAGACATAAGAGAACAAAAATGTTATTCTATATCACGATGCTCAGATTACAATGGACTAAACAAGTGGGCGACAAGGAAGTTTTTTTAGAAAATTGAAAAAAAAAAAAAAAAAAAGGACACGTAATACTTCCATCATTAAGAGACAAGCAAAACAGAACCCAACCTAACAAGTTTGTGTAAATGGATTAAAAAAGAGTGACCAGGTGGGATAGTGAAACGATAAAATTTATTAAGAAGTACAAAACATTGTATCTTTTCCCCTCATTTTAAATTAAAGAAAACACCTGATTCCGGGGATCCAACTGTGCAGCAGCATTTTTCTTTATTGCGCAAAGAGAGGTGAGATTTCGATGTCATATCAACATCAGTGACAATGGTCGCGGAAAACTGGAAAGAAAAGTTCATTGGCCCATAATTCCTAGTATGGTTTTCAAACATAAATAAATATTTGTGCCACATTATGTCTTAAGGTCATGCAAATAAAATATTTAAAAAATAGCCAAAAAATGTCAAATTGTGTGGTGCACGCCAATATTTTCGCAATAAAATTAAAACTTTTGTACACAAACGCAAAACTAAAAAATAAACACTTTTTTCAATGTTTTTCCAAATTATTAATCTCTCCAGATCTTTTTCTGCTTCTTGTATATGCCACTGTCTCTTCAGAACGTCTGTAGTGATGTATCTCCATAACTTCCTTTATCTTGCAAACATTTTCTGCAGAAACGGAAAACTCTAAGAAATAGACACCTTTTAAGCTTTTCCTCACACTCAGTCAGTTAAAGTGCCATACGTAATACACGCTTTGGACGATCATGTCTCAAAAGACACATGACTGACTGGGCAGAAGATTATCCCGCAGTAGGTTGCCATTGCTTTCTGCGGTAGACTGGTTGCCAGCCAATGCTATAGAACCCAATCTGTCCTCTTATTTAACTCATAACTGGAGGGAAGAGACGGATTAATACCTTTCCCAAGGGTATTTCCGCGTAAGTGAATGCAAGGAATTCAACTAGAATTCGAACTTGGCTCCCCGATTTTTCATTCTGAGCACTGCAATAAACAAAAGCAACGTCTGCAAAAGCCTCACTTCAAATTTGTTGTGTAAAGCTGTCCAGCAACGCTGACCTTTCACGACCGACCCTTTTCAACGTCATTCGGACATTGTCCTCTGTTATCGCGCCTTTGCAATTAGCCACGGGGTGTGATACTCTAGTCGTGAGAAGTAGGCTAACTCGGACGACAATTCTGCTTGCACAGCGGCTCGGCTCACTGGAGAATGTATCTGATCATACACCTGAAAGCATTAAATTGAAATAAATTGATCACAAGACCAGAACGTTGGCAGATTAATGTGCCTCCGTCTGGAAAGGCGTGACGACATTCCAAACTTACAGTCGACGCCCCAGGCTTTGTAATAATTTCACAGCGCCAAAATGAATGTTTTGTTTAGCTACAAGAATTAGATCTAATTTAGTTGAGTTGACGGATTATTATTGATGTTTGTAGCGTCCGCAAAGAACCTAAGCACTTTCTTATATATTTTTTCTTATATAGCCTTTCAGATAATATTAGTAAGTAGTTGAGATATGTTTAACAGTCGTGAACACATATAGTGCTGTGCAAAAATGAACGCGTAAGATAATATTAAAATAAAATTATCTATTTTTTAATATAATCAACAACTCTTAATTAAACTATATATACTTTAAGAAAAACCTTTATTAAACGAATCACAAACACTTTCAGAAACGTTTTATCAAGCTGGAATTAAAAAAAAAATTAAAATTAGTATGTGCAAAAGTAAGAAAACTTTTACATTTAATATTTGGTAAATCCTCCTTTCCGGCTTACGTCGTCGACCAGTTTTTTCTATAATTTTTAAGAAATTTCTAGCAGTAGTGAGCATCAATTTTGACGATTCTTTTCAGCAATCTAAGTTTCTTGCCTCTACTAACTTCTTTAACTTGAACCGCAGATTTTCAATTTGGGTTTAGATCAGGACTTTGACTAGTCTATTCCAAGACTTGAAATTTATTTTTTCAAACTCATTCTTTTGAACATTTAATTTGTCCAAACCAGACATAAACCCAACTTTCGAACAGAAGGCAAGACCCTTTTGTTCAAAATTGCTTAGTATCTTGCAGATCCATTGTGCCGTCAATGCGAACTATTTGACCAGTTCCAGTTGTAGCAAGATTCCAGCCTCAAATAATAATGATGCCACTGCCATGACTAAGTGTTGACACCAAATTCTTCTCTTCAAAAGCTGTATTATCAGCTTGACAGACATTCCTCTCTAAAAGCTTTACTTTGGTCTCAACCTACCATAAAATCTTTCCTAGCTTATATAATGAGTTTTAACAACTGAGCCAAGCTTGTTTGTGGTTTTTCGTAAGTAGTGGCTAGGTTCTGAGCATTCTGTAGACGTACGCATATTGATTCTAAAGTTAGCCAGGGAGCTGTGAAGAACAGAAGAAGACACCGCAGGATTCTCCTGGGCTTGAAGAACTCGATTTCTACTTGCACGTGCAGTTATTTCTCGCGGACTGCCACTTCTAGATTGAGATCCCATCATACCAAAGGCCTCCATTTATAAATTATTTGTCGCTCGGTATAATTGTGCGTTCCATAATCGTTTTGATAGCTTTCTATACCTTTCGCCATGATTATAAACTTCAAATATGTGATGTTTTACAGGTTCAGGAAGTTCTTGTGATTTTGGCGCATTTATCCTTTTGCATACACAGTTAGTTATACTGGCTGACTGCAGCAGACACAGCTTATCAAAAAATGAACACGCGTAAATTTGATATTTACACGTGCATAAATGTATTTTCACTGGCAAGAGTGTAAAACAAAAATACGGAGCGAGAATGTAAGGTTGCACCTTGTTGTATTGTAGGCAAGTATAAATAGGGAGAAACTGGAGAGTTAAGAATCAGAAAAACCCTGTCGTCATAAAGGACACGTAGAGCTGTGCTATAACTACTAAGACTACGCACAAAAATGCAGTGAAGTTACGTAGATGGCCTACCAAAAAAATCTCTGGATAAAATTAAGACGACCTAAATTTGAAAAGCAGCTTATGATTAAAGCAATTTAATGGAACAAACATAGAAACCATGGGCATATTTCAAGGCAATTTTGAAACCGACAAGCGTTTTGCAATGATTCCCATAACAGTTGTAACATGCAAAAAAAAAGTCACGGATTATTAGGGATTGATGCATTAAAGATGTGCTTTGCGGTGCAGTGAATATCGGCTCGGAACGACAAATCGGGCTGCCGAGTTCGAATTCTAGTTGAATTCGTTGCATTCACTTACGCACAAATACCCTTGGGAAAGGTATTAATCCGTCTCTTCACTCCAGTTATGAGTTAAATAACAGGACAAATTGAGTTCTATAGCCTTGGCTGGCAACCAGTCTACCGCAGAAAGTAATGGCAACTTACTGCGGGATAATCTTCTGCCCAGTCAGTCATGTCTCTTTTGTGACATGATCACCCAATCGTGTATCACGTACGGCACTTTAACTGACTGACTAATGTATTAAAAGTTACAGCGAGTCTAATCAGTTCGATGCAAGTAGGAAATTAAATAGAATTATTGAAAGGCTATAAACCAAGTATCCGACTAAACGAAAACTATCAACCAAAGTATATAGAGTCAAAAAAATTTCCAATTCTTATTCTACCTTTGACTGTAGCCAAATTAAATAAAACGAAGCAACAAAGCATCCTAGAAAGAACAACCGAATATGGTAGTAATTGGGCGTCCCTGATAAGGAAATCTGTCGGAGATTTAAGGAGTTTTGTTGATTACAAATAGAGATAAATCACGAGATATGTTCAGACTCGTTTCTTTTTGACAAATATCAAAACTGTGAGCCGCAAAAATAACGATAAACACCCCTATAAGTTTATAAAGATGGACTCGTCTTCTGTTTGGGATACAAACTGTCAGCCATATTTTCCAAAAATCATTTTTCTTATTAGGAAAAAAAAATGATAATATAGCAGGACGATGTAGGTTTAAGGGTAGAACTAAAGAAGTATTAAAATATAAAACAGTGCAAATTTTGGTGAGGTTTAAAAAGGGCAGGCTTGACTATAAACAAAGAGAAATGTAATTTTGATTTTAAGAAAATATCATATTCAGGATATCAAATATCAAATATCAAAAGAATGCATATCACCTGATAATAGATTAAGAAAAAATAACAGAAA
Organism: Ascarosepion bandense; assembly: GCA_037127315.1. Lineage (NCBI taxonomy): Eukaryota > Metazoa > Mollusca > Cephalopoda > Sepiida > Sepiidae > Ascarosepion > Ascarosepion bandense. The sequence goes on along the minus strand of JBBBDQ010001766.1, from coordinate 947,302 downwards.
GAGCTGTTTCAACAAATAAAAATGAATTAAAATCTTTTTGGAGTTGATAATTTTTTAATAGTAAATAATTACAAGATATAGCGGCATAATAGCAAAAGAAATTTATATGGACACAGAAACAGAGAATCGATTTTGAAACACTAAAGAATATTCTGAGGAACAAACCAATAATACGTATTTAATCCATAAAAAGATATAACGTTAACCACTGACGCAATTGAAAAGGCGATTGCTGTTGTTTTATCACAAGAAGAACGCCCATCATGATTAAGAAACTAATTACTAAAATATTGAAAAAGAAAAGCTAGCAATTGTATAGAGCATGAAAAGAGCACGAAATTTTTCATAGGAAAATTTTTTTATTAAAATCGGATCACAAACCATTAGAATTCATATTTAACCCGAGAAAAGAATTGCCAAAAGTCACAAAGTTAAGGATTTTAAGATGGGCAGTATAAAACATGATATTCGATTTTGACATAGTGTAAATGAAAGGGAACACTATTCCTTACGTGGAAGCTTTATCACACGAATGAAGAAAATACTGAAGATAACATAATACACTGGGTAGAAACAGACGTTCTTCCTCTAAATAGACTGAAAATAGAAACAAAGCAAGGCCCGCTATTAAGCAGAATAATAAAGAGAATAAACTTATTATATGGAGCAATTGTTCGACGGCAGAGTGACCCTTTAATGAAACGAATTACAAAATAACCATAGAAAATGGCATAATATGCAATGAAGGTGTAATAGTAGCTCCACAAATACTGAAAAGGGACATATTAAAATGAGTACATAATGACGAACATTGTGGCATAATAGCAATGCGAAGAAGACTAAAAGATATTCAAAAGACGTAGAGGAATACGTTAACAGATGCCTAAAATGAATGGAAATAAAAAAAAATTCAAGCAAACTAAAATTAATTCATGGTCCAAGGTAGCATTGTTATAGGTCAGGGTCCAAATGGATCACGCACATATCACATATAGGGGATAATTCTTAGTAGTGGACTCATATTCACGATGGCCAGAAGACCTCAGAGTAAAAGACAAAAGATCCACTATAATAAATTAAATAGTAAAACTTAGATTGTCAAGGAATGGTTTACCCAAGACAATAGTCACTGACAATGCACACAAATTTTGCGATGTGAACTTATGTGCATGGTTAAAACAAATTGGATACATTCCATACAAGACACCACCATATCACCCACAATCTAATGACATTGCGAACGAATGTTACAAACGGTGAAAATGGGACTGAAAGCATTCTTATCACTTAATGAAACCATAGAAGCATATTTACCAAAAATGTTCTTCAATTAAAGATTCATTACGCGGTAATGAAACTGAGCTTTCAGAAGCAGGAATGAGCTGGATGATGTGGAAATGGAAGGTAGGAACAAGAAGAGGCAGAAAGTTGCAAAAGTGAAACTGAGCAAGAAATGGAAGAAAGTGAGAAAGAAAAGGCAGATGCATATGAAGAAGAAAATGAGGAGAGACGAAGATCACCATTGAAAAGAAAACAAGACAAGAGGAAGGACAATACAAAAATAATCAGAAATAGTAAAATCAAAAGAAGCGTGTACGACCTCTCAGATTCAAAGAAATGTAGCATTGTATGCAAATTAATAGGCAAGTATAAATAGAGAATAACTGGAGAGGTAAGACCCAGAAAAAAACCCAAAGGAAACGGGGAGCTGTGCTATAACGACTGTTACGTACAAAAAATGCGAAACAACTTTTGAACGTCTTAATTTTGAATTGATAATCTATCGGAATAAAAAAATGATTGTAACTTGTTTAATAAAGTTTTTTTTAGTAATGAATATATAGTTTAATTAAGATTTGTTGATTATCTCTAAAAAGATGACATTTTTATATATTAGCCTTAGGAGGTTTCCTTACTTTTGCACAGTATTGTTTATACAGAGAGCGACATTTTAGTCATCTGTAAGTGGAAATGACTTATTTATGGACTGCTCTAATATAAAAAGGTTTATCAATATTTTAAACTAGTCAATTTGACCAATGAATGTTATATAATTCCAGTTTATCAACATCACAAGCGAGCAGGGACACGAAAGATGGTGTTCCACGTCGTTTGGAGCCCGAATCGTCTTTGGCGTAAACATCGGTTCTTGAACCTGGTTGTAGGAGCGAAAGAAGAGTCCAACCATGTAGTAGCTGGTTCAATCCGAAGTTCCCCCTAAGATAGCTGGCGTTCAATTGTCGCAGTTTCATCCGGTAAGCCAAACACTTGGAATTCCCTGGACCCTTCAAGGCGTCGGTGTAGTCACGAACTCAAAGCGGGTGCGAAGAATGGAATCTTCTGTTAGCCCTTGCGGTAAACTTGAAAACGAATGTGAATGTTATGTCGGGCACTTTTGGTAAGCAAAAATGACGTAGTAGAATAAACCAAAGATCAAGCCTAACGCAGCGCCCATGTGGTCTCCGAAAGGCTATCGATTGGTATAGAACAACAGGATGGTGACCACGAAGGTGGAAATTTCCTAAAGTCTGTAACAACTCACTTGCTAGACTGTCGCGCTATGGAGCAGGCGACATTTGATCAAAATCTATGCGCTTCACCAATAGCGCAATAAATAAGACACCATGGTGAAATCAGATGTCTAGAGCGAGAGCCGGGTGGGGACTACCGAGAGTGAAGATATGTGGTTACGATTCCCTTTTCTGTTTCAGTTAATGGAGTAGAATATATGCTTTATTATATTATTTTCAGTATAAACTTTCTTACTTTTGAGAGGGAATATTATCAAATTTTATTAAAGAGGATTTTTTTCACATAATTCTTACATTTTATGGAGAATTTATTAAATTCTTTAGCAATTTGTATGAGTTATTTCAGCTATTTTTCACTTAATTAATTATATATTCTGGATAAATATCACATAATTAATTATATAATCTGAATAGATTCCTCAGAATGTGAATATATCAAATTTACTATAATATGAATTTTTGTTTAAGCCTCTTTATCTTCTATGCGCAGGAATTTGGCATTTTTACAGAAACTTCTGCTAATACTGAAAAAATATATGATATTGACTCTCTCTTCCTCCCTCCCCTCTATCTATCTATCTATCTATCTATCTATCTATCTATCTATCTATCTATCTATTATATTACGCAACCCAGGTTCCTACCATCTGGTGCCTTCAGACGATTTACAATAACTGATTTTTACCGTTTTTTTAAAGAGCACTCACGTAACGGAGATTTTTTATGAACTCCCAATTTTCAAAATTAGAAGTTATAACGTTTTCATCCATGGTTATACAACCATGGATGAAAACGTTATAACTTATCCTAATAAGTATTTTTGCTATAGTTACACTTTGTCATAATTCCTTTTCTTTCATTCAGTAATTCATTTTGTTTGGGAATAACATAATAGCTAAATTTTCTTCTTGGCACAGTCTACATCTTTTGACACCGTTGTAAAGCTTGGCTCTTTTCACTATACTCAACGTTATGTCTGACTCTTTTCCATATTTTAATTTCAATTTTCATACGTGGCTAGAAAATTTTGTATAATTTTTAAAGTTTACTAGTTTAAATGTAGACTTGAGATTAAACCATCTGGTCTTAAGAGTATAATTGGTTGTTTTGTTTTGACCATTACTGTTATGTACACTTGCTTTGTAAATGACTTCTTTTGTATTACAAAGTACTTGAAGTGGGCATTTATTTTTGTCTCTGCTGTTACATTACTTATTAAAGATCTTGTTTTGTCCGTTGCTATTTAGGTTTCTAGCGTTTTAATTCTTTATGAAATTTTCTAAGTTACTAGCACAACTATAACTCATTGTATATCTATTAAAAATTATGTTTAATTTTGAGTTTTTTGGAAAATGTTTATCGATCAGTTTAAAAATATTCGTGCTATTTTGGTTTTTGCCTCTAAGTAAAATGGTGGGTTGAACTAGAAAACGTTTCGTTTCTATCATTGTTTTGTATTTGTCTGTTTGGTTGGGGATTGTATTCTAAAATTTTCTTATGGCCAGATATTTTTAGTGCATCTTCATAGTTTCTTTTCTTTTCATCAAATATTGTTTTTTTGACAAAGTTTTTGATAGCCTGTGTTCTATTCCTTTGTGAATGTGCCTGATTATGCTTTTTTAACAACTGTGTACTGGTCTAATTTCATTACGAACGACAACTAAGTAATTATATATATATATATATATATATATATATATATATCATAAAGTGAAAAAATGTTTTTCATGATTATAAGTTAGATTGGCCCCTTTTTGCATAAAAAGGAACATGGGAACATAAGGAGGAACCAACTCCAATTTTCGGATTAGAGTTGGAGATAGAATTGCTTAAAAGTTATTCCGAACCTGATTGAATCTTAAATTCACTGTAACATAGTTCATAAAGGTCAATTTTTTTAATCCAGGTTCAAATTAAAAACAGATTCTTTTTCTAGGTTATATAATTTTCTATGGTAATAGTAATGAATAATTTTGTTTGATTTTTATTCATGAAAGATAAGAGAACGTACTATAATTTAGCAAAATCCTGCATTCAACTGTCTACGCACGCTGCTATTTAAGCTCTCAAAAATGCATAAAATCCGTTATTTTTTTTAAAGTTTTTTAAATATTTTGATGCGTAATAGCAAGACTTTATCAGGTAAGAGTAATGTAATTTTTATAAAATCTATATTTGAAGATTATTCCCAAAGTAAATCATCAGATGATTGAAACTGCTTTTTACTTGTTTTATTATCAAACGTTTAGTTTCTATGATTGGCAAAACATCAAGCAAAATAGATAAATAAACGAAATAGTAAATAGCAGTTTTTTCCTATTTTTAGTAGCCTGAAAAAGTTCATAAAATGTCATAGACTAAAAATAGACAAAACTATTTTTGTTGTGTCTGGTCATTAGCAAAAAGAGGAGAACAAAATACAAAGTACAGGTCGAGCATACTGAAATAAAGCAAGTACAGATATTGAAATACCGGGGAAGTGCTCTTCAGAGGGCAAAGATATTAGCATCGCCTAGGATGTGTTGTAAAATCTGAGTAGAGTATTGAGAGACAGAAAAATTCCGTTGCAAACAAAGAAAAAAGTACAAGACTATTATGTAATATCTGTCTTCCTACATGGCAGCGACTGTTGAACAATCTTCTCAAAAATGAAGAAGAAATTCAAAGCAACAGAAATGAGATTCTACAGAATGATGCTGTGGATACCCTGAAATGAACATGTAAGCAACGAAGAAGATTCGGAGATAATTGAAAAAAAAACCAAAAAACAAAATAAACAAGTGCTTGGAGAATCTGATACTCACAGGGCGGATAGAGAGAAATTAAGATACGGGAAAGGATCTCGTGACATACTAGATGGGTTTAAGCAAATGGATGGTAGAGCGCAGTTTGTAACTCGATGTATGATTTCTAGGTAATAAAAGGTACTGTAAGCTGGAGAGGGGGGCATGTGATGCGATGGATAAAGGCTCCAAATACGAAATCTGAGAGTCGAGTTTAAGTTGTGCTGTAAAGTCTGACCTTTTGAATTCATCACTCGTCGATTGTCCGTTGTGATTTTTTTGTGGATATCGTCTCAGAATGAAAAATCAGAGGGCCGATTTCGAATTCCAGTTGCATTCATTGAATTCACTGCATACTCTCTTCTCTCTCCATCTATGGGTTGAATAGCAGGAGAGATCAGATTCTATAACCTTGGTTGGTTGTCAACCAGTCTACTCCAGACAACATACCGCGGAAAATATTCTGCTTAATAAGTCATGGATCGAAAGAGACGTGATCACCCAAGCGTGTATCATGCATGTCAATTAACTGATGCAACTTGTGCTGACATTTCATTAAGAAAATCGACTATGGAAGCAAAATATAATAGGTCACTTAAATCTGACTCCTACCAAATGGAAAAACGTAAGGTTGCTGGAAAACTAAATAAAAAAATTAATTAAAATTTTTTCTATGCCATATTTAACGAAACATGTTTAAAAGAGAGGTTGCTGTCCAAATATACATTAATACATACATACATACATATATATATATATATATATATATATATATATATATATATATATATATATTGGCAAACATAGAGAAAATAACAGAAACAGATGTTTGAAATCGAAACGCGTAAAAAAAGGCACATACTAATATAGCGAAAGTTTATGGTTCAGGTATTTTTTTCTCTCTTTTCGGTAGAAAATATTAGTTTCTAAGTTTAATTTTATTTCGTTTCCGATTCGAAAATCAGAAATACATAAAACCGATGGGCTCCTTTGAAAATAAAGTGTTGATGTGACCGTAAAGACACTGGCAGAAGTTTCACAATTTGATTATTGTTTTCGAAAGAATGTGTGTCCACACAGACTTCAGCAGGATGTAGCGTTTAAACATTAGGTAAAGGATTTGTTGTCGCTTAAAATTGTGCGAACAACAAATAGGTCGTAGAGGGGAAAGCGAAAGGAAGCGTGTTTCGTCAGGATCTAAATTTACGTTGAGTGTGTTTAGAGATTTGATCGTCAGGAAGGAAAATCATGAATAAATTTATGCGTAGTCGCGCCGATGTATGTACGCTGTGGAGGAAACTAAGCCCTGTGCAAACGTGTATTATTTGATGGGACGATTGACATTGCGGGAACAAGAGACCTTCGTGGGTCACTAAAAAGAGAGTAGTATTTAAAGAAGGAAAATAACCAGTTAGAGAATAACGTGAAGGAAGAGGAGGAGAAAAATAAGACAGTAAAGAATAAGAAAGAGAAGAAAAATAGAAGAAAAAGAAGATAAAAAGGTAAAAGATAAGAAAGAGAAAAAGATGGAAGACGAAGAAAAATAAAAAAGAAAAAGAGAGAAGAGGAGGAAAGTAAGCCGATAAAAATAAGAAAAAAGAAAATAAGGCAGTAAATATAAGAAAGAGAGAGAGAGAGAGAGAGAGAGAGGGGGAGAAAAGGAAAATAAGCCGGTAAAGAATAAGAAAGAAAAAATTAGAGAAGAAGAGGAAAAAGCCAGTAAAAATAATAAAGAGAAAAAAGATAAAAGACGAGGAGGAAAGTAAGCCGATAAAAGTAAGAAAGAAGAAAATAAACCAGTAAAAATAAGAAAGAGAAAAAAGGGAGAAGAAAACAAAATAAAGTGGTAAGGAATAAAAAAAAAAGAGGGAAAGAAGAATAAGAAAACGAAGTAGAAAGAGAAGAAAAGAATGGGAAGAGGAAATTGATGATGATGACGATGATGATGATAATGATGATGATGACTGAGCGCAGTGAGACATGAAAATCTTAGTTTTGACTGCTATCACATCACGCTACTTCTACTGAATTTAATCACCCTTTTTCCTTTTCGATCCGATATAAAGACAAGTAGATCTTTGTTTTGTTAGTTTTTAATCATTTCACCCCAAGCAAGGCGGCAATGCCTCTAATAAGCAGTGGGTTACACAAAGTGAAAGTGAGAGAGTAGACTGAGAACAGAGAGGATTGTGAAGAGGATAACCGATGAAAAGGATTCAAGAAGATAGAACATAGCAATTGACGCTGTATTTACATGTTTTAAAGATTGTACGTATCAGGTAAGCAAAGAAACGAAAATGAGTTCCATAAGTGGGAAGTGCGAGAAAAGAAACTTTTCGAGTAGAAGTGTTGATTGTCACAGTCCGATTTCCCTTTGCTTATCTAGAGCTTGATATATAAGTTCAGTGATGCCCGTCAACACATCAACAGTAGACCTAGCGAAACAGAAGCCATATCGTTTGTTTGAAAGGAAGTCAAGATGCTTAACCACTTCATCGTTGATTAGAGCTACAATTATTTTGCCGTAATAGTGGGGAATAATTTGAGGGTTCAGAGGACTCACTAGAATTCTTAAAAACAAAAAGTACAGAAAGAAATCCCTACCAGCTGAAAAGAAGGAAGCATTGACGTAATTGTTGTAGAGTTTGGAGGGAATTTTTTATTGCTCTTTCTTATTTCTATAATGCCAACATCTTTCCACGTCTTCCATTCATTTCATTGACTTCTATAATTATTATCATTGTCACAGTAAGCCACTATCTTGAGTGGCTCTTCAGTCTTCTATTAGGAAATATTTAGTAAAAAATACAATCTTACTCGTCTTATGCAAACAAAAATGGCATATTAACATTTTTCATAGTTATGTATGAATCTTTTTATTATTTTTTCATTTCCCTTTCTTTATTTTTCATCAACCGACTGTCGTTTTGCACATATTATGGCGTCAGCAAATTGTTTGCTAAGGCAATTTTCTCGCTTAGCTGCCAGAAATTATGTCTAAACAACAGCAAAGAGGGAAAATTAGAAGAAAAATAGGCGAGGAGATCGTTATATAGAAAGGAAAAAATCAATGGATAGGAATTAATAATAAATGACAGAGAACAAGAAGGTGGGTGAATGTTGAGCATTTCCTTTCCGTTGAATTGTGTAACACAAGATGGATGAAGAATTTAAGTATAGACGTAGTGCCTGCTCGTCCATATTAATGATAAATTGTGTCTGGTGAAGTTGCCTCAGTAAACCTGACCCGGGCGTAAGGTAACACCAAATTAAAGTCTGAGTGATTCATTCTGATCAGTCAATTGGCGTATTACCTTAGAACTGATCTGTAATGTTTTAGTTTTTCATTAGTCATTTTCTCGGAATTTCATACGTATTTCCAATCTTCTCTCTTTCGATCTATCTATCTATCTATCTATCTATCTATCTATCTATTCTTATTCTCCTCTCTCTTTCTCTTCAAATCTATCTATCTATCTATCTATCTATCTATCTATCTATCTATCTATCTATCTATCTATCAGCCGCTTCCTATGTATGCATATAACTATCTATCGCAATCTGTTCTATTTTCTGTCTCACTTCATGTATATATATATATATATATATATATATATATATATATATATATATATTATATGTTTTAGAACATGTACATAATTTTTTCTATATATGTCCTCTTCCCTACAATCATATGTTTGTTTCTGTGTTTGGATTTAAACACTTCCTCAGGTGAAAAAACTCACTCTATACTCACTCGGATATATATATATATATATATATATATATATATAGACACAAACAAACAAACATATATTTAATGTGAATCTCTATTCTGATGACTTAAATTGAAGACATACATAAATTTTTATGTCTTCCCATATCTATAAATAACAAAGTATTGTTTCTTATATATAAATCAAAATCATTTTCACATCTATGCTCTAACATTGCCTAATGACGATGTAGAAATTTCGAAACAGAAATTTCTGTGTCGGAAATGTTAATAAAAATCAAAATTCTATCTATCTATCTATCTATCTATCTATCTATCTATCTATCTATCTATGGCCCAAAGAATGTTTAGTTTAATGCAAGGCTACACCAGTGGGGAACAAGAAACTTAAAGATTTCATTTAGGAGATAACACATGACTGCCATAAGAGTAGCATCCTCCATAATTTATTTTGATTTTCAGTTTATATATTGATATTCAGTAACAATATTTTCCCTTCCGTTTATGAATATATATATATATATATATATATATATATATATATATGTGTGTGTGTGTGTGTGTTGTTTTTATTTCTGTGTATAAATATGTTAAACGTGTTGCAAAATAAAATCTTTACATTTTCCTTGATAAAGTCCCTGAGGGGATGGTATGCGTCCGCTAAGTTTGCCTTTTGTCTTTCTTCCTAATTTTTTTACAGATATATATTTTAGTCTTATTTGAATGTTGAAACACAGACACACACACACACATGAATATATATTTGAGCAGCAACGTTTCTTTTACGTATGTTTCGTTCAAAACGACCGATAAGCAAGATTTTATTAATTTGTCGCGGCGTGGCCGATCACCACTCCCACTTTGTGTCAACAATCCCGGATACGCTTGTCGGCAGAAAACGGTCACGACCCATGTGTGCTAAAAATAGCAACGACCTCTTTTCAAACAAACAAAAAAACACAAAAACTTAATTTTCGCCACGAAACAAAATACTTTAATTTTGAAACGAAATTAATCTAAATACAGTCAGCAAACACCAAATACATTTTTGACTGTAAATGATACGGCCTGAAATTAAGTATAGTTATTTATTTGTTTAACGAGCACGCTGCTGTTGGATGAACGTTTTTGTATGAATGCCAGCGATTTCAAAGCATAGGACATCTCAGCCATTGGGGACTCCAGCCTTCCGGCTAGATCCGAAATGACCAATCAAGGCCGAATTATACCAGTTTAAACAGGTTTTGAAGCTATCCACCGCGGTGGATAGGTAATGTTTTGACCAGTACCTGGGCGTACGCGCTCAGATTCCCCACATTAAAAAAAGACCTTGTGTCACATCTCTCTCAAGTGGTGGAGAAGAGTAAATATCTCTCGGCTAGGGGAGCCCCGGCCGTCCGAAATGACCAAATAAGACCTGTTTAAAACCAGTTTTGAACCTATCTACCACGGTGGATAGGTTCATTAAAAAAAACCTTGTGTTACATCTCTCTCAAGTGCAGGATAAAAGTAAATATCTCTCGGCCAGGGGAGCCTCGACCCCGGCCTTCCAGATGGGGTCCGAAATGACCAAATTAAGACCGGTTTTGAACCTATCCACCACGGTGGATAGGTAATGTTTTGACCAGTACCTGGGCGTACGCGCTCAGGTTCCCCACATTAAAAAAGACCTCGTGTCATATCTTTCTCAAGTGGGGGAGAAGAGTAAATATCTATCGGCTAGGGGGACAAGGAGCCTCACTGCATCGTGACTTTGACGCGCCCAGTCAAGTCGACCGAGCTTCCAGCGGCATCCAGCTCACTCTTTCAGTTTTTAGTGGCTCATTCCTGCAGCTTCCAGCGACCCCGGCAGCCACCAGCTACCTACTGCGGCGTTTCACTGACGTCTCGCTACTGGTTCCGTGCCCACTGACGTCCAGCGACCGGTTCCAGAGCCCGCCGACGTCCGGATACCACTCCAGATACACAACCACCATCGCCTTACCATTCACCGTTCGTTTAAGAAGAAAAATAAAGACACGATTTTTATCGTCTCCAACTGATCATCTGCGTTTGCCATCCTTCTTTGCTATTGTCGTTTCCTTTCCTGGTCTTTGTGTCCCCTTTCTTAGTTGCACGGTCGATTGTCACTCACACTTCTCGCCGCAACAAATTTGACCAACTAGACATTAATTTAATTAGACGACCCGGCAGCCAGCAAGGAACATAATACCACCACATTCTGGAAAAAACTTTTGAAAGACAACTGACAATAGCTAAATTAAAAGATACAAAAATACAAGAGACTCTACAAATTACAATTACTACAACAGAATTTATAACTATTGAATGCCATTTCAGTCACCTTAATAGTACGTTAGAAGTAAACCAAATATACAATATTACAAAAACAAATTTTACAAACTATATGAAGGAAAAAATGTAAGTTCATAAACTTATCCAAAGAATAATGAAAAAATTAATAAAAGATTCCTCGTCGCTCGTTTTCAACGAAATATATATATATGAATATGTAATATCGACTATCGCGGGCTGGTGGTAATGAAATAATGCAATTTCACAGAAGTATAAATTATATATCAATAGATATACATTTTTTCTTCACTTGTAGTCCAACTCGGAGTTTTATGCACAACGTTTTGCGGCGGAGAGAATGAATAACCTGGAAGACAAAACCTTGTTGTTACTGTTGTGGAGGTTAATTCCTTCTCAACCTCGGCAAATGTAAATTCAAGGAAAACAAATACATATAGTATGGATAAATAAATGTATAATTTATTTACGTATATACAAAATTATTGACTTTTATTTTTTGCTAAGGAAACAGAAAGAGAGAATGGTGAAATTAAAAGTGAAATGGACTTTGTTGATAAATGTTGTTTGTTTTTTTTTTCTCTCTCAGCTCAGTCGGTGTTGATATGAAGGCTGGTTTGTGTCACGTCTCTAGGTTTGTTGGTGTTGACGTCTTAGCTGGTTTCTGGCTTAAATTTGTTTGAATTAAAGAATATATAGCTGTCAGTCAGATCCAAATTAATATTTTGCTTTTTTTTTTGAGCAGAGATGGCTCTGATTGGTCATTAAATCGTTAGTCTTTTTTTTAGTTTTAGTGAATGTATACGTGGTGCTTATCCGCAGAAAATGTATTTCTGCTTTAGGTCGTCGAGTCGTCAACATCCGGTTTGTATAGAAAAATATAAGAGGCACGATAAGAGCCCCCCAACATTCTAAAAACAAATAAAAGCTGTATCAAAGAATTAGTAATAAAAATATATTTTGAAGTTTTTACAAAATGTGAATTTCTTTTTTTTATCTATTTTGAATCGTTGGTGCATTGTCAGGTTGTGACGTATCGTTACATTTGGGTGTTTCTTGTACCCCAGGAGAATGTGCATGTGTGTGTGTGTGTGTGTGTGTGTGTGTGTGTGTGTGTGTGTGTGTGTGTGTGTGATTCTATTTTTCTAAAAAAGCTGGTTTTAGTCTGTCAAAAGCGATATTGTCTAACTTATTTCTTTTTGGTATTGTGCCATATTTGTCTGATCTGTGTAAGACTTTCAATCGTGCCCGGCAATTTACTGAAAGTGTTTTTTTTTACTGCATTATCTCGTAGGAAAACGTACTCGCAGGTTTACAGATTTGTTAGTGTGTATATGTGTCTGATTGAATATTGAGTTCCTGTGAAATGTAGCTGTGATATCTTATTTTTATATTTTGTATAAAATGCGATGTCGGATTAAAGTGCATGCCACCTCCAAAAATTGTCCTGGTAAAGTCAAGAGTGTGCCAAAGGCTTTTTTCGACTGATGTGCAGACACGATCTTCTTTAGTAAGGTTACTTATGGAGAGAATTATGAGGGCTAAGTTATCAAGTCAGTTGGTCAAGTTTTCCTGTGGAATATTTCCACTAATTCATTAGCGCATGGATGGTATGATGTAGTTTGAACATGCATTGAAGTTGAGGATGTAATGTTGAGTACAATCCCGGTTTGCCAATGTGAAAACCTGTCTAAAATAGTTAAGAAATATGAAGAATCTTGACAGCTTGGCAGCGGAGCGACGATGTCAATGTGCATGTATTTCAAACTTGTTATCTGGGATGCTGAAGATACCTCTTGTAATTTTGGTATAATGTATTTTATTCTTCTTGTGTTCTAGGCACGTTGATGTCTACTTTCTAATATCTGATACCTCGTTTGGGCAAACAAAATGTTCACTTACGATTTTTACAGTGAATCGCTTGCTTGGTTGTGAAAGATTATATACACGTTGGAATATGTATTTCCCAGTGTAAAAGGAATGTATCAATATAGTATGTATTTTAGTCAATATGAATATAAAGAATCTAAAATTATTTTAGTTAATATGAATAGACAAACTCTAAATTTATTTTAGTCAATATAAATAGAAAAACTCTAAATTTATTATAGTCAATATCAATAGAATGTCTCTAAAACTTTTTGTCAATATCAATAGAAAGTCTCTAAATTTATTTTAGTCAATATCAATAGCAAGACACTAAATTTATTTCAGTCAATATGCATAGAAAGTCTCTGAGTTTATTTTAGTCATAATCAATGGTAAGTATCTAATTTTATTTTAATCAATATCAATAGAAAGTCTCTAAAGTTATTTTAGTCAGTATCAATAGTAAGTGTCTAAATTTATTTTCGCTAATATGAAAAGAAAGTCGTTAATTTATTTTCGTCATTATGAATAAAATGACTCTAAATTTAATTTAGTCAATATTAGAATTTATTTTAGTCAATATAATAGAAAATCTGTGAAATTTTTTATAGTCAATATGAACAGAAAGTTTCTAAGTTTATTTTAGTCAATATCAATAGAAATGCTCTAAAATTATTTTCGTCAATATGAATAGAATGTCTTTAAATTTATTTAAGTCAATATGAATAGAAAGACTGTAAATATATTATTGTCAATATGACTAGAAAGATTCTAAATATATTTTAAAGAGTATGAATAGAAAGATTTAAAATTTATTTTTGTCATTATGACTAGAAAAATTGTAAATTTATTTTACTCAGTATGTATTAAAAGTCGCTAAATTTACTTTCATCAATATCAATAGAAAAACTTTAAATTTATTTTTGTCAGCATCAATAAAAAAATCTAAATTTATTTTATTCAATATGAATAGAAAATCTCTAAATTTATTTTAGTCAATATGAATAGAATGTCTCTAAAATCATTTTTGTCAATATGAATAAAAGTTTCTAAATGTATTTTAGTCAATGTGAAAAATGTCTCTAAATTTATTTTAGCCAATATCAATAGAAAGTCTCTAAATTATTTTCTACATTATTAATAGAAAGATTCTAATTTTTTTAGTCTATATGAATAGAAATTCTAAAAATTTACTTTCGTCAATATTAATAGAAAATCTGTAAATATATTTTCGTCAATATGAAGTGTAAGGCTCTAATATTTTTTGTCAATATGAATAAAAAACTAAATTTATTTTAGTCAATATAAAAAGAAAAACTTTAAATTTATTTTAGTCAATATGAATAGAAAGTTTTAAAATATATTTTAGTCAATAGGAATAGAACATTCTAAAATAAAAAAATAGTAAAAAAGAATAGAATGTTTCTATATATATTTTAGTCAATATAAACAGAAAAAACATTTTTTAATGAATAGGGATAGTAAGTCTCTAAATTTATTTTAGTCAATACGAATAGAAGGACTCTAAATTTATTTAAGTCAGTGTGCATAGAAGTTTTTTTAATTCACTTTAGTCAATATGAATTGAATTTCTGGAAATATTTTTTAGTCAATATGAATAGAATGTTCCTAAAATCATTTTCATCAATATGAATGAAAGTCCCTTACTTTATTTTAGTCATAATCAATAGAAAGCCTCTAAGTTATTTTCTTTATTATAAATAGAAAGATTCTAAAGTTATTTCAGTCTACATGATTAGAAAATCTTTAAATTTACATTCGTCAATATCAATAGAATGTCACTAAATTGATTTTAGTCAAACTGAATATAACGTCTCAAATTTTATTTTAGTCAACATAAATGTACAACTTTTTAATTTATTTTTGGCAATATGAATAGAAATACTCTAAAGATTCTAATGTTATTGTCGTCAATATGAAAAAAGATTCTAATTTTTTTTGGTCAATACGAATAGAAAGTCTCTAAATTTATTTTAGTCATTATTAATAAAAAATCTCTTAATTTGATTTAACCAATATCAATATAAATTCTCTAAATTTATTTTCGTCAATATGAATAGAAAGTGTGTAAATTTAATTTCGTCATTATGAATAAAAGGATTCTACATTTATTTTCGTCAATATGAACAGGAAGTTTCTAAATATGTTTTCGTCAATAGAAATAGAAACACTTCAAATTTTGTTTCGTCAATATAAACAGAAAGTCTCCAAATTTATTTTAGTCAAAATGAATAGAATGTCTCTAAATTTATTTTAGTCAATATGAATAAAATTTATCTACATTTATTGTAGTCAATATGAATAGAAAAATCTCTAAATTTATTTTAGTCAATATCAGTAGAAGTCGTCAAATTTAATTTCCTCAATATGAATAGAATGTCTCTAAATTAATTTTGTCAATATAAATAGGAAATCTCTATATTATTTTAGTCAATATGAAAAGAAAGTCTCTAAATTTAATATCAATATCAGTAGAAAATCTCTAAATTTATTTTCGTCAATATGAATAAAATGTCTGTAAATTTATTTTCGTCAGTATGACTAGTCATAAAGAATAGAAAAACTTAATATATTTTTGTCAATATGAATAGAAAATCTCTCAATTTACTTTAGATAATATGTATAGAATGTCTCTAAAAAGTTTTTAGTCAATATCAGTAGAAAGTCTCTCAAAATATTTTAGTCAATATTAATTGATGTCTGTAAATTTATTTTAGTCAATATTATTAGAAAGTACCTAAATTTTTTTTTCTATATGAATATGAAAATCACTAAAATTATTTTCGTCAATATGAATAGAAAGTCCTTCGATTTATTTTCGTCAATATGAATAGAAGAGCTCTCAATTTATTTTTGTCAATATAAATATAAAGTCTCTGAATTTATTTTAATCAATATGAATAGAAAGTCTCTCAATTTAATTTCGTCCATATGATTAGAAAGTCTCTAATCTTATTTCAACCAATATGAATAGAAAATCTCTAAATTTATTTTAGTCAATATCAGTAGAAGTCTCCAAATTTAATTTCGTTAATATGAATAGAATGTCTCTAAATTAATTTTGTCAATATGAATAAAAAATCTTTATATTATTTTAGTCAATATGAAAAGAATGTCTCTAAATTTATTTTCGTCAATATCAATATAAAGTCCCTGATGTTATTTTAGTCAATATAAATACAAATTCTTTAAATTTATATTTGTCAATATGAATATAATGTTTCTGAATTTATTCTTGTCAACATGAATAGAATGTCTCTAAATATATTTTAGTCAATATCAGTAGAAAGTTTCTCAAATGTTTTTGTCAATATGTATAGAAAGTTTCTAATTCTTTTTTTAGTCAATATCAGTGGAAAGTCTCTAAATTTATTTTCGTCAATATGAATTGAAATTCTCTAAATTTATTTTCAATATGAATATAAAATCTCTAAATTTAATTTCATCAAGATGAATAGAAGCCTCTCTATTCATTTTAGTCATAAAGAATAGAAAAACTTAATATATTTTCGTCAATATTAATAGAATGTCACTCAATTTCATTTATACAATATGAATAGAATATCTGTAAATTTATATTAGTCAATATCATAAGAAAATATCTTAAGTTTTTATCGTCAATATGAATAGAAAGTCTCTAAATTTATTTTAGTTAATATGAATAGTGTTGTCGGATCTCCCATTGATAATTACTCGACTGAGTTTACATGTAGTAGCTCCCATATGGTTCAGACTGATCGTTGAGATCTTTTCAAGTTGTCGGAGAGTACTGGAACTGATACCTAAGTTACCGAAGTTACCCAGAGACTACCGCATCGGTAATACGACTAGCTCTGAGCTCCACTCAGCTAGAATAATATACACGGATATAATATTTCCTACGACTTCACTTCAAGACTTATATATATTTATTTCTACTGATAGTATTCCTGGATTTACTAACCTGCCTTATAGTTTGTATATTACATTCAATAGAACCTACTTTCTTATATCCGTATCTGTTTTCTTGATCATTATCTTGTGCAGTTGCTCACCCAAAACTATAACAAATTTGCGACGAAAACTCAAGCTCACGTACACGAAGTAGCCACTGGCAACGAAGATTCGTACACAATTCACCACAACAAATTGACGACGAAGACTCGAAATCACGTACACAAATCGCCACAAGTTTTAGACAAAGATTTCGAACACGGGTCGCTAGAATAAATTGGTGACGGAAGATTCAAACTCACGTATACCACACAACAACAGAAATCATATAAAACAACGTAAAAGCCATAGTTCCACACAGGTCGACCACAAACAATTTGGCGACACTATCGCAGATTATCTGCTGGGATTACAACTTTGGAACGTAAAGGGAAAGAATGAAAACACTGTAAAAAGGAAATTGAAAGTAAGTATTTTTTCCCTTCAACAGAAAATTTTTTCTACAAACCTTTTTACGAGATTAATTGTCAGAAAGCAATAGTTAAAAAGTGAAACCCTTCACGGAATCAAAAGCAGCAAACCATGGGTGAATTTCAGAAAGAAATTCTAGAAATCATAAAAATAAGTGAAGAAAAACAAATAGAAGCACAAATTAAATTACAGAAAAGACAAATGGTAATTCAAAAGACAAATAAAGAAAGACAAATGGAAATCCAAATGTTGAACGAAGAAAGAAAATTAAAACTGCAAGAACTATTACTAAAATTAACAAGCAACATACAAGAAAGTAACAACAGGCCAAGTTTTCGCAAGGCGCTGTGTGAAATGCGATAGAAACCTTTAAGTACGCTATTGATAAAGACAAAAATTTTGGAGAATACTACAGGCGTTATGAAGACATTTTAATATTGACTGTCAGAACTGGACAGAAAAGAAAAAGTTAAGATTTTTGCTCAGAAGATTAAGTACGGAGGAATACACTAAATTTGTAGATTATTATCTGCCAAAAAGACAAACGACTTAACGTTTGATGAGGCAGTGACATACCTCACTGAGTTATTTAGCCCAAAAATTTCTTTGTTTCACAAAAGGTGGAAATGCCTTAATCTCGTGAAAGACGAAACGAGGACTATTCAACATTCGCAGCCATCGTCAACAAACATTGTGACGACTTTAAATTAGCTGAGCTAACTCAAAACAACTTTAAATGTCTTATATTTGTCCAAGGATTAGTCGCTACTAAGGACAGCGAAATGCGAAAACGAATGCTTACCAAACTTCAAATGAACAAGGTTTAACGCTGTAAAAATTGTCAGAGGATTGCCAAAAATGCCTAAGTATTATAAAAGACAGTAAAGATATTGAAGAATCAGGAATCGCACATATTCGTAAGTTAAATAAAATTTTCTAACCTCCTCTAAAGTAAAATAATATTTTAATGAAGATATAAAACAACTAAATCTAATTACAACATTGGAAAATATAAAGCAACTAGTGACAGAAATCAAATAAAAACAAGCCCACCCCCATCTGCATGTTACAGATGTGGTGTATTTCATTGGGTTAGAGATTGTCGGTTCAAATACAAAAATTGCCTAGCGTGTGGAAAGATGGAACACAAAGCAGCTGTATGTAGAAACAAAAACAGTGGGTTAGTACGATGCAACAAATTCGCAGCAAAAATCGAGCTAAAACAGAATGCTCAACCAGTATTTAAAAAAAGGAGAAACGCATCTTTCGCTACAATAGATCAAATAGATAAATAGCTTGATAGACTAGAACAAACTGGGATCATTTCAAAAATAGAATTCAACGAATGGACCGCACCGGTAGTATATGTGAAAAAAGAAATCTGGAGAAACCCGCGTGTGTGCAGATTTTTCCACTGGTTTGAACAACGCGATAAAAGATTATCATTATCGACTGCCAAGCCCGGAAGAAATATTCACCAAACATAACAGTAGGAAAGTATTTTCGAAAATTGACATAAGTGAAGAGTATTTGCAGATTTCAGTAACAAATATGCTCTGTATAAACACGCACAAAGGACTGTATAAATACAACAGGTTACTAGTAGGTTAAGTAGTGGACTTCCCCACGCGGTTCTCCGACAACCCTAACGGAAGGAACTCACTTCTAGACCTCTGCTTCACTTCCATCCCAGACTCTTGCACTACCAGACAACTCTGCCCACTTGGAAACTCTGACCACACTGTAGTGTCCGTCAATATTTCACTCCACTCCCGCCCGACCCATGAAACACAGACAAGTAGAATATCATACTGCTATCAAAGAGCAGACTGGGATTCGTTCCGAGACTTCCTCTGTGACATCCCTTGGAACAACGTCTTTAGTCTTCCCATCGAAGAATGTGCATCCGAGGTCTCCTCCTGGGTTAAGGCTGGCATTGATGCCTTCATCCCTGCGAGGAAATTCCAGCTTAAATCTCATTCGTCTCCATGGTTCTCACCCGCTTGTTCGGCTGCCATTGCCCACCGGAATCATTTCTTCCGACTTTATCGTAACTATGCGTCGGAACAAAACAGGCGCCTTTTCACTTCAGCTCGTAATAAGTGTAAAAGGGTACTTAACGAAGCTAAGATGTTGTTTGCTGCCAGAATGAAGCAACGCATAGCATGCTCTAAATTCGGCTCTAAAGACTACTGGCGACTCTGTAAAAGAGTACTTAACAAGAGCAAGTCCACAATACCCCTGCTAATCAACAAATTTGAGGTCCTCACCTCCCCAGCAGATAAGGCTGAATGTTTTGCCCGCAGATTCTCGAACAATTCGAGTCTGGACTCGTCTGGAGTTTCTACACCCGACTTCTCACCTAGAACCGAGGCACAACTGAATGATGTCCACATTACACCTTCGCTTGTCTCTAAGATAATCTTAAAACTTGACCCTCACAAAGCGAGCGGTGGTGACGGAATCCCAACCATAGTCTTAAATAAATGTGCCCCTGAACTCTCCTCTATCCTTTCTAAGCTCTACAACCTCTGCCTATCTGCTTCCTGCTTTCCTGCCTGTTGGAAATCTTCCTCTATAGTTCCTATATTTAAAAACACTGGAGAACCCTCTGACCCTGCAAATTACCGCTCTATCAGCCTTCTTCCGATCTTTGGCAAAGTGTTCGAATCCATTATCAACGCCGAGGTGGTTCAGCATCTCACAGCACACAGGCTCCTCTCGGACAAGCAATATGGTTTCCGCTTCACCAGGTCTACTGCTGATATGCTAACGACCATCACCGAGTACATATACCAGGCACTCGACAGGAATGGCGAAGCTCGAACCGTTGCATTGGATATATCTAAGGCGTTCGACAGAGTTTGGCATGCTGGCCTTCTATGTAAACTGCGGAGCTATGGTATAACTGGACATTTGTTTGAACTAATCCAGTCATTCCTCTCTAATCGCACAATGAAAGTGGTATTAAACGGACATGCCTCTCAGAACTACCATACAAACGCAGGTGTCCCCCAAGGCTCCATCTTAGGTCCTACACTCTTCCTGATATATATTAATGATCTCCCTGATTCCATAAGAACCCAAATAGGTTTGTATGCCGATGACACCACAGTTTACTCTCGCCTCCAACAAAAATCTGGTGTAGGCGTCAAAGCTAAACTTGCAGCCGAGATTGAAAAAGACCTCCAATCCATATTGGACTGGGGTAAGAAATGGCTAGTAAATTTTAATGCTTCTAAAACGAAGCTACTGTCAATTAACCATCATCGACAATCTCACCTACCTCCCATTAGCATGGACCAGGCTTGCCTCCCAGAGAGTAAAACACTACGCCTCCTTGGTCTCAAACTTTCAGCGGACCTCAAATGGAATGACTATATCGAATCCATTGCTAAATCCGCTGCTATGAAAGTCGGTTCTCTGTGTAGGGCCCGGAAGTTTTTTCCGTCTAAATCTATCCTGCACATTTACAAATCTACCATCCGCCCGTGCATTGAATACTGCTGCCATATCTGGTCGGGTGCCCCTGCTGTTCTCCTCGGGCTTCTCGATAAGGTTCAGAGGAGGGTCTGTAATGTGATAGATACCGACTTGGCAGACCGCCTGCAGTCTCTCTCCCACCGGCGAGACGTGGCTTCGCTGTGTCTCTTCTATAAATACTTTCACGGCTTCTGCTCCGATGAACTCACTGGTGCCCCCTAAATACGAATTTGCACGAGATACTAGATTAGCAACTAGATCCCACCCTTTTACAGTGAAATCGATAAAATGCAGCCGTAACTTCTACTCCAACAGTTTCTTTCCTCGCACTTCCCGACTGTGGAATTCTCTTCCAAACGATTGCTTCCCCGACGGCTACAATCTCCAGGAGTTTAAATGTAAGGTCAATAGACACCTCCTAACACACTAACCTGCTCCCATTCTATCAAACACTCTTCCCATCTGCCCGACACTCATCCTCGCTATCCTTACTCATCTATCACCTTTCTCCTGACATTCCCTATGTCTATCCACTCCTTCTCTTTACCTTCCCCTATGTAGCCCCATGCGCAATAGTGGCAGTGGAATGCCTTGCTTGGGGTGAGATGATAAAAAAAAAAAAACTATTCGGAATAAAGATAGCTCCGGCGATTTTTCAGCAGACGATGAACATCATGCTTACGGAACATAACTTCGCCACTGCTTATCTAGATGGCATTCTAATCAAAAGTGATAGCATGGAAGACCAAGCGACACATATCAAAGAGGTTTTCAAAAGAATACAGGACTTTGGGTTCAAAGTTAAAGAGAAAACATGTGATTTTTTCTTAAAGGAAATAAAATATTTAGGTTACATTATTAACGAGAATGTCAGAAAACCAGACCCAGAGAAGGCATCAGCAATTATAAACATAAAAACGTCTCGGAATTACAAAGTTTTCTTGGTCTTGCAAACTATTATGGAAAATTCATCGATAGTATGCACAAATTGAGGGCACCCCTCCAAGAACTACTGAAGAAAGACATCCAGAGGAACTGGTCGGAGGATTGTAAAAAGGCCTTTCGGGAAATTATAATTAAATTGACGCCGAACCTAGCATTGACACACTTCGACACCAAACTGGAAATTATTGTTGCAAGCGACGCAAGCTCACACGGTGTGGGAGCTTGTATTCTACATAAAATGCAGGACGGCACAAGAAAACCAGTAGCTCACGCATCGAGATCGCTGCTACCGGCCGAAAGAGATTATTCACAAATAGAAAAAGAAGCATTGGGCATAATAACTAGCTTTCATATATATATATATATATATATATGAAAGAGAGCTTACGCTACAAACGGATCATAGACCTCTCCTTACCATATTTGGATCAAAGAAAGGATTACCAGTCTACACCGCAAATAGACCCCTGGGGTGGGGAACGATATTACTAAACTATTATTTAGAATTCATGCCACCGAAATTTCTAAACTATAATTAGAATTCATACCATCGAAAAAAACTGGACATGCAAATGGATTATCGAGACTGATACCTACGAAAAGTGAACCTTTAGAAGACTCGGTAATAGCGGCTTTGAGAGCCGAGGACGAAATCAGTAAAGTGTTGAGTAATACGGTGAGAGATTTATCGGTAACACTATTAGAAATAAGAAGAGAAGCAGAAACAGACGAATTCATAAATACCACAAAGGAAAAAAATGGAGATAAAGACAGCAACTTGCCAGAGAGTTTTTCAATTTGCGATAATGTCATACTCTACAATGAAAGAGTAATAATACCAAAACCAATACAACGAAGAATTTTGAAGGATTTTCATTTAAGACATCCGGGAAAAAACCGCATGAAGGCATTCATTAAAAGTTACGTGTACTGTCCTAACA
Organism: Ascarosepion bandense; assembly: GCA_037127315.1. NCBI lineage: Eukaryota > Metazoa > Mollusca > Cephalopoda > Sepiida > Sepiidae > Ascarosepion > Ascarosepion bandense. The sequence goes on along the minus strand of JBBBDQ010001766.1, from coordinate 924,276 downwards.
TGGATGATAATATTATGCAAATGTAAGGCCAGCGCAGCGGCAGCAAAGTCACCCCCTATCATACACAAACCATGGCCAAAGGTGGACAAACCTTGGTCGAGAGTCCATGCGGACTACGCAGAATCCATTGACGGCTACTACTACTTAATAACGGTAGACAGTTTTAGTAAATAGCATGAAGTTTTCAGGTATAAAAATTCAACAACAGAAAATACCATAAAATATTTACATGAGCTATTCGCTAGGTTTGGCGTTGTAGATTGTAGAGTGATTTCCAAGAATTTTACGAGACGTACCAAGTAAAAACATAAAAATAGTACCTTACCATCCACGGTCGAACGGCTTGGCCGAAATATTCGTGGACACTTTAAAGAGAGCATTAAAATAAAAGGGGATATACCAACGGAAAGATCGTTACAACAACTTTTACAAATTTACCGAATTATACCAAACAGAAACACACCATCTGGACTTTCACCAGCTAAGGTGGATGTTTGCGCGCAAGATACGGTCTGTTTTCGATAAATTGCTACCATGCAAAAATAAACACGGAATACACCCATAGTTACGAAAAGATCGTTCAAACCAGGTGAACGAGTTTATTTCAGAATGTTTAAAATAATATGGCGTATTGGGAACCGGGAAGAATTGTAAACAGACTAGGAAATGTTATGTACACAATACAGGGAGAAAATTTACCCACAGAAGACACATTAACCAAAAAAAAAAAAAAAAATTGAAGAGCCAAGCTCGTCACCATCAGAAAACGATGACGCGATGGAAGAAATCTTTGAAGTTTTTGAGATTCAGAGACTTCAAGTAAATACAGAAATTAGAAGAAATAGCAGAAAACGAAAAATTACGGAGCCACTAATCATAGATCCCAAGCGGAAAAAATATTAACTACGCTAAAAAAAAGAAGAGGGTTTTTGTGGGATCTCCCCTTTTTGTATATGATAATAGACTCGAATGAGTATACATGTAGTAACTGCCACATGGTTGAGAGTGATCGTAGAGATCATAGGAGAGTACCGGAACTGATACCTAAGTTACCGAAGTTACCCAGAGACTACCGCATCAGAAGTCAGACTAGCCCTGAGCTCCACTCAGCTAGAATAATATACACGGATATAATATTTCCAGCGACTTCACTTCGAGATTTATATATATTTATTTATACTGATAGTATTCCTAGATTTACTAACCTGTGTTAAAGTTTGTATATTACGTTCAATATAAACTACTTTCTTATCTACATATCTGTTTTGTTGTTCATTGTCTTGTGCGCTTCCTCACCCGGAATCCACAATCAATAAATCGTCTTTTTATTTTCGTCAATATCAATAGAAAGTCTCTGAATTTATTTTTTGTCAATATGAATAGAATGTTTCTAAATTTATTTTAGTCAATATGGATAGAAATTCTCTAAATTTATTTTAGTCAATATGAATAGAAATTCTCTAAATTTATTTTCGTCAGTATGAATAAAAGACTCTAAATTTATTTTAGTCAATATCAATAGAATTTCTCTAAATTTATTTTCGTCAATATCAATAGAAAGTCTCTAAATTTATTTTCGTCAATATCAATAGAAATCTCTAAATTTATTTTCATCAATATCGCTGAAAGACTTAATGCAAATGATCTTTGTGTTCGACAGTAATTTTGCTTGCAATGGGGATATCATTGATGCAAACATATACAAATAGTCATCCTCTCAGTATTTATTCGATTAATCTTTGAAATGATTGGGCAACGCTCCCAAGACAAAATGGCATCCGGACGAACTCGTATAACCGGAACGGAGTTGTCACTGATGCTATGTGAACATCATCTTCCGCTACCGGCATATGGAAGCAAGCTTTTGCTAGATTAATCTTCGAGAATATACGTGATTTGCGTAACTCGAGTCCGAAATCATGTACATGCAAAAATTAGTAACGATCAAGTGTTAGAGTTAGGGTTAAGGTTTAGTGAATGATTTTGTTATCGGAAGTTCACACAAGGTCAAAATCTTGTATGTCTTGTATTTGAACGAGATGTTGCGACGGTGCATAAGGACTTTCAGAGGGACGCATTATTTCTTACCGTAGCATTTTGTTCAATTCATTTTTAGCGAATTCGTATGTGCGGATTTATTCGTCGTGAGCGGAAAATTACTGGCTCTCTGGTTGTTTTTATCTACTGTTCTGTTTCATGTTTGATGTTGTCAGTATTTTGAATGGTTTTAGTAATATCTTTATATTTGTTTGAATTCTGTGCTATGGCAAGTTGTATTGAAGCAAATAAGTGTATATTGTTTACGAATTCCTATAATACGGTTATTTGTTTCGGGGTACAAAAGTAGTCCGTATATCATATTCCCCGACAAGTTGAAATAGGCCAAAATATCTGCCCAGAAAATGAGTGTTTGCATGACTGCTTGTATGAATGTACACGTAACATTTGGGCGAATGCCAGTATTTAATGTTAAGTCTTTTGTGTACCGTTTGTAGTTAGTAGTCTTAGAAAACTAGGATTCACTTTAGGTCTACGTGCTAGTGGAACGACACTGACTGCTGCTCCAGTATCCACTAGAAAATTGTTGCTGCTATTTTTGTCAACTAAGTAAAATAAGCTACTTTCTTTGTGTGTACTTGCCTAGGTAGTCGTGATCTCTCGCCGGTTTACTCGTTTACATGGGGTCTGTTGATATTGCGTTTATTTCCTTGCTTTGTTATCTAAAGTCTGATGATACCAGTAAATGCCACTCGGGTGTGTATTTGTTTTGTCCCAGCTAATATTTCATCGGCGTTATCTAGTTTGAGGAAAAAACACCTGTATCTTTGTTGTTACTCTAACAACAATTGCATTTGTTTCATTTGCGTGCCATGAAAATATTTGTAGAAAAGACAGGAGGAAGCTACGTCACAACGGGGGTGGAAAGTGACTGAAGTCGTGATGTCAAGTCATGACAAACTACATTGCACATTTTATTTTAGATTTCGTCGAGAACCTCGAGATAAACAGCAGGAGCACTCAACCATATATGACAACAGTATTCAATGCAAGGACGAATGGTAGATATATACATGTGTAAGATGGATTCTGACGAGAAAAACTTTCTGGCTTGACAACCACCCTAGGAGTAGAAACAGCTAAAGATTTTATGTAATCGTTCCATTTCAGGTCGGCTTAACAAGTGAGGCCAAGAAGACGCAGTGTGTTGCTCTCCAGGCGACTAGCATCTCCCATGCCGATGTCAGACAGGAATGTTTTTATATGGTGGGTAAAGGATTGATTTGGAGGCATTCACACTTACAAACCATTTCCTGTCCCAGTTAACAACTGATTGGGGTCTGTCTCAAGAGCAGCAACCAAGTTTACTTTGTCAGCCTTCGTAGATTTTCTATTGAGACGGGTGTAAATGGTGGTTCATCTGCATAGATGCCTATTTAGAAACAGATGATAACAGGATGATTATTGATGAAAATCAGAAACAGCGTAGAATCTATGATAGAGCCCTGAGGGATGCCTGCGTTTGTGCGAAAGGATGTGGATGTTTTTTCAAACGAACTTCATTTTAGAAATTGATAGAAATGATTGGATTAAATCAATCGCGCAGAAATACCATGTCAATGGAGATTGCGTAGAAGGCAAGTATACCAAAACGGGGGCAAACGCCATCGAGATATGTAGAGTAGTGGCCCGAGCCTTGCTATTATTGTTAAGAACCTGGTATACATATTTAATAATGGCTATTATCACATCGGCGGTAGACCTGGCGAAGCGGAAGCCATATTGTTTGTCAGAGAGTAGGTCGTAGGAGGTGAGATGCTTGACCATTTCAGCATTGATCAGAACCTTGAATACTTTGCTGTAAACGAGTAAGAGGCTAATAGGGCAATAGTCAGAGGGATCAGAGTGTTCACCAGAGTTCTTAAAAACAGGAACTACATATGAGAACTTCCAACAATCAGGAAAGCGGGAAAAAGAGAGACAATAGTTGTAGAATTTTGCTATAACTGGATACAGTCCAACAACACATTTTTCAGGGCTATGCATCGCTTCTGCTTGCCTTATGGGGTTCTAACTTAGAAATGATGTCTGAGACCAAAGACGAGGTTTTACATATATCACTCAGTTGAGCTTGTTCTGGTCGGGAAAACGGATGTGGGTACTCTAGACGAGTCAAGAGTTGAGTTGCATCAGAATTTGTGAGCAAAGTTTTTAACCTTGTTTGTTGTAGCTATGAGGATTTCGAATTGATTGAATAGAGGGAAGATTGAGTGTTTACTCTTGTTCAACTACTCTTGCAGAGAAGCTAGTGATCTCGAGAACCAAACTTGCGAGATTCTATACGTTATCTTATTTTGTCTTCAAACAATAACTTTGTTTAATTGAGGACACGCTTGCATTTCTTACGGGCAGAGAAAAACAGGCGTCTATTGGAATCAGACGTGTCACTCTGGTACAACCAGAAGAAGTGATTCTTGTGAGCAATAGCAGCCGTGCATGCAGGTGAGAACCAAGGAGATGAGGAATTTCCTTGCTGAAATGAAAGCATTAATGCTATCTTTCACGCAGGAGGAGACCTCATAGGCGCATTCTTGAACGTTGACTAAAAACTTTGTTCCAGGGAACGACACGAAGAAAATCACGGAACGAATTCCAATTCTAATTTTGATAACAGAAAGATATTCTGTTGATAGAAGGTTCCAGGATAAAGGAAGAGCACAAAGAGATGCTTACAGACACCACCAAATGATCAAAGTTGCCAGGAAGGAGGAGCTGCATAACATCACATGAGCCATGTATAGAAATAAAAAAGAATTCTAGAAAAAATGATTGTCCTTCACGTTTGCTGAGGAAACGCGTGGGGAATTTTCCCACTTGTGTGAAAGATTGAGTGATTAGGAATTCCAGCAAAATCAGTGACAGAGGTTTTAAACCACTTGGCATGCAAGGCATTAAATTCACTGAAAACAAACATATTTGCAAACGGGAGTATGGAAATGACCTTTTTTATATTGTGAGAAATACTATCAAGCACGCGACAGTCATGTGTGGTATAGAAAGAAGAGATAGTTGGCTAAAATTAGTAGAGAGAGATATAGATACATGTAAGAATGGTCTAGAGATTCAAAAGGAAATATCATTAGCCAGAGTGCGATGTTTACGGACATAAATATCCAGGCCATGCATGTGGACATTGGAGTCATTTTTAAAGAGAATAAGGTAACCTGGAATCAAGAAATCGGTGGAAGGTACTGTCGAGTTAAGATTAGTTTCATAGAATACTAGGATCTCTGGTGAGTTTTTTGAAGAGGAAAGGTTGGTACGAATGGCGGACGTTTAAGAAAGAATTGTTGAGGGAGATTTAGATGGTTTTTGTTAGGATGGCTTTCCGTTATATCGTCTATTGCTTAAAGTCCTGGTGAGTTATTTTGTTAAAAAGAAGTCGTGAGCAGTAGTAGCAGTCTGTCGGCTAATAAAACACGTATGATTTTTTTAATCGTTTCAGCCCGAGCAAGGCGGTAATGCCACTGATATGCCGGGGGCTACATAAGAGTAAAAAGATTAATTAGAAGAGAGTGAAGAGGAAGACGAACCAGTTAGAAATGAGCAATAGAAAGATGAGAATGCAGGTGTGATGACAGTTTCAAAGGTGGAGAGGAAGGAAAGGATATACAGGGTGGGGAAAGAACTGGAGCCAAGTGGTTAACAGATGAGTATTGACATTGCATCTAAATTCCTGGAGGTTGCAGCCGTCAGGAAAGCAAGAATATGGGAGCGAGTTCCACAGGCGGGAAGTGCGAGAGAAGAAGCTGAAGGAGTAGAATTGTCGTCTGCATTTGGCTAACCTAACTGTGAATGAGTGGGACCCAGTTGCCTGTCTGGTTGCACGAGTAAACACCTGTTGAGGTGGCACCAGTGACATAAGTTCATTGGAGCAGAAGCCATTAAAGTATTTATAGAAGAGACAAAGAGAGGCCACATTTCGTCGGTGGGGAAGTGGCTGTAGTCGAGCCGCCAAGTCAGTACCTATCACATTACAGACTTTCCTTTTGAGCCTGTCGAGAACACTGAGGAGAACGGCAGGGGCGCCTGACCATATATGGCAGTAGTACTCCATACACGGACGAATGGTTGACTTGTATATATGCAGGATGGATTCAGGCGGAAAAAACATTCTGGCCCGACACAGTGACCCAACATTCTTAGCTGTGGACTTATCTATGGACTCGATGAAGTGGTTCTATTTGAGATCAGAAGAGAGGGTAAGGCCGAGGAGGCACAGTGTATTGCTCTCAGGGAGAATCGCATGGTCCATGCTTATGGGAGGCAGGAGAGGTTGCCTGTGATGATTGACAGACAACAGCTTGGTCTTAGTCGCACTGGAATTGACAATCCACTTCTTGCCCCAATTCACCACAGAATTTAGATCCCGTTCAAGGTCAGCAGCGAGATTATGTTTGTCCGCCACGACGGATTTCTTACTGATGCGGGAGTAAATTGTGGTGTCATCTGCGTAGATGCCTACTTGGGACTTGATCTCATCTGGGAGGTCATTGATGAAAATAAGGAAGAGCGTCGGGTCCAGGATAGAGTCCTGTGGTACACCAGCATTTGTGCTGTAGGATGAAGAGGCATGCCCATTCAAAACGACCTTCATTTTGCGGTTATTTAAAAAAGATTGGATTAGATCAAGCAAGCGTCCGGTAATACCGTAACCCCGTAGCTTGCCTAGAGAGCCAGAGTGCCATACCCTGACAAAAGCCTTGGAAATGCCCAGAGCAACAGCACGAGCATCGCCTGACTCATCAAGGGTCTAGAGCATGTACTCCGTAACGGTTGTTAGCATGTCGGCCGTGGACCTGGAAAAGCGGAAGCCATACTGCCTGTCAGAGAAGAGTTTGTGGGCAGTAAAGTGTTGAACTATTTCAGCATTAATTATGGCCTCGAACACTTTCCCGAAAATTGGTAGAAGACTGATAGAGCGATAGTTGGATGGGTCCGAGGGTTCACCACAGTTCTTAAATACAGGAACGACTGAAGAGAACTTCCAGCATGCAGGAAAACAGGAAGCAGAAAGGCAGTAGTTATACAGTTTAGAGAGGACAAGGGAGAGTTCAGGAGCACACCTCTTAAGGACTATCACCACCGCTTGCCTTATGGGGGCCAAGTTTTGAAATTACTCGGGATACTACTGTCGGGTTAATATATACGTCGTGCAGTTTGGCCTCAGTTCTAATAGGGAAGTCGGGTGAGTGTACTCCAGATGAGTCAAATGTAGAGTTGGATGAGAATCTGCGGGCAAAGCACTCAGGTTTGTCCGCAGATGACATGAAAACCTCAAATTCATTGATTAAAGGAGGTATTGAGGATTTTCTATTGTTCCGCACCCGTTTGCATAACCGCCAATAGTCCTTGGAGCCGAACTTGCGGTCAGCTATGCGCTGTCGCATTCTCTCAGTAAACAACCGTTTAGCGTCATTTAGGATTCTTTTGCACTCATTACGAGCAGACGTGAATAGGCGCCTATTGTGATCAGATGACTGTCTCCGGAAAAGTCGTAAGTAATGGTTCCTGTGGGCAATGGCGGCCGAACAGGCAGGAGAGAACCACGGAGAGGAATGAGGTTTTAGACAATACTTCCTGGTAGGTATGAAGGCATCAAAACCAGCTTTCAGCCATGACAAAACCTCAGAGGCACAGTCATCAACTGGGAGGTCGAACACTTTTCCCCAAGGGACGTCGTAGAGGAAATCGCGAAAGGCGTCCCAGTCAGTTTTTTGGTAGCAGTCGGAGGTCCTATAGGTAGGAGGCTCCTGGGAGGAGTGAGAGTGGAAAGAAATGTTGAGAGAGACAACAGCATGGTCGGAGTTGCCGAGAGGGCAAAGCTGCGAGACTTGACAGGCGTCAGGTACAGAGGTAAAGCATATATCTATTAGCGAGGATTGTCCAGAGGGAGTGCTTGGAAAGCGAGTGGGGAAGTCCACCACTTGCGTAAAGGATTGGGAAATAGTAAAGTTCATGGCATAGATGCCCGCTGGATCAGTAAAAGAGTGATGGGCGTTAAGATCTCCGAATACAAATATGTGGCCAAATGGGTGGTAGGAAATAGCCTTATCTATGTTGTCAGCAATGCTATCTAGAAGGGAGCAGTCAGGAGAGGAGGGAGAACGGTAAAGAAAGAATAGGTAACTAACCGAACTGAGGAGAGACAGACGGAGACATACATATTGGTGGTCAGCAGATTCGAGTGAAGTCACCTTAGCTATGGGGAGGTGTTCACTAACCCCAGCCTATGCATGTGAACAGTTGAATCCTTCCTTAAGAGGGGGAGATAACTAGGAATGGAAAATCAGAGGACTGAATGTAAAGAGAACTAGCGCAGACTGCATCATAATGTAGCTCCAGGTTTGCGAATGGAGGTGCTTTCAGGGACACTTATAGATGCCCGACATGGCACAGCAAGAATTTCGATATTATTCAGTTGTTGATCAGTGCAACCTCTCTAGAAGCAACGAAAGAGTTCGGGCTCTTAATTACCAGTAGGGAATCAGCAACCAAAAAACTGACAAACCGGTACCCAAAGCAGGAAGCGATGTTGACATCAACCATACATCTCTCTCTCTCTCTCTCTCTCACACACACACACACACACACACACACACAAAAAAAAAAAAACTCGTGACAGCAACACCTGAGAATATTAAAGGAAACGGGAAGCTCTTCCTACACAGAAAACACGGAATAAGCCTTCCTGTACAAAAGAAGTGGGAATATAGACGGGGCGATAGTAAAGCCTATACTATCTGATTAAAAAAACGTTACTCAGTTGAGAAATCCATTATTGATTCAATAAAGGATTAAAAATCGGCAGAGAGAAACTCTCAAAAGAAGTACAATCCAAAAGAAATCAAACAAGTTTCACTACAAAGTAGATAATTTACTTAAAATCTTTGAAAAAAATCAACTTATTTGACAGATGTATCGGTAAGCAAACAGAGCGTTTATGATAATGCGACGATCTTAAACTAACATTTCAATATATAAAATAAAGAAAGTAATGACGTGCCATTCGAAGAAACAAACGCGAATAAAACTGATAATAAAGTAGCAGAAGAAAAAAGGGAAAAACAAAATGTTGGATGTTGGTTGTGAAAATGATTTATATTTAAATACAAAAAAACCATCGTATTTAAATATAAATCATTTTCACAACCAACGTCCAACATTGCCTGAAACATAGAAATTTCCGTGTCGCAATGTACATTTAATTCATAATTATGGGATTATATTAAGCTCTACAATATTTATTGTATTGAGCACTGTTTATATAAAAGATAAATGCCAGGGAACTCAAAATCGTGACACCTTGGATCCTCTTCACCTGGATTTATATATATATATATAAGTAAAAAAATAAAAAAATAAAATTACCACTTCATTTGGAATTTAAATGTACACAAACGCACAGGGTCTTTATACAGGATCCTTATATGTAGGTCATAGAAAACTACTAGTACACTTATATAAGTTATAACTTATATGTATGGATGTGTGCGTGTATATGTGATCATACTTGTGTACGTATGCACACACACACACACACACACACACACACACACACACACACACACACACACACACACACACATATATATATATATATATATATATATATATAATTGTATCTGGGTATATGGGCATAAATATGTACTTGATTGTCTCGTATATATCTTGTGTATATAAAAATATATGCGGGATTGAGAATGCGACAAATTTATTTAGCAGTGATATGTGTGTGCGTATATATACGACACTACGTGGGCGCGCAGAAACCCTATGCTTATGAAGTGTGAGTATGAAAATGCTAGGAACCAGAAAGAAAAAAGAAAAAAAGAAATCAGTGGATATATGTAAACGTAAGCAAAATCACATTGTAAGTACATGCGGGAATGTACACATATTTATATGTAGAGAGAAGATAGTATAAGTAAGTAGGTTAACCTAATGGGGTCAAACAGACGCCAAAAGGCAAAGGGAATTGTTTTTTTTTGTTTTTTGTTTTTTTCAGAGGTCAAACTCTTTCAAGACGGTCTGAACAACTTCAAACGGATTCAACGCCATTATTTGGAACTGGACGCTATTTCTTTCTTCCCTTTTTCCTCCCTTCTTTCCTTCTCTCTCACCTTCCCCTCATATTTATTGTCATTTATTTGTTTGTAATTTTATTTTTATTATTATTATTATTATTATTATTATTATTATTATTATTATTATACCTCTCTTCATTTTAAGAAAAGATTCATTCCAGCAGAAATTTTGTACGAGATGGAGGATATATTTTAAGGTCTGATGATATGAATTAATTAAACTCATTGAAATGAGCTATAGTTTATAACCAACTGAAATGACGTGTTGAGTTTTCATTTATAAACTATATATATATATATATATATATATATATATATTGTAACTAAGTTGTTGAACTCGTAGGTTTATTTACCTTTTGTTCATGCATTTACTTTTATAAAGAGTGCTCGATACAAATGTAAATGAATCAGAAACGAAGAAAATATTTGCAACATTCAAAACATTAATTTAAAACAGTGCTAAATATAGAAATAGAGCACTGAATATTTTTTTATCAATTATACTTTAAAATATATACAAACTACAATATACTACAAAAGTGTACATTATGTTTCGACATTGAAAGAACAATGTCTCATCAAGTAGTTAGTAATTATGGTAATAAACGTTATTTATGAAAAGAAAATTCACTTTCTTTTATTGGCAAAATCTATTGTACAGGGTAAAGAGGATAGGAAAGATGAGAAAACAAAAAGATAAATTAAAAAATGGGGAAAGCGAAGGATACAGACGAAATAAAAAAAAACAAAGAGGAAAACTTAAGAGAAAGGAATAAAGAAACATGAGTAAAGAGCCAATGAAAAACGGCTCAAAGAGAAATAGACCTCAAATTTAGGTAGGAAATAAAGTATAAGCATATACAAACATCTGTTGCACAACGTCTGGGCTTAACAAAAAAAGAAAAGTGATAAAATACACAGAGAGGGTTAGAAAGTGAGAAAAAGTGAGAAAATGCACAGTGGGAAAGAAAATGGTGGAAGAGACAACAAGAGCTGCAAAGGAATATAAATTTCAAACATTGGCCAGAAGTGAATTGTAGATAGATACATTTGTTAATATTATTGTATAAAAGAAAATCCTCTGCCATTTTTTAAATGGTGAAATCACATACACAGACATAGGAATTATTCGAAAGCGCAGATTTGAGGATATTCAAAAATACAAGATGAAGATATAAATTCATAAGGGCTAATATGATAAATTGAAAAAAATTATACTTCAATTAAAAAATAAAACTAAAGGAAAAATTTAAATAAAATTTAAATGTAAAACATTATATCACAATTTGTAATAGAAAAGAGATAAAAATAGAGATAAAATAACATAATAAGAAAGATCATAAAGTTAAAGTAAATTATCAAGATACAAAGATTAATACTGTAAAAAGTTTATAATTCCTGGAGATTCAAACCTTAGATTTTATAATTCTAGCAGAAATATTAATTCTTTAATATGTTTACAATTTATTGTAGTTTCATGCCTCTGATTCAGTAATATGTCACTCTTCATGTATTTAATAATTTCCATTTTTCCTTGTAAACAAAGGAAACGTGGTTCATTTACAGATTTAGATATTCTAGCCTGTTTGAGAATTTCCCATTTAACTTTAGGTGTTTTATTTTCTTTTTTTAACTTCCAAAAATATTTAGAAATTGATGTTATATTTTGTTTATCCTTATTTGTAAAAGATGAGAGATGATTGTAAAAACGCTTTTAAAAAAAATTGATTGTATTATCATTATATAAATTAGTAACCCTAGGATTCTCTAAAGACGAGATTGAACACATATAGACCAGGGATTTAGTGAAACACTTATTAGATAGTGGGCATTGGTTAGGGTTTCTACAATTACAAAAGTTATTATTATTATAAATTAAAGGGTTTTTATTGGGGAAATTGTTTATCAATTCATTTAAGAAATTTATATCCCAGTTTAAAATTAACTGATTAAATGGAGGATTATACAACATGATTTTTCAGTTTGTTTTTTTTTCGACTATATTTTTCCACAAAGTTGATCTCAGAACATTAATAACCGCTATCCTTAAGAATTTTATCATAAACTATTTTACGTTTTTCGAATATTTGTTTGCAAGATGAGTGTATGTTAATGCGACGTTTAACCGGTGGTGGAATATGTTTGATAACGGATGATGGATTATTAGAGCCAGAGTTTATATATATGTTGGGTTAGCATTATTTTTCATGTAAGGTTGGAAATTATTAGAAACTAAGACTAGCGTTATGTCTAAGAAGTCAATTTCTTTTAAGGATTAATCATTACGCTAAACCAAATGATTTAAAAACTCTATGAATTAATTTTCTAAGTCTACCAACCTTACCCCCAGTGGATTTATTTACTATCATAAGCCCGTCATCTCTATAAAATCCCATATTATATAAATCAATTTCTTTAAACGCCGTGAGGTTGCACAGAAGAAATAATCCAACTAAATCTGAAGACTCTGCAAAATCCCTAACTTCCATAGATAAATCAAAATTATCAGTTGAATTTTTACTCTATTGTTCGTTATTGTGGATAAGAACTGATTTTCTGCAGTTCAAAGTTATGTTAATTTCCTCTTTAGATATGTTTGAATAAAATTCAAGAGCCAGATCAAGCAGGTTTTTAGATATAGATGGATAAAAATCCACGATATCGAATTTAAGAAAAGTAGAATTTTTGTCTTCGATGCTCTTGAACCAGTCGATTACTTCCAAAGTACCACTCCATTGTATAAGTTTGAGTTGATTTTTTATTTGCAGGTTTACTCGTTCTAATATTAATTTTATCGATCTCTGATTTAGTTGGGTTGATAATCCTGGTTGGGAATTTTCGGTGGAATTAAGGTTTGTGATCTTTTAATAGTATATAAGCCTCCTTCGTAGCAATTTTTGGGAATCTGTTACTAATGTTTAGTTTGTCAATGTTTAGTTTATCCGAATAGTTAATTGTATCAATATAATAAGAGAGCTCCATGTTGATCTTTTTTATAATTATTCGTTAATTCTTTCTATATTAGAGCTTTGTATGCCTTTTAGTCCATTTTATAAAAATTTGAAATTTTATCTGATTTCACAAAAATCTGGTTAGATTCATTTATAGTTCGGACCAATGTATCTACGTGTTTTTAAAATTTATTTTTACGTTTATGGAAAATTATATCTGTCTAAACTTATTTATAAATGGAACTTTGTCTGTGTGTGTATCTGTGTGTGTGTGTGTGTGTGTGTGTCCGTTACCTATAGGCTCCGAAACGGCTGAACCGATTTTCTTGCAAATTTACACAGTTGTACTATAAACGTTTGCGAGTGTTCTTAGCTAGGTTTTGTGTCGAGGTACCCCCCGATAAATATCGAAAATCGATAATCGAAAAAATCCGGTTATAGAAGGAGTGGTCTGATTTTAATCAAATTTGATACAATTATAGACAAAGACATAAGAAAAGATATTCAGAAGTTTGAAGGTTGCAATTCTTACAATAGTGCAGAAAATCGATAATATATATAAGGCAAGATGCTTGTGTGTGTGTCTGTTTATTTGCTTGTATGTCTGTATTTTTTCGGTCATTTTATTTTAGTTTTTGCTTCAGGTTTGGCTCTAAGTAGGTATAATTGTAGTTCTTAATCTCAGCCATGATGTCATTTACTCAGAGGACTTATTTAGCCTTCAAAATTCAGTTTACGACAAAAAAAAACTTATTTGATATCGATACCAGGAAATCAAAATTTGACTTACATCCATTTATTTTTCTTTCAGTCTACGGTTTCGCTTTAACTGGAAACAACTATTGCTTCTTAGTCTTTCGTACCAACGTCCAAAGAGTCTGAGCTCCAGGAATATGGATTACTTTTAAAGCTTTCATTACACTCGAGCAACGCCGGGTTATACTGCTAGTTGTTAATAACATCAAATAAATCATTCTCAAAGTTGAGGAGTTTGTCAATGAGAGGTGCAGTATTTAGATTGTTTAAATCCATACGTATCTTTAGTATTAGAAACACTGTGTACTTTAATGAAAAAATGCGCCTTCCATCTCATCCTTTGTCTGAGATCTTCAGTCTTTAGGATTAATTCTGAAAGTGCTCTTATAAATATAAACTTTTGAAAGTACTGCTATATATATAATACATACATACACATACATACACACACACACATATATATATACATATATAAATACTATAGTCATCCGCAGACAGATCTGTTTCGCTGTATTACAACTCATCGGCACGGCTTAGACTCCGGTCGCTTCCTAACCCAGGATCGAAACCCGACCGAATTGGCGTCAGTTGGCGATTCTACCCCTAGGCCACGAGCGTCCAGGAGAAGAAGGTTGGCTTTTTAGCGCGTATAAACACGCCCAATAGCTAGAGTGATGCAATTCATTATCGAATGAGCGGTGCGTATATGCCGGCGTAGCTACTGTTTACAAAGTCTACCACTCTTCCAGAGTGCTCAATCAGGGTGTGAGAGCGTAATATATATATAATAAAATAAAATAAATTCCGATGTTCAAATCAGTTGTGTGGCCATTTCTTAATGGAATCCCTAAGAGAAATTTCATGCATCATCAGCAACTTCTTTATTATAAAAGTCAATTTACAAAATAAACCGAGATATTACATCGGCGGAAGTTAAAAGAAAAATATACATCACTGAAAAATTAAAGGGGTGGGATTCATAAGAAAGCAGACAGAAATCGATGTCTATTTTTATTTTTAGATTTTTGAAAACCCTTACTTTTAAACTGAGTCGAGAGTTGAAAGTGGAAATTTAGCCTTGTCTGACTCTAAGAAATGGAAAGGAGAAAGGATAAAGGAAAGAAAGAAGTAAAATGGGGAAAGTAAAAAGTGGGAAAGGGTGGTTGACAGGTAAGCTAAAGTAAGCTAAGGTAAAGTAACAGGTAAGCTAAGTAAGCTAAGAAAAGAAAAGAGAAGAAAGGAAAACGTTGTACGAGCATTACCCACATATCAGAGTGAACTCATCGAGATTCTGTTTAAGCCAGGAGACAGTAATTGGCGAGGGACTACGTCGAGTAACTGGGGCTTCGGCCTTCGGGCTGAGGTCCAAAATGACCAGTTTAAGACCAGTTTTAAACCTATTCACCGCTGTGGATAGGTAATGTTTTGACCAGTACCAGGGCGTACGCGCTCAGGTTCCCCACATTAAAAGAGACCTTGTATCACATCTCTCTCAAGTGGGGGAGAAGGGTAAATATCACTAAGTCAAATAAGTATAGTCGTAGCATTATTGCGAAACTTCAAGACTCTGCTAAGCGCTTATATTTGATTGACTATCTATATTTATTATATGTTGTATTGTACTTGGTATTGTTGTCAATATATGGATTTAACCCAATCTGTTGCGTTCATGTTTTCTTTGAGGGATCTTAAAACCAAGGCCACATCAGAAAGAAAAAAGGAAAAAGAAAAAAGAAAAAAATGATCTCCATAGAAACGTTAACAAACGTGTTGACAAATAAATCACAGCGGTTTTTGGTTTAAATAAATGGGATGAAGTTTATAGAAAAAAAATTTGGGGGGGAAACCCATTGACATATAATTTAAATTTAAATATAAAACTAGATTTAAATTTAAAAAATAAAAATTAATAAAACATAGAATAAAATAAATTATAAAAAATATAATAAATATAAAAAATAAAAATGAAAAAAATTTAACTTAAGGACTATATTAAATCAACAAGTGTACACATACAGGCACACACACTGACAAATACACACACATACATATATATATATATATACATATAGATAGATATATTCAACATATATACATATATACATACATACACATACAAATATATATACAAAATAACATATTACACACATACACACACACACACACACACACACACCCAACGACACACGTACAAATGACTACACACATACATACATACATACATCCATACACTTATATATACGCACACATTCCTAAAATTACTTCTTCTTCTTCTATGTGCCCTGTCCCTTCAGGACGTAGGCAATCATGGCTCTCCACGTCTCCCTATCCCTTGTGGCTCTTAGTATGTTTGCTCCTGTTGCTCCTGGCAACCCCCGTTCCGTCATCCACCTGATCAGACCCTGCAAATATGTTATCCGCTGCCTTCCTCTGTCTCTCCTTCCTTCTATCTGACCAGTCAGTATCAGGTTCTCCGGGCTCTCTTTCCTCATTGTATGTCCCAGGAACTTCAGTTGTCTCTTCCTGATGCTCAGCATCAATTTCCTTTTTGTTGCCATTCTTTCTAACACCTCGTCGTTGCTTGTATGCTCAGTCCACGATATCCGTAGCATCCTTCTGTAGAATCACATTTCGGCCGCTTCCAGTTTTGTCCTCATCTTCGATGATATTGTCCAGCATTCACTGCCGTATTGAAGAAGTGACATCACGTAGCAGTCTAGCACTCTTTTCTTCGTTTCTATTGGGATTTTCCTGTGTGTTAGTATTTTGCTCATCTTCTGGAACGCGTCCTTTGCCATGCCAATTCGCCTTCGGATCTCCGTGTTGCACTTTCCATCTTCCGTTAGAACACTTCCTAGGTACTTAAATTCTTGTACTTGTTTGATTCTGTTATCCTCCACCTGTATTTGGCATTTTGGGTTGTATCTTTTGCTGATGATCATGCATTCAGTTTTCTTAAAGTTTATTTGAAGTCCCTTCTTGTCACTCTCCACTGCTACTTTCTGTATGAGGTCTTGTAGTTTCCTTTCCGTGTCCGCAATCAGCACTGTATCATCCGCATATCTTATGTTATTCAGGTTGTGGCCTCCAATAACAAATCCTGGAGTGTCATCTAGGGTCCTCAAAATATTCTCGCTGTATAGGTTGAACAAATCCGGTGAAACGACACATCCTTGTCTTACGCCCTTTTCTATCTTTGTGTATCTACTGAGGTCGTTACCTGTCCGTATGCAGGCCGTTTGCTGCCAGTAGAGATTCTTGATTAGTCTTATGTCTTTCCCGAAAATGTCGAGGCTGCCTAGCATCTCCATCAATTCTTTGTGTTGTCTTTTGTCGAATGCTTTCGCGTAGTCAATGAAGCATAGGTACAAGTCTTTCTTCATTTGTAATGCCCTTTCAGAGAGCATCCTAATCATGAATATGGCGCTCCTTGTTCCAGTGTCTTTGACGAACTCGCACTGTTCCTGCCCTATCTCCTGATTCTGCTTCTCGCTCTATTCATCAGGATTCTGACAATCAGTTTTGTAATGTGACTCATTAAGCTGGTAATTCTGTGTAGTTCGCACTTTTTTGCACCAGGTTTCTTCGGTAGCGCTATAAATATCGACTTGCATAGGTCGTCTGGTATTTCTATGCCATATTCTTCTAAGGCTGTCAGCAGCTCTATCACTATGCCATCTGAACCAGGTGCTTTGTTTCTGTTCATTTTGGCCATTGCAGCTTCCACTTCGGATTTTAGTATTTCCAGTCCATCCATCTCCTTGTGTATTCTCGGTTGTTCTCTCTTGTCGCAAAAGAGATCCTTTATATATTCTTCCCATCGCTGGAGTATTTCCTCTTTCTCTAATATGATTGTCCCTTCCTTGGATTTTATGCATCCTGTTGAGGAGCAGGTTTTTTGTCCTGTCAGTTCTCTTATCTCTTTATGCATCTCTGCTTTGTTGTTCCTGCTCAGTCTCTCTATTTCTGCGCATTTGTTGTTGAGCCATTGCTCTTTGGCTTGTCTGCATTTGTTCCTTATCTCCCTGTGAAGTTTTTGTACTCTGCTCCGTGTCTTGGCGTTATTTTTTGTCTCCTTTGCATCATGTGGAGGATCTCTTCGGTCATCCACTCGTTTTTTCCTCTGCGTCTGATTTCCTTTGAGACTATGTTGTTCGCTGAGGTCACTATCGCTTCTTTTAGTGAATCCCATTTTGAGTATCCTTTTCCAATTTGTTCTTCATATTTCTTTCTCACGCTGTTATTGTATTCTTTCTGCAGGGTGAGATCGTCCTCTAGCGTGTCGTATTGCTGCCTTGGTGATAAGCTAGGCTTTTTCAGTCTTCGGAGTTTCACTTTTAGTTTGCAGATGACTGGGACGTGGTCACTTCCGCAGTCGGCACCTGGGTATGTTTTGCATTGGACCACTGCGTTCCTGAATCTCTTGTTTATAGTTATATAATCTATTTGATTCTTCGTGTCGCCTCTTGGACTTCTCCATGTCCATAAACGTCGTGGGTGTTCTTGGAACCAGGTGTTAGTAATAACCTGGTCATTGGCTGAGCACCATTGGATCCATTTTTCTCCTCTTTCGTTGCGCTCTCCTCGTCCGAAGTTGCCGTTCGTGTCTCCTTCTCTATCTTTACCTACCTTTGCATTTAAGTTCCCCATTATTATCCTAACTTCTTTGCTTTTGCACTGAGCCTTAGCACTGTCCAGTATTGAATAGAAAGATTCTATTTCGTCCTCCGAGCTTTGATTTGTCGGCGCATAAACTACTATAATAGCAATATTGAAGGGCCTTCCCCGCAGTTTAACCAAGAGGACTCTCTCTGACAGTTGCCAGTATCCAAGTACACATCTCTTCACTTGTTTGTTTAGTATTAAAGCGACCCCTTTTTCGTGTTTTTTACCTCCTGCATATATTATCATGTGAGTGTCGCTACTGAAATCTGTGTTATTAGGCCATCTTGTTTCACATATGCCTAGGATGTTGATATTCAGTCTGTTCATCTCCTGTTTGACATTCTCTAGTTGTCCACAGTTGAGTGTCCTGACGTTCCATGTTCCTATAGTGAGTTTGTCTTTGATGCGCACAGTTGCAGGGTAACGGTCCAGAGACACCTGTTGCTCATGTCGTTCTTTCCCGGGCGAGGGACAAATTTTGGAGTAAAATGTCCCCTTTACGCCGTTGGTGCTAACAGTCGCCGGATGACGGTCAGGTGGCACCTGTTGCCCATGCCGGTCTTTACTGAGCGAGCAGTTGCTTCCTTAGGAAGCAACCCCCTTCACGCTGTTGGCTTTAATATATTTGTTGTAACTATCAATGGTTGAGCGGGGGTAGATAGTGGAGTGGTATCCCGTTGCCTTCTCCACGATGATTTATTGAGACATCACCTCTAGTTAGCTGGCCGTTGACTCTTTGAGAGTTCTTCCGCCCTTTGTAGGTTTATATTTTTTGGACCTACAGGGATGCTAACGTCCCAATTATATATATATATATATATATATAATTGATGTAAAAAAAATACTAAGTTTTAACTTAGTAAAAGTCGAAACGGCTTTTAGACAACCGAAAAATTTAGTATATTTTTAGTAACAAAAGTAAATGGTTAAAAGAAAACAGATACAAACTAGTCTAAATTATAAGAACCTGGCAGCTAGAGACTAAAACAACAACAAAAAAAAAAGCAAAACAAAAAACAAACAAAAATACAACATAAAGTCACTCTGAAAGAAAATATATGTAATAAAATATACACAGCATGAATTAAACGAACATTTTCTTTAACTAGTCAAAATTATAAGAACCTGTCAGCAGTAATTACGATCAGCATACGTTACCAGTAGTCACAAGAAAGAAGTTGAATTTTCGACATTTTTGCAGAGTTATCTTTTGACTGTCTTTGGTTCTTCTATCAAATTCATACTGATACGGTGCTGGTAGGAACACGTGTGGTTTTTCGGGGGGGGGGGGTGCAGAAAGGATTGGTAGGAGAGAAAGGACGCTAACTTTTTTTTTTCTTAGACTTAGGAGGGAGAGAGAAAAAAGTTCATTTTAAATTCAATGTAATCCTATTCTTATGGTAGCTAGAGACAAAAAACAAAAACAAAACAAAGTCACTCTGAAAGAAAATATATGTAATAAAATATACACAACATGAATTAAAACGAACATTTTCTTTAACTAGTCTAAATTATAAGAACCTGTCAACAGTAATTACGATCAGCATACGTTACCAGTAGTCACAAGAAAGAAGTTGCATTTTCGACATTTTTGCAGAGTTATCTTTTGACTGTCTTTGGTTCTTCTATCAAATTCATACAAAAATCTAAAGGAATCACGTTCAGTTCTAATTATATTAGAAGATTTTAAGAAACTAATTCAAGGCGGATTGGTACGATAGGAATGATTTTTTTTTATATTTATTAAATTTAATAAATTTAATGTAAGGGCACTGGTACTTTTAAGGGCACTTTTAATTACTTTTTTCTAAATTATCCGTGCAACAATAGCTTCACTTGAGAGTATTATTATTTAATATTTTACTAAGAGTATTAGTTTTGGGAAAGCGTTTTCTAATCAGGTTTTAGAATTTTTGTCACAATTTAGTTTTAACCATCATATTGTAAGGAGGGGTAAATTATATGATTTTTCTAGATCTTTTCTTATTATTATCATTTTAAAACCCTCCAACTTAAAATGGAATTCTTCACTTAATAAGATACGGATAGTATCAAAACAAAATGGCTACTTGTGTAGTGATACCATAACGTATTTATTATATATATATATATATATATATATATATATATATATATAGATAGATAGATAGATAGATAGATAGATAGATAGATAGATAGATAGATAGATAGATAGATAGATAGATAGGGCTAAAATAAAAGATGATAAATAAAAGATAAAAAACTGATAAATGAATAAAATAATTAGAAATACGAAAAGCTGGGGCTAAGTTTTACGTGGCCTAAGTTACTCAGAGCCTAAGTATTTAAGCAGATATTTATTTCTATGTTTGCACGTTGTCATTAATTCACTTCTTTTGTTTCATAAATTGAAGTTATTTAGGTGTTTTAAGATGACAAGTTTTTCTAATAGGCACAACTTATATTTATTTCTTATTCCATTATAAGATTTTGTTTTAGCGATGATGTCTCAGGTAATAATTGGGTCTTTGTTGTTTTCATTAATTAAAATGTTAAACAAATATTTCGAAGGATCAGTGCTATTTTTGTATTTATTTTTATTGAAAGTTAATTCATTGTTGTAGAAACGGTATTTCCACTTTTCGATGTTTGTTTTGACGTTATAACTAAAAGGTGGTTTAAACCATATAATATTACGTTTGCTTGATTTCGGTAAAGGTTTGCCTTATTTGCTTTTATCAAAGAATTCTAAATTTGCATTGTTTTTACTTTTAGGTAAGGCTTTAATATATTTCATTTTACTGTTATCAAAAACTGCCTTATGACTAGAGGTAGATAAATTGGATAGATTTATGAATATTGTTTAGTATACTATGGTGGTGATTAAAATCTTTGTGGATGTATTTGTGAAAGAATTTTAAGATTATAGCTTGTATAGGCCATAATTTAGTTCAAAAGTTACGTCAAAGAAATTGATCTCTTTAGCGTTGGTGGTGATGGTGATGATTTTAAGTTCTAAAATTTTAATTTTAAAAATGCTATATAATATTTACATTGTTCGGAATCATCTTATTGCCATATTTACGACGCTTCAGCCGTTGTACATTCCGGTCTTCTTCAGGCGCTTGAAATTCTGACCAACCCCTTATTTCTATAACTGGGGTTTATTATTCTCGTTTCATGTGCTTTCAAATATTATGTAGTTATTTCCCTTTAACCCAACTCTCTAATCCATTTGTTCATCGCTGTAGCCAGGTATTTTTTTTTATAAGCGTTTCACCCCGAGCAAGGCATGACACTGCCACTAATGTGCAGGGAGCTACATAGAGTGGAGAAAGGATGATTAAATATAGAAAATGTCAGAGGGTGGGTGATAGGCGGGTTGGGTAGATGAGAGTGTTCTGAGAATAATTGGGAGTTAGAGTGATATGAGGTGTCTATTGACCCTACATTTAAACACCTGGAGATTGTAGCTGTCGGGAAAGCAGACTTTGCGTAGAATTTACGGTTACATCTTATCTGTTTAACTGTAAAAGGGTGGGACCTAGTTGCTAATCTAGTATCTCGTGTAAATTCCTGCTTAGGTGGCACCAGTGCTCTAAGTTCATCGGAGCAGAAGCCATGAAAGTACTTGTAGAAGAGGCACAGGGAAGCCACATCACGCCGGTGAGAGAGTGGTTGCAGCCGGTCTGCCAAGTCAGTATCAACCACGTTACAGATCCTCCTTTGTATTTTGTCAAGAAGCCCAAGGAGAGCAGCAGGGGCACCCGACCAGATATGGCAGCAATATTCAATACACGAGCGGATGGTAGATTTGTATGCGTGCAGAATAGATTCAGGTGGGAAAAACTTCCGGGCCCTGCACAGAGAGCCGACTTTCATAGCGGCAGATTTGGCAATGGATTCGATATAGTCATTCCATTTGAGGTCCGCCGAAAGTGTAAGGCCAAGGAGGCGTAGTATTTTACTCTCTGGGAGGCTAGCCTGTCCCATGCTAATGGGAGGTAGATGCGATTGTCTATGGTGGTTAGTTGATAACAGCTTCGTTTTAGAGGCATTGAAATTTACTAGCCATTTCCTACCCCAGGTCATTACGGATTGGAGGTCCTTTTCAAGCACGGCAGCGAGGTTCGCTTTGTCGCCCACACCTGGTTTTTGATCGATGTGAGAGTAGATTGTTGTGTCATCGGCGTACATGCCTACTTGGGATCTAATGGCGTCGGGGAGATCATTAATGTACATCAGAAAGAGCGTGGGATCTAAGATAGAACCTTGAGGGACGTCTGCGTTCGTATGGTAGTTTTGGGAGGCATGCCCATTTAATACTACCTTCAATGTGCGGTTAGAGAGGAATGACTGGATGAGGCCAAACAGATGTCCAGTTATCCCGTAGCTCTGCAGTTTGCACAAGAGGCCAGCGTGCCAGACCCTGTCGAACGCTTCGGAGATATCCAAGGCAACGGTTCGGGTTTCGCCATTCTTGTCAAGAGCCCGGTATATGTACTCGGAAATGGTCGTTAGCATATCAGCAGTAGACCTAGTGAATTGAACACACATCTCTTCCAGTCAAGTCACTTGATCTAACCAACACTTTTTTTTTCACTGGTTCATGTGTCTTTGAGTGTATTAATTTTTGGGACATATACCTAATATTTCAGTAATTTTTTTTTATCAGAACTCATATTGCAATCTTTGAAGGTAATAATTTTCTTTAGCGTTCCATATTACTGGTGCCTATATTGCATTCATTTCTATGCTTGACCGGCTTCTAAGATTTTTGTAGTCTAGCACATGAACTGGTTCCTTAGATTTTGGTAATTTCCAGTGATGTTCTCTAACTGTTATTTCAACTTAATCCCATAGGGGATGGTGATCCTCGTTCTCCCTTCACATGTGGTCGGTTACGTCTGATTTTTCCTGTTTCCCCTCGTGTTACTTCCATACAGTGTAAAGAAAACGATTGTCCGCTGCTTGCAACATCGAACAATATTCATAAACTGAAACCCAAAGACACATGAACAAAAAATGGTCGGTATAAGCAGAGTACCCCACAACAAAACAACTACCCGGTGTAAATGACAACATCTCCAACAAACGTAAAAGGGTGGGTGCATGAGGGTAACAACACCAAAGAAACAGCCTCGGTCTGCTTATTCGATGAAAATGTTTGTTCTAATTTTATCTTCCTTTATTTTGTTTTACTGATTTTTATTTATTTTCCCATTCTTCCTATTAACTTTATAAAAACAACAAAATCGCGATCAGATATTCGAAGAAACTCAAACGTAAAAACCAGAAATTTATTCGCCTGAAGAGAGTCAAAACGTTCACGGTTTCTCACACCTTTTATACTATATATATATATATATATATATATATAACAATAGAAATGACTAAACTTCAGCAGTATTTAATATTGAATTTAAAATCTAATGTTGATGTTGATGTACTCAGTGTGAAGATCACCAATAACTTTTCCGTGGCACCTATTGCCTCTTCAAAATTATACGTGCATATTTACTATCGTTTTGATTGATTCATTTTTTCCGGTTTTTTTTTCTTCTTTTTTCGTTTTATCAATCCCTTCTAATCTAATTGTTTCTTTTCTTGTACTTCCCGCCTGTGGAACTCCCGTTTACTTGCTTTCCTGATAGTTAAAATCTTCAAAAGCTTAAGTGCAACATCAGTTGCCATCTTCTATCTCCTTGAATCCGATCCCTATCTTATCCTTTCTTTGACAACCCCTCTACTATTCTTTTACTCTCTATTTAACTTCTTCCACATCAGTGGCGGTCCTGCTCTGGTTGAAGCGAAATGTTATATATATAGTGATCCGCAGACAGATCTGCTTCGCTGTATCACAGCTCAACAGTACGGTTAGACTCCGATTGCTTTTAACCCAGGATTGAAAGGATTAAAAAAGGCAGACTTTTTAGCGTGTATATTGTCATTATACCCGCCCAATAGCCAGAGTGCTCTAATCCATTACTGAATGAGTGATGCGTACATGCCAGAGTAGCTATTGTTTTTCAAAGTCTACCATTCTTCCCGAGTTCTCAATCAGGGCGTGAGAGCGTAAATAGTCATCCGCAGACAGATCTGTTTCGCTGTATCACAGTCATCAGTACGGTTAGACTCCGATTGCTTTTAACCCAGGATTGAAACCCGACAGAATTGGCGTCAGTCGGCAATTCTACCCCTGGGCTATGAGCGTTCGGTAGAAGAAGGCAGACTTTTTAGCGTGTATATTTTCATTGTTTTTCAAAGTCTACCATTCTTCTAGAGTGGTCAGTCAGGGTGTGAGAGCGTAAATATATATATATATATATATATATATATATATATATATATATATATACATATATATATATAATGAAAATAAGAGTGAAGACTAAAGGACAACTATTTCTTACCAACCAGGTTCGCCTTCTGATTATATCTATCTATCTATCTATCTATCTATCTATCTATCTATCTATCTATCTATCTATCTATATATATATATATACGTGTGTGTGTGTGTGTGTGTGTGTGTGTGTGTGTTATTTGGAGTATAATCTTTTGCAGATATTTAGAGTAATTTTAGAAGTCTCATTTATGCTGCTTACTTTCGGGTGGCGCCCATATCATATTTCTTTTACATAAACGTGTAAGTTTTGCTCCGATGAAAATCATGACGGCGTGTAAACTATGCTGTAATGTTACGCGTGAAACATTTGATGAAATAAAGTTTTGCCTTGTGCTTAAGAAGAAAATACGATCATATTTTTTTTTTGCTGTCTCATTCGTACGTCTGTTTCGAGTAAAATGACGTTGAATTCTCTTTTGAAATTATAATGAATAATGAATAGGCTTTGCTCGTTTTCAAGTGAGTCATCCTCACTTTTTTCTTTAATCATTACACCCCAAGCAAGGTGGGAATGCCACTCGTACGCAAGGAGGCGAAATCTAGTGAAAGTGAAAGAAAAGATTGTATTATAGTGAATATCAAAGAAGGACAAAATAAGAACGGGCTTTAAGAAGTTTGATTTATGTCGTATTTAAATGTCTAAAAGTTCTGTTTATGAGAGAGGCGTTACGCAACTTTCTTTGTGATGTCCCTTGGAACAAAATTTTTAGTCTCCTTATTGAAGGCTGTGCATTCGAGGTCTCATCGTTTTTGAAAGCCAGCATCGATGCTTTCATCCTATCCAGGAAGTTTTAAGTCTCATTCTTTCCCTTGTTTCTCTCATGCTTGCTCGGAAAGCCCTATGACCCTTTTAACTATTGACTTATCAGCTTCTTATCACGTTTTAGCAAAGTGTTCGAGGCCATTATCATTGCTGAAACGATTCAGCATTTCACATCCAACAAATTATTTTTTGACAAGCAATATAGCTCAAGTTTTGACAGGTCTAATGCTGATTTGCTACATCGCTGAGTACATACATCAGACCCTTGATGAGAACCGTGAAAACCGGGCTATTGCCCTGAATATCTCGAAAGCGTTTGAGAGGGTTTGACATGCTGCCTTTCTGATCAAGCTTCAGGACTATGGTATAACTGGATAATTGTTTGATTTAAACGAATGGTTCCTGTCAAATCATAAAATGATAGTCATTCTGAATCTGCACATACTTCCATATCCTTTCATGTGAACGCGGTTCACCCTCAAGGCTCTATCCTAGGTCCTACGCTTTTCCTGATATTCATCAATAATTTTCCTGATTTAATCAGTTTCCAAGTTGGCATCTACGCAGATGACACCAGTATCTACTTTCATCTCAGTGTAAAATCTGCCAGGAATGACAATGTCGATATCGCTTTTGCTTTTGAAAAGGACCTCCAATCTGTGATGGATTGGGATAAGAAATGGCTCGTAAATTTCAATGCTTCCAAAATAAGCTGCTCTCCTTTAACCACTATAGAGAAGCTCTCCAACCTTCCATTAATATGGATCACGCTAGTCTCTCCGAAAGCAATACACTGCTTCTCCTCGGCCTCACACTCTCAGCCGATCTCAAGTGAAATGAGTACATTGAATCAATAGCTACATCTACTGCAAAGAAGGCTGGGTTGCTGTACCGAGTCAAGAAGTATTTCTTGTCAGAATCCATCTTGCACATTTATAAATCTACCATTCATCCGAGTATTGAATACTACTGTCATATCTTGTGTGGTGCTCTTGCTACTCATCTTGATGTTCAAGATCTAAAAGAGTATTTGTAATCCTGACTTAGCAGCTCGATTTCATTCACTTTCTCACCGATGGGATGTGGCTTCTCTTTATCTCTTTTACAAGTATTTTCATGCCAACTTCTCTCACGATATTTTATCTCCGGTTACCTGACCGCATGTATTTACCCGTACTACTAAAGTGACATCAAAGTCCTACCCTCTTACCGTCAAAATAATTAAAGGAAACCGGTTCTTCTACACTAAAAGTTTCTTTTCCCGTACTTCCTGTTTGTGGAACACCCTTCCATTTGTTTGTTTCCTTGATAGCTACAATCTCCAAAGGTTTAAATGAAATGTCAACTGCCATCTTCTTTCTACTTGATTCCCATCCATCTTCAATCATTGCTTCGACATCCTCTGTACTTTGTTTGTCCTCTCATGTAACCCTCGGCGAACCAGTCGCGGTCCTGCCTTGCTTGGACTGAAATGATTTTTAAAAAATATGTAGAATTAACGATTGCTAAACACTTCAGATAAATCAGGGGGTGAATCAGTTATGATAAAGTTAATATAAAAGATAGGAAATGGAACACTGAATAGGCTGAGCTAGGGATAGTTTTGCACAAACCCTCAAGTTGCTACAAAACCAAAACACCAACCTGCAAACTCCTACCATGTTCTTAAATAGCCGCGTCAGACTTTGTTTGCCAGTGTGTTCCCGAAGGTCTGCTTAAAATGGGTTTAACGGCAATTAATTTGGAGGGGTAAGGTCTACCGCAGAAAGCAATGGCAGCCTTCTGCGGGATAATCTCTTTCGAGACATGATCGCCCAAAGCGTGTATTACGTATGGCACTTAACTGACTAACTGTCTAGAGTGATTCTCCCCTAGTGTTTGTTCTCATATTATTTTGAAACTCTTTTGCGGCACTGGGCCAGGGTACGTAGACTCTAAAATAGATATTATATATATATTGACATCAGACTAGTTCAGAAATATATAAACTGATAGCTAATACTCTTTCTGGGATCAATGATTAAAATGTCTTCGTGTAAATATAGTGTGTAGGTCTTATTGAGGACTATCCTTCTTTACATCTCGTAGAGTGACCGACGCCTATGGATCTTGCTTTTGGTTTTTTGCATCCATAAACGCTGCGCCGCTATCTTCTGTCTCTTTGTGTAGTGCTCTTTCTATAGAACTTTTCATTATAGCGTAGTACTAGGATGTGCCTTGTGGTGCAATAGACAACGTCTCGAAATGAGAAATCGGAGAGACGAATTCGAACTCCAACTGAACTCGTTTCATTCACTTATGTACAAATACCTTTGAAAAAAGTATGAATCTATCTCTTCTCACTCCAGGTGGACAATCTTCTCACAGATGAAGAAGTGTCTTGAAGCAACAAAAATGCGGTTCTACAGAAGGATGATCAGATTATCATGAACCAATCATACGAGCAATGACAAAGTTTTAGAGAAAATAGAAACGAAAAGAACAGCTTTTTATCATTTCATCCCAATCAAGGCGAGAATGCCACTAATACACAGGGTTTTTACAATGAGTGACATTAAGAGAAAAGACTGAGTATAGGAAGGATTGAGGAAAGAACAAAATAAGAACGGGATTCAAGAAGATAGGCGATAGAGATTGATATGGCATTTACATTTTTGAGGATTGAAAAGGAAAGCAAATAGACAGAAGGGAGTTTCAAAGGCAGGAAATGCCAGAAAAGAAACTGTTAGAGTGGTAGAAGTGGTGGTTATATTTAGCTATTTCAAGGGTAAACGGTGGGAACTAGATATTAATTAATAATAGATAATTAATTGTAGTTTGGACACCAGAGTAAAAAACTTCGAACAGGCAGCTGAAATTTCTAGGGTACATGATAAGTTATATGAGCTTAGAAAATTTAATACTCACAGTACATATTGAAGGAAAGAGAGACAGAGTAAAACAACGAATAGCCGACTTAGCAAATATGAGTAAAACGATGACCGAACACGGCTTTGGGGATAGAAAGAAAAAATTATTAAGAGCTACGAAGTAAAGGAAATTGGGGAGAACCATGATTGCATACGACCTGAAGGAAACCAGTACATAGAAAAGCAATGTTGATATTCGATAAGTATTAAGAGTTTAATAATGTGTGTGTGTGTGTGTGTGTGTGTGCGTGTGTGTGTGTGTGTGTGTGTGTGTGTGTGCGAAGCGATGAGACTTCTTCCTTGATGTATCCTGTCTCTTTAGGACGTAGGCGATCATGGTCCCCACCTCTTACTGCCCATTGTAGATCTTAATAAGTTTTGTCATTTTGTTATTTTTCCTAAATCCTGTTCTATCATCCACTGACTCAAACTAGTCAACTATGTTACTCGCCACTTTCCCCTGTCCGTTTTTCCCTCAATCTGTCCTTGTGAGTACCAGATTTTCCAAGTTGTCCTTCCTCATTATGCGTTTTAGGAATTTCAACTGTCTCTTCTTGTTAATAAGCATGTTTGCTTTTAATTTCCAAAACCCTGCCGTTGGTCGCATGTTCGGCCCATGTTATCCTCAGACCTCATTTATAATGCATCGGGGGCGGAACAACGCTGTCTTTTATAATACATTACTCCTAAGAAAATAAAAAAAAGAAAACAGCTAGGTTCATGGCCATACAGCGTCGAAACACTGGTTTCTCTACAACCACCGAAGTTAATCAACACCGAAACTGGTCTGTAGCCACATGGCTGATCCCTTGTGAATATCAGTGGATAATGGCTTGGAACTGTTAATCGGCAGGGTTAGGGTTACAATATTCTGTTGGGTTTGTGATATTCACTTCTGCACAAATAGCCTTGGGAAAGAAATGAATTCACCTCTTCTCTCTCCTATCTATGAGTTAATTAGTAAAACTTGTACAATG
The DNA here is from genome assembly GCA_037127315.1 of Ascarosepion bandense. Taxonomy (NCBI): domain Eukaryota; kingdom Metazoa; phylum Mollusca; class Cephalopoda; order Sepiida; family Sepiidae; genus Ascarosepion; species Ascarosepion bandense. The sequence continues at coordinate 894,722 of JBBBDQ010001766.1, read as the reverse complement.
AAATCATTGTTATCTAAAAAGGAAAAAAACTTATAATCTTAAACTGGCTTTAAACAGACCTGCACCTGATTTATAAGCCCAAATATCAAATGAAATCAAATCAAAACAGTTACTAAAAAAGAGAAACTCATCAAATCTAACAATGAGACTTGTCTGTTTGCACTAATCAAAAGTTATAACCAATCTCGGCTTGGAGGTCTCTCAAACTGTTAATACATAAAAAATTAGAAGAAGGTGTAGCGTCGTATTTTCAATTTAGGTTGATTTAAGTTGATTTGCCAGAACATAGGAGAATAATACTGGCTTTTCAGTTAAAATTTAAAGCTTCAAACAACAAATCCAAACTTTTATAAGTTGTTACGGATTGCAGTTTAGCAAAATCGCATCTGATACGAAAATGATTTCAAAGTAGAAGTGTAGCGTCAAATTACGACATGATAAAAAAAGAACGTTACACGCATTAACATACATTAACACTTGCTGAAAGTTGATGGAGATGAAGCAGTGGGTATGAGCCCTGGTGATGTGTGACAAGTAATGGCGACAAGATGTATGTGATAAACCATATTCTAGGTGACCCTGCACAGTTATCACCATGCAAAGAGAAGAACAACTATAAAATATGGGTATGCCAATATAGAAAAATACTTTACTTTTTTGTGGGATCTCCCCTTTTTTCTATGATAATGGACTCGACATGAGTATGCATATACTCCTGCCATAGTGAGTTACAGCACGAGAACAGTAGAGATCCGTTAAAGTATGATACCGAAAGATACCGAAGTTACACAGAGAATACAGCGTTAGTAGTCATAGTAGCTCTGAGCTCCACTCAGCCAGAATAGTATTACACAGCACCCGTCAGTTCCGACATGGACATACTAATTCCAGCACGGCTTCACTTCAAAGACTTGTATATATGTATTCCTTACTAATCGAATTCCAGGATTACTAACCTGCGTTCCAGTTTGTATCTTTACGTTTAATATTTTTCTATCTCAAATATCTGTTTCGTTGTTCATTATTTTGTGTCGTTCCTCACCCGGAATCCACAACACTTTTTATAGATTTAAACTTACTTTGTCCAACAGTCTTATTGTGCTCCCTGTTACATTTTTGTGGCGGTCCTACGCTCTTTCTAATCTACATTAATGATATCCCCGATTCCATAACATCCCAAGTAGGCATGTACGCCGAAGACACCACAGTTTACTCTCGCCTCGATCAAAAATCTGGTATGGGCGACAAGGTGAACCTCGCTGCCGAGCTTGAAAAGGACCTCCAATCCGTGGTGGATTGGAGTAAGAGATGGCTCGTAAAATTCAATTCTTCCAAAACGAAGCTGCTGTCAATTAACCACCATAGACAACCGCACCCACCTCCCATTAGCATGGAACAGGCTTGCCTCCCAGAGAGTAAAACACTACGCCTGCTTGGCCTGACACTTTCAGCGGACCTCAAGTGGAATGACTACGTTGAATCCATTGCTAAATCCGCTGTTATGACAGTCGGCTCTCTGTGCAGGGCCCGGAAGTTCTTTCCGTCTGAATCTATCCTGCAATTATATAAATCCACCATCCACCCGTGTATTGAGTACTGCTGCCACATCTGGTCGGGTGCCCCTTCTATTCTCATCGGGGTTCTTGACAAAATACAGCGAAGAATCTGTAATGGGATTGATACCGACTTGGCTGACCGCCTGCAGCATCTCTCTCACCGGCGTGACGTGGCTTCCTTGTGCCTCTTCTATAAATGCTTTCATGGCTTCTGCTCCGATGAACTTAGATCACTGGTGCCCCCTAGGTACGAATTTGCACGAGATACTAGATTAGCAACTAGGTCCTACCCATTTACAATGAAACTGATAAAATGTAACCGCAATTTCTACTCCAACAGCTTCTTTTCTTGCACTTCCCGCCTGTGGAATTCCCTTCCGCATACTTGCTTCCCCGACGGCTACAACCTCCAGGAGTTTAAATGTAAGGTCAATAGACACCTCCTAACACACTATCTCGCACCCATTCTCTCAAACACTCTTCCTATGCACCTCCTTACTCGTCTATCGCCCTCCTTCTGACATTTCCTATATCCAATCTATGTAACACACTGCGCTTTAGTGGCAGTGGAATGCCTTGCTGGGGTGATATGATTAAAAAAAAAAAATTTGTAAAAATAAAATAAAATCGTTTCTTTAACACAACAAACCCATTATACATTGCCGTTTTGCAGAATCACATCCGAAACGAAAGTAATCACAAAGCAGAGGTGTATCTTCAAATTACGACATGAAGTAAAATGTTACAACCACTGAAATTCATTAACAATTTCTGATATGAAGATCAAGCAGTGGAAACGACTACGGATAGTCGTTGCGTAAAGGGTTTCTGCTGGAAAAAGGGACAGGTAATGGCGTCATCGTTGTATGTGTTAAACCATATTTCAGGTTACCCTGCACAGGCGTCAACCGGCAAAGTGAAGAACAATTATAAAATGTATAACCAATGAAAATATAGAAAAATACTTTCTATTTTTTGTGTGATTTTTTTTCTTAGAGATTTAAACATGTTCAATCGAAAAGTGAAATTGTATTTTGAGGGCTGGTAAAAAAAGCGATATTACTTTCGGTGCGTCATCATAATTATATATTGACTAAAATCTTTGTTGTCAATTTTTTTATTCGCTCCCTATCTCTAATAAAAATCATAGCCTTTTGTTTCCTAAGGATTATATAACTGATGACGGCAGAAAAAGACAACAGAAAGAAAGAACGAAAAACTCTTCGAATGCAGCAGTGAATATTCTAGGAAACGAGAAGGCTAATTCCGATGGAGCTTAGTGAGAAGTAACGCTAATGGTGAGGTACCAAATATAAGATACGATTCATTAATACGATATTTATACCGAAGACGATATATCAGTGACCCTAACCAAAAGAAACATTTTGCTATATATATATTTTTTGTAAATATTACAATAAACAGAAACTGAATGAAATAAATAGCCCGAATAAAGCGACCAATCATCCACGTCTGAAAATAAACAAATACATTTGCTTGCTCATGCGTGACGAATCTATCACCCCTCATAAAAGTTGATAAAGAAAAAAGCTATAATGGATACCAGAGGAGGAGGATGACCAAACCTATGCAGACTATCTGCATATACGTGACATGTTAAAAGCGGCAATTTATCGTCTTGTATCCAATTTGTCGACAGGTCTCATTAAAGAAAGAAAGAAAGAAACAAAGAAATTAAAGAAACAAAAATGCAACATTGCATCCAGTCCTGGAGGCTGGGTAATAGTTCATTGAATCTGAGGTTTTTCTTTAGTGCTTTCAATCAACAGGTGTCGGACTAACAGTGGGTTCACGAAACATCTATCTTACTTTTGAAGCGAGTGGGAACCATGCAGGTGATAGCCTACTTGTCTTTTATTGGCGAGAGATGTTTTGTCGGCGATTCAGAGCACAGAAATGCACATCAGTGATCAAAAGAAAGAAAGAAAGAAAGAAAGAAAGAAAGAAAGAAAGAAAGAAAAAGAAAGAATGAAAGAAAAAGAAAGAATGAAAGAAAGAAAGAAAGAAAGAATAATAAATAAATAAAGTTAATCAAAAGGTTGGGAAAACAAAGCTATAATGAGCGAGCGTAAGAAAAAAAGAAAGAAAGATTAAGAAAGAATAAAAAAAAGAAAGAAACAGAGATAAAAAAACAAAGTATGAAAAGATAAGCTACAACGAACGAGCACAAAAAAGAAACAGAAACCAAGAGAAAAATATAAAAAAAGAAACAAACAAAAAGAAAGAAAAAGAAAGAAAACAAAGAGTAACAAAAGTAAGGATGGAAAAAAAGAAAAAGGAACAAGAATTAAAAAAAAGAAAGAGACAGGATAAAAGAAAATATAGAAGGATTTCAGAAAAGAAAAAGAGAATATATGATAGAAACGAAAGAGAAAATTAAAAGAAAAAGAAAAAGGAAGACATCACTTAAATGACTGAAAGTAAAATAAAAACGAACAAAGAGAAAAAAAGAGCGACGTAAGAATTGGAAAAAGAAAATACGAAAATCATTAATGAGACTCTCTTTTCAAAAGACTCCAATCATAAAAGCGAAAATTGTTAATCCTCACCATTTGATCGTTGTATAGCCAGTTCAACACCACCCTTACTATTAGGCGAAGCGATTTATATGATCTTTAAAAAGAAAAACCTCAAGGTGTTTTTCGAATGCCACTCCTTTCACAGGCGGCAAATGGAAATGTTTATTCGTTTATTTTACTTAATATTTTTTATTTTTTCATATTTTTCATTATAAATGTGCATACATTTATATTCATTATATATATATATATATTCATTATTTATATATATATATATATATATATATATATATATATATATATATATATTCATTATATATATATATATACAGACGCAGTGTGTCTTCCCTGTGTCTCTTCTACAAATGCTTTCACGGCTTCTGCTCCGATGAACTTAGCTCGCTGGTACCCCCATATATGAATTTCCTCGAGCCACAAGATTATCAACTAGGTCCCTCCCTTTTACTGTGAAACCAATAAATTGTAAACGCAAAGTCTACTTCAATAGCTTCTTTTCTTGCACTTCCCGCCTGTGAAATTCCCTTCGGCATACTTGCTTTCCCGATAGCTATAATCTCCAAGAATTTAAACTTAAAGTAAATAGTCATCTCCTGTCTCACTAAGTTACATCCTTTCTCTCTCAGGCATTTTTCTTCGTCCACTCCATTTCCATTTTTCCAGTATTCTCTTCCTTCTCCAACTCTCTTCCTGACACCCCCTGCGACCTCTTTTACTTGGCGCGACATGATTATATATATATATATATTCATTATTTATTCTTAACTAATATTTTAGCTACTTGTAAAAGAAAACCATATATTAAATGTGGCCTAATCTTAAACATTACAAGTGTACAAGACTGACCACATGGAGTAGAATATGCTGTGTTATACGAAGCACATTATAACACAATAACCTCCCCCTATTCTCTTCGTATTTCATTGCGGAAATGTAAGTTCCGCACAAGTATCTTCTTCCTACGAACCAATGCTTTCTGAAACCGACTTTCAATAGTATATTTCTCCGATCACTACAATCCTAATTAGTTCAAGTCTAGTGTTAACCGCTATTTTCACAACATATCCGCATCCACTGAGCTTAAGTAGCTCTTGAGTTTTGTGCAGACTGAGCATCATTGTTATAAATACGGAAACATGCGGACGGATGTATATTCAAGATCAAATTTTTATCTTTTTTCATTCATTTCCAAGACATAGTTCGACAAGTTACTGCTGTTGGGATAATTACTCAGCTTCGAAGATCTTTTGTGACTTTGTAGCTTTTGCTTTAATTGGCATTCTGTGGAACCAATACATGTTATTATGGGAAGAGTTGTAAATTCGATCTCTGCCTTATCTACGATATTGCTTGTTAAGCATTGTTAATTCAAAAGGATGTTTGTTTTTTCTCGTGTCGCTAGCGTGACTGGTTTAATATTTCATAATTTTTTTTATTATGCTCTTAGATAACATTAGGCATACAAAATAAGCGACTAAATTCAATGTATTTTTATTGTTTTATGCAGGGTAATGATCATTCAATAGTGGGAAAAAAATTGCCAACTTATAAGTTGTAAACTAAAACGAGGGGGACCCAAATAACCTTCCTTTTCTTTTATAAATTTCATTCTTCTTCTTCTATGTGCTCTGTCCCTTCAGGACGTAGACGATCATGGCTTTCCACGTCTCCTTATTCCTGGTGGCTCTTAGCACACCTTCTCCTGTTACATCATGAAACCCTCGTTCCGTCATCCACCAGATTAGGTCCTTCAAATATGTTATCATGTTGCTTCCCCCTGTCTCTTTTTCCCTGTGTCTGGCCTGTTAGTATCAGGTTCTCCAAGCCCTCTTTCCTCATTGCATGTCCCAGGAACTTTAGTTGTCTCTTCCTGATGCTCAGTATTAATTTCCTTTTTGTTTCCATCATTTCAAAGACCTCATCATTGCTCACATGCTCGATCCATGATATTCGCAGTATCCTTCTGTAGAACCATATTTCAGTTGCTTCAAGTTTTTCCTTCATCTTTAAAGATATTGTCCAGCATTCACTGCCATATTGAAGAACTGACAACACATAGCAATCCAGTACTCTCTTCCTTGTTTCTAGCGAAACTGTCCTGTTTATTAATACTTTACTCAACTTCTGGAATGCTTCCTTCGTCATGCCAATTCACCTTCGGATCTCTGTGTTGCACTTTCCGTCTTCTGTTATAACACTTACAAGGTATTTAAATTTTTGTACCTGCTTTATTCTAGTATCTCCGACCTGTATTTGGCATGTTGGGCTGCATTTTTTACTGACGACCATGCATTCGGTTTTCTTGCAGTTTATTGTAAATTTCCAAAACTTTCCAAATTCCAATATGTTTTAATTATCTCTTTTCAGTGCTTTTTAAATTTCTCGAAAATATTTCCAAGGGATGAAATAGGAGACTCTACTTTGAATCAATTCGCCCCAAGCAAGGTGATAAAACCATTAAAGCGCAAAGGATCACTTGTTGGGAAAAAGAATAAAAAGACACAAGAAAGAACCAGGAATCTATTCATAGGATACATTTCATAATTTAGGCAAAGACGTTAGAAGTATAGAGTTGAAGTAGAATTTATAAAGAACAGGAAACCCAATTCCAAGCATGAAGCAAGGGATAAACCCCACTCCAGGTAAAAAGACAAGGGAGGAGTGTGTACTGGAAGATAGGTAAACTTATCTATTCTATTGAGAAAAAAATAGTTAAGAAATAAAATTTGAGATAAAGGCAAAGGCGTTAGTAGTATAGAATTGAAATAGACTTTAGAAAGCAGCACAAAGCCAATCCTAAACATGTAACCTCTACTCCATTTCAAAAGAACGCCGGAAGCGTGAGCTGGAAAATAGGCGAATCTATCCATTTCTAATGGTGAATCCACTCCAACAGATTCATTTTGAATGATCTGTCTTAGAAGGTTTGACTTAATATTCATGTAACTTAAATGGTTCTTTCTTTCTTTCTTTGTGTGTGTGTGTGTGTGTGTGTGTGTGTGTGTGTGTGTGAGAGAGAGAGAGAGAGAGAGAGAGAGAGAGAGAGAGAGAGAGAGAGAGTTATTGAGCTTCAATTTGTCATTCAAGAATTCAACAATTTTAAACACTGATATGAAATCCTCGGTTTTTTTAATAAACTGAATATTTTTCACTCACGGAATCAGTTAATTTATCGCTGCTACTTCCTATCATTATGTGAATGTTATGTCTAAACAAATCGCAACTTTACTTATCATATATTTGGCAACATGCGCAATAGAAATCACCCTACCAGCTCACAAGGATATTCTCTATTATATATATATAATGATGCTGGAAATTTCACCCTAAACAAGCAGGAATTAAATATAAATGTAAAATTGGACACTGTAGTCAACAGCCAGTGGTAACAGTCTGTTTCATGCTTATATACAATTGTCAGGTCAGGTGTTGATCTCAATGTCTTCTTTCATATTTAAATTTGCTCTATCACTGATATAGATCAATTTAACTTATAAATATAGCATACTTTAAAACTATATTTTATCTTCTTTCGTAAAACGAATTTTTGACAAATATTGTCTTTTGTTAAACGTTTGATTTTGAATTGAATTGAATTGAATTATATTTATATCAATATCAGAGATAGAGCGTAAACGATATAAAAGTGAACATTGAAGTAAAGCCTCAGCGGCGACAGACGGTTTCATGCTAGGAGCAATTATCAGGCTAATGATGATCGGTTGTGGCCTGATGATTGCACCTAACATGAAACAGTCTGTCGCCTCTGAGGGTTGACTTCAATTTCCACTTTTATATTTACGCTCTATCTTTGATATTGAGCACTTTTTCCTATAAATATAGCACACCTTAAAACTATATATATATATATATATATATATACATAAACTTATTTATAAATGGAACTTTGTCTATGTGTCTATGTGTCTATGTGTGTGTGTATGTGTGTGTGTGTGCGTGTGTGTCTGTGTCTCTGTGCGTGTGTCCGTTACCTGTAGACTCCGAAACGACTGAACCTATTTTCTTGAAAATTTACACTATAATCGTCTGCGAGTGTTCTTAGCTAGATTTTGTGTCGAGGTACCCCCGATAAATATCAAAAATCGATAATCGAAAAAATCGGGTTATAGAAGGAGTGGTCCGATTTTAATCAAATTTGATACACTCATAGACAAAGACATAAGAAACGATATTCAGAAGTTTCAAGGTTGCAGTTCTTACAATAGTGCAGAAAATCGATAATATATATATATATATAAGGCAAGATGCTTGTGTGTGTGTCTGTTTATTTGCTTGTATGTCTGTATTTTTTCGGCCCTTTTATTTTAGTTTTTGCTTCGGGTTTGGCTCTAAGTAGGTGTAATTGTAGTTCTTAGTCTCCGCTATGATACCATTTACTCAGAGGACTTATTATTACTCAGAGGACTTATTATTACTCAGAGGACTTATTTCCTTCAAAATTCAGTTTACGACAAAAAACTTATTTGATATCAACACCAGAAAATCAAACTTTTACTTATATCCATTCATTTTTCGTTCAGTCAACAGTTTCGCTTTAACTGGAAACAACTATTGCTTTTTAGTCTTTCGTGCCAACGTCAAAGAGACTGAGCTCCAGGAATATGGATTAGTTTTAAAGCTTTCCTTACACTCGAGCAACGCCGGGCTATACGGCTAGTATATATATAAATAAAAAGAGAAAAAAAAAAGAGAAAAAAAACAGCTATGCTTAACCGATGCGTTTCTTCTTCTGATATCAACAACAGTTGATGACAGAGTCACTGTGGCTGTGAGAAAAAAAAACAAACTTCAAAACAACAGTCAGTGACATCACCGACAATCTCCACAATACAGTGCTAAAGGTTTCACAATCCACTGTTCGAAGAAGAATTTGAGAATTTGAGAGCAGAAATGTAGAGGCCATACCTTGAGGTGCAAATTACTCGTAAGCAGTAAGAATCAGAAGACCAGATGAAAATTTACAAGGAAGTACGGGTGTGATCCTGCGAAAACGTTTTATGGACAGATGAGGTCAAGAATAATCGCTGTTACAATGATGGAGAAAGTGTGGAGAAAGGAAGTATGTGCTTGTGATCCAAAGCATACACGTTCATCTGTGAAGCCTAGTGGACGTGTCTTGATGTTGGCTTGCATGGCTGCTTCTGGAACAGACTGATTCATATTTATTGATGTTGTAACTCATGATTATAGCAGCATAATGAATTAAGAAGTCTACAGAAATTTGCCACGATGTCCATTGAATTTAGTGTCGACGGCATCTTGTAGAGACAAATTGATGGGGTTTCAGTGGGTTCTACTTTGGGACCCACTTTAGCAAATAACTTTGTTGGATTCCATGAGAAGAGTGTATTATCTGAATCTAATAAACCCGATGTGTATTTCCGTTATGTAGATGACACTTCTTGTCAATTTAACGATGAAATTGAAACGGACCATTTCCTTTTGTCACGTCATGAAATGCATCCAGCTTTAAAATTTACACAAGAGACTAATTCTTCTCTTCCTTTCCTTGATGTTTTGGTGAGCAAAGCTCCTTCTGGTTTACTGACTTTAGTGTACCGAAAGCCAACATTCACTGGTCTGTATACCTGGTGGGATTCTTACTGTCCCCAATAACGTAAACTTAAGACCCTTACTCATAGGGGCCTAAAGATATGCCAAAGTTGAATGAGGAACTCAGGTTTATTACTATTACTCTCTGTAATAAAGCCTATTCATTGGACGTTGTCCAATCGGTAATTGGGAACAATGTATTGGAGTTCAACAAAGTTAAACCAGCTACAGTGCAAAATGTCTTTTATACCTACGCATCCCTTGACTGGGTTCTATTAGTGATAAACTTGCCAGCGTATATCCGTTGCAGTTCGACATTGTTACTTTGCGGCTAATACTGGTGTTGTCTTTTTCTACTAAACCTGCTTCTTATTCCATAAGAAAGGATGTTCTCCCCCTACATCACAATAGATCGTTAATTTATGTTTAAATGTAGTTGTGGATTGCACTACATAAAAAGAACTAACCAAAGATTAGATGCCGGAATTAAACAACACGTACCTCCAAAAATCCTATTCTTCGTCAGATAGGCTGACCAATACATACGGGTCTATTATTGTGGAACACCTTATAAATAACCATAATTTTGCCGCTAAAATTGTGGACGTGTTCTCTATTTTAAGTTCGTCGCACTCAAGTTACCACCTTAAAGTGTTGGAGGCCATCTATATTCTATCATTAAAATCTCCTCTGTGTAAACAGAAGAAACATATATTCGGCCTCCAACTCATTTTTATTTAGAATTTTTTTTTTCTGTCTCACCCATAAATCTTGTCCTATTTCTTAAATAATTATTTTTCACGAGGTTAGCTAGCCTATTTTTCAGTTTTATTTTTTAATTATTATCATCATGACCGGTAATAATATTTTTTTATCTATTCATAGCGGTAATGAAGTTTGTACCATAAATCATATTTTCATATATATATATACACACACACACAGAGCAGCAGCAGCAGTGGACAACTCTCACCAACCATTCATAGAGGGACTGCGACGAAGTTCGGTCAGTCAAAAGTTTCTCTGCCATTCTGAAGATAAGATTTTAATCTCGAAATGTTTAAATATGTAATACAAACACTGCCTTACCTTCCTTTATTTCATTCAACGCATTGTGACAGCTTCAAGACATAAACCATATATATATATATATGTTTAAACATTATATATATATATATATATATATATATATATATTTGTTTAAACATTATATATATATATATATTTGTTTAAACATTACTTTAATTGGTACTCATATTTAATGAAATGGTCTGTTTTTATTTATTTATTATACAGTATATTTATATCTACCGAGCTGAATATTCGAGCAATCTCTTTAGAAAAATAGACCTTCTCGCAGAATGGAAACCATCCTTAAATCTGCGTCCCAGAGTGGAAACCATCTTTAAATCTGACATGCATCGATCTCTCGATCAAGTAGAATCTCCTGATCAAACAAATCCCAAATAGTGCTTGTGAACAAATTTCTTTCCCGATTCTCGAAATGTACATATCTACTCGCTTACGTAACGTAACGTAAACGAAAACATTCATTTTAGAAGATCGATATATATATATATATATATATATATATATATATATATATATCATTAGCATCAGCATCGATAAACAGCCGGCAGAGCACGTCGATGAATTCTCTGCCTTGGCCGCCTCATCTCGAATGATGTGACCAGCGAGAGAGGCATTGACAACAGGAACAAAACGGCTCGTACAGCGTACAGAATGATCTCATATCGGGTTTTCAGTATTCACAGATTCACAAAGAAACGTATATATATATATATATATATATATATATATAATGAAAGAAGAAGGGCTGAATCCTGAAATTAGTTGGAAACTGATAGGTTCAGCCCGTATTCCGAGGAATTTTCGTGATAGGTGCTGTCTATGTTTACTGGAAAAATTTCAATATTAAAATACGCCCACTAACACCAACTACTGAATCTTAGGAGGGAATTCATCAGTAAGCGCCGCCACAAAGCAAATTATTCGAATACTTAAATTTAGAATTTAAATCCCCGTTGACTAGATGTTAGCATATAAATTAAAAGGATTCAATTTAAGTTTTAATCTTAATTTTAACCTAACGTTAACCTTAAAAAGTATTTTAACCCCCCTACCTTCCTATCCCAAGCTCCTTCAATTGCCTATCTTTAGAAAATATGGATTCTTGGTTAACACATATATGTATATATATATTTTTTTTCTCTAATATTTTTTCTCTAATAATTTTTAAACTGATAACTTCCTGTAATTGGCATTTAACTCGCTTCTACCTAAAAGGTTTAATCAAATAAACTTAAAAAAAAAAATTAAAATCTTATATTGAAACCCATTTTTTCTCGCCTAAATGCACCTCTTCAAACAGCCCAAAATCTTAACTTTAAAAAGTAATTTAACTCATTTAGTTGTCTATCTTTATAAAATATGAACTCCTATTCCTCCCCTTCCTAAATATACCATTTGAACACCCTGTAACCCCGCGACTACCAGCTCTGTCCTTTCCCACTTTGTGACCATTGTTAACCAAAAACCCCTACACACTCTAACTCAGGGCCTTGGCCATTTGGAAAAAGAATGTCGCTGACGTGACATGGAGTCTCTATTAGAGATCCTGTGTCGAAATGTACATCCGACACCTTTGAATTTTGAAAATCTTCTCTAATTTATCTATCTATCTATCTATCTATCTATCTATATATATATATATATATATATATATATATATATATATACACACTTGGGGAGACAGATTTGAGATTTGTGAAAACGTGGAAAAATTTCATATGTTCTTTTATTTAATCTAGTCGATTTCAACTAGGCTCGTTGTTTTTCTTTCTATTTCCATCACGTTTGTTATTAAATATTTCACAATGTCATAAGAATAAAAGATCAACCCAGAATGATAAGAAGTTGAAAAAACTCTTTGTTTTCATAACTTCTGTAATTAAATATTCAACATTGTGATAATAAAGGAACGACCAAAAATGGTGAGAAATATCAAGAAGCCTTTGTTATTAAATATTCAACAATCTGATAATAAATAATCTACTAAGAATAGTAAGAATTTGCAAAAACCCTTTTTTATCGCATTTGTTATTAAATATCCCACATTGTGATAGTTAAAGATCTACAAAGAATGGAGAGATGTTTTAAGAACCTGGACGCAAATTTACTGTGAACGAACTGGCGATTAAAGCACTTTCTAAACATTTTCGATTAAAAAAAATCTTTAAATTTAACTTCACAAAGTTTCTTGTTGTTGCGCACGTGCAGTTGCATCAATATAAGCATAAACTTAGTCCGATGAAGGACGAAAGGACGAAACGAATTTTTTTTCTATTTAGTCATATATATATATATATATATATATATATATATATATATATATATATATATATATATACTAGGTGTGGCAGTTTGTGTGTCCCCGTGAAAGCAAAGTTTACTTACCTAGTCGCTAATATAACAACAATTACATCACTTATGGGTTCTCTTTTATTTTTTACTTTGCATTTATTTTTCTACTTTTGTTTTTCAAATATATGTACCAATCTGGTACACTGCCACATTACTTGTATGAAATGAAATTCAGCAGATCAACATCTTCATATTTAAATGGATCAGTCAGTTAAGTGGCATACGTGATGTGTGTGTGTGTGTGTGTGTGTGTACGTGCGCATGCATTTATGTTTGCGTGAAGAGAGGGAGAGTAGGGAGACAGAAGCAGAAAAGAAAGAGAAACGAGAAAGAACGACATAACCCGTCTGTCTGTCATCAATTTCCGTTGCTGTAATAATTAAAAGATCCAGTATTATGTCTGAAAGGGACAGAAGCCGAGATGCCCGGCCATGACTAATACCATTGCTGATTTTTCTTTATCAAGAATCTCTAAATATAGATCAAGGTCACCAGACCAGGTGTGACAGCAATATTCAAAGCATGGACGAATAGTAGACTTATAAATATCTAGGGTGAATTCTGCCAACAAAAATTGTCTAGCGCGACACAGTGAACCAGTTTTCTTATTTGCAGACTTAATAATTGATTCAATAAACTAATAGCAAAAAACGTTTGTTGGGAAGGCGCAACAAGTAACTCTCCTGAGGTTTAGCATCAACCACGCAGATGGAAGTTAAAAAGTATTCTCTCATGATGAAAATAGAGCACATTTTTGTTATCCTTAAAATTCTTTCCCAACAACAAATTGAGTGTCATTTTTGAGATCAGCTGTCAATTTGACTTTATCAAACCGATCAGTAAATAATTGTGTTTTCAGCATAGATACTATGTTGAGAATTGATTCCTTCGGGAAAGTCAGTTATCAAAATTAGATAAGGTACAAATAAAGAGCCCTAGAGAACACCTGTATATATGCAAAAAGATCTAGAAGAGTGGCAGTTCAAGGCAACTTTTATTTTGCGATCTCATAAGAAAGACTGCATCACTTAAAAAACTCGCACATAAATACTATAACTTTTCAGCTTTTTCATCCAAAGAAATTGACCGGGTTACACCATTCTTATCTAAATTTTGAGCCACCTTTTCAGAAATGATCTTTAACGCATTAGCAGTTGACCAACAGAAGCAAAAGCCATATTGCTTCTTTGAAAGAAGACCCTGCGATGTGAAATACCTAACCAGTTCAGAGTTAATTAGAGCCTCTAATACACGACATTTTCGGTAACTTGAAAGAAATAAGGTATTTTAATGAAAATAATATTGGAAAAATATCGATATATATATATTAAAGAGTATATATATATATATATATATATATATATATATATATATATATATATATATATTAATCATTTAATATATATATAATATATGCCAAGCAAGGCATTCCACTGCCACTATTGCGCTTGGGGCTACATAGGGGGAGGTAAATAGGAAGAGTGGTTAGATATAGGAAATGTCAGAAGCGGGGGTGATAGATAGTTGGGTGGGAAGAGTGTTTGAAAGAATGGAAGTTAGTTTGTTAGGAGGTGTCTATTGACCTTACATTTAAACTCCTGGAGATTGTAGCCGTCGGGGAAGCAGTCATGTGGAAGAAAATTCCACAGTCGGGAAATGCGAGAAAAGAAACTGTTGGAGTAAAAGTTGCGGTTGCATTTTATCGGTTTCACTGTAAAAGGGTGGGATCTAGTTGCTAATTTAGTTTCTCGTGCAAATTCGAACCTAGGGGGCACCAGTGATCTAAGTTCATCGGAGCAGAAGCCGTGAAAGTATTTATAGAAGAGACACAGGGAAGCCACGTCGCGCCGGTGAGAGAGAGACTGCAGGCGGTCTGCTAAGTCGGTATCGATCACATTACAGACCCTCCGCTGTACCTTGTCTAGAAGCCCAAGGAGAATATCAGGGGCACCCGACCAGATATGGCAACAGTATTCAATGCACGGGCGGATGGTAGATTTATAAATGTGCGGGATAGATTCAGACGGAAAAAAACCCCGGGCCCTGCACAGAGAACCGACTTTCATAGCAGCGGATTTAGCAATGGATTCGATATAGTCATTCCACTTGAGGTCCGCTGAGAGTGTGAGACCAAGGAGGCGTAGTGTTTTACTCTCTGGGAGGCAAGCCTGTTACGAGCCATTTCTTACCCTAGTCCACTACGGATTGGAGGTCCTTTCCAAGCTCGGCTGCAAGGTTAGCTTTGTCACAGATAGATAGATAGATAGATAGATAGATAGATAGATAGATAGATAGATAGATAGATAGATAGATAAAATGGGTTCGTTTGATGAATATGTTAAATGAAGAAATACTTACAAAGCTTGCAGTGAAAATAAATTTGATGGGATTGAAAGTATTCCGGGGATAGCTATGATGTTTCAAACTGACAGATAGGGAGGAAGTGAGCTGAAGAGAGAGAGAGATGGGGGTGAGGCAGACTAAACGGTGTAAAGCGAGGTTGAATAAGTAAACGATGGGAAAGATTGGTTGATATTTACGGACAAAAAAAAACGTAGAAAACAAGTGTGCTTGAATGCTAAAAAAAAAAAAATGAATCAGAGAGAAAAGAAAAAAAGAAAAGGAATGTGAGAGAGAAAAACGATGCGGAGAGATTTCACATGTTGGAAAATAAAGAAAGGGAGAAATAAAGCAAAGCCAATGACAAAAGTTAATTGGAAAGAGTACAGAATAAAAATAAAAAAGAGAATTGGTTAACGAAGAGGGGAGAAGGAAAGATAAAGAAGTGATGTCAGAAGAAATTAAAAAAAAGATGAAGATGTTTGTCTGGGCAGAAGGAAGAAAGTCAGGAGTCACGCATAATATGAAATCGTATCCAACAGCGAAGACAAAAATCGAAGCAAATTAAATCAAGTGATTCGAATAATTACAAAGAAAAACAAGGAAGGTAAAAAGCAACAAAGAAAAGTAGGGTTTCGAGCGAAATTAAAGGTACAGGGTTGAGGGTTGAGGAGAATAAAGAACTGATAATGAATGAATAACATTAATCGTAACGTTTAGAGTTCACCTGTGAAGCTCCAAACACTGGCAGTGGTCAGTTTATGCAACCATTGGCTGGATCTGCCATCGGCCTGTTGACACCCACACATCATTCTCACCCTTCGATTTCAGCATCTGTCACAATTCACAGACCAGGCGTTTTGAAGCCGCATTTTCTCTCGGCTTAGATCCGAAACACTCTCGGCCTTTTTGGGGGGTCGCTTTTCCTTCTTCCTTAAGACAATCAAGTTGACAAGACGACTGAAAAAAGGATCTCTAAAAAATGGTATGTAAGCTGAGTTTATTGATTGCTTTAATATTTCGTTTATATTTTAATTATTTTTTTACTAATTATTTAATACAAATGTTCATCATTTATTAATTTTTAAAAGAATCTAATTTTGTTCGGATGAGCACTTCGCTATGGTGCATAGACTCTTTGAATTTAAGGACAGTACTAGACTGGTGACGAGGTCTCACCAATTTACTGACAAACTGGCTAGATATAACCGTATGTTCTATACTAAAAGTTTCTTTTCTTTCACTTCTAGTTTGTAAAATTCTTATCTGGTTCCATTATTTCCGGCCAAGATTAATCTGTAAAAGTTCAAATGCGATGTCAATCGCTTTCTACTATCCTCCTGATTAATCTTCCATCATTTTTGCATCTTAGCAATATTCCTGTTTCTAACTTTTCCACGTCAAATAATCCTTTGTTTCAGTAGCTTTACTACCTTGCATGGAATTAAATAGATTTTTAAAATGTTACTTTTAACCAAATTTTATTATCCGGCTGATTATGTAATCCTTACCAAGAAAGAGTTTTTAAACAATTAAGGCCTTCGTTGGCTCTCATGATTCCGGATATCATTGCTAAACTCACCTATTGAATTAATTATTAAACAAATAAATGACAAGGCGGAACCAATTGTCTGTAACGCACTTTGTTCTTTGTCATTTATTGGCCAAACATTATTATGATATATAGAAAGTTATATTTCATGCACTCTAATTAAATTCATTGCAAATTATTTACACCAGAATTTCATTAGAAATTATTTTAATACTAGTCGGTTACGTGAACCGTGATATTATGAGTTAAACATGGGAAAACTTTCATCGCTGTTAATGATTGCATAAAGACAGACGCGGCAAATACTGAAAGCATATAAAATTAGATACTGAAATGATTTACTATAAATATTTTTAAAGAAATCTGTATTACGTGTCTTCTTTTTATGCGCCATTCGTACAATTAAGCCCGTATTGTTATCTCGCCGTTTAAGTAATCCACTGTTAAGAGATTTTAAGAAATTAAGTCAAAATTTACATTAAATCACATGATTACAAATACAGTGATAAAAGAACTGAAAAATGTATGCATTCATTTTAAATTAAACTTTAAAAATGCATTGCAAATTGTTTGAGTAGAAATACATTAAAATTATTTTTACTCACATCAAAAATGCCACTAACTATATATTGACTCGCCAAATGTCTCTCTTCTCCATAATTCCATCAACAAAATCTTTACTCTGACGAAGTGCTTTTTTCTGATTAAAGCATTTTAGCAAACGAAATACGTTACACAATTATTTTTTACTTTATCATTCATTTACCTAAGATTTTTCTCCTATTAAATTCTTTGCCAATTATTTTACAGTAGAACTTCATAAACTATTTTAACACTAGTCGGTTACGTGAACCGTGATATTAATAATTGCATAAAGACAGACGCGGCAAATGCTGAAAGCTTCTAGAAGTAGGTACTCAAATCAATGGGAACATAAATCAGCTATAATTTAAAAAAAGAAAAGAAAAAAACCTATATTACACGGCTTCTTTTATATGCTTGATTTGTAAACTTAACCCCGTATTGCTATCATAGCTGTTTAAGTAATCCACTGATAAGAAATTTTAAGGAATTTAGTCAAAATTCGCATTAAATCACATGATTACATATATAGTAATACAACAACTGACAAAAGCATGCATTAATTTTAAATTATTTTACTTTAAAAATACTTTGCAAATTGGTTGTTGTAGAAATGCACTACCATTATTTATTACAATCCTAAAAAGATTTATTGACTTTAATGATTACATATATGTTGACACGACAAATACTAAACGCATACAACCTTTATTTCATTATTTTCAGTTATTTCACTATTTTCAATCACTCTAATGGTCATATTTATCAAATACACTGCAAACACGAATAAGATGATATAATTCAATTTATTAGAGAATTTCACTAGAAATTGCTTTCATATCAGCTATCGATGCTTGCAGCTGTCATATAATAGACCGAAAATGTCGAAAGCATTCCTTCCTTCTGCTGACTACATAGAAAATAATAAAACAAATATTTAAAGATATTATATATATATATAATATCTTTAAATATTTGTTTTATTATTTTATATATATATATATATATATATATATATATATATATATAT
The DNA here is from genome assembly GCA_037127315.1 of Ascarosepion bandense. Taxonomy (NCBI): domain Eukaryota; kingdom Metazoa; phylum Mollusca; class Cephalopoda; order Sepiida; family Sepiidae; genus Ascarosepion; species Ascarosepion bandense. Next base: position 876,086 of record JBBBDQ010001766.1, on the reverse strand, counting down.
CAGTTTCTTCTATAATGTGGTTTCCCTGTAATTTTTTTGTAAATACTTCAATGGTTACTGTTCTGACTAACTTTCCGCTATTGTACCTAGAATTATTGAATTCAAGTGCAGTACTAGATTGGCGGCAAGGTTTCAACATTTTCAAATTTAAATGGCTTGATGCCCGTAGGTTTTTATTACTAACAGTTTTTTTTCTCGCACTTTTTGCTTGTAGAAATCTTTTCCAGCGTCTTGTTTTCTAGTGAACTTTGTTGTTTAAACATTTGAATGCAATATCAATGGCTATCTACTGTCTACAACTATATTTTGTCTTAATTCCTGTTCTTTTATTGTTCTCGCTCTGTAAGAATTATTTTTTTAATATTTTAAAACATTCAGGAAATCATTGCGTCTTACCGGTTTTATTGCTTTTCTCGGGGTGAAATGATTCGCTGCATTATGAAAGACTAGCACCACAGACAATTGTTCAACATTCTGTTTCACGTACCTAACGTTTAAAATGAATTTCGTAAAAAATGAGAAAGCTTTCTTTAAGCTTTCATTGAAAGCTAAACCTTTCCTATTTCTAGTAAGAAAAAATATTCTTGGTGTATTTCAGACAAAAATATATTGATTGGAATCATTTTTACTTTTCTTTGTTAAAATCGATGTTAAATTCGATTTATGTAATACTGGTATTTACCTGGAAGACGGACTTTTGCATTTATCACCATGTTCACACATGAAGGTCTCAATCCAATGGGGAAGTGGTTCTCAAACTTTTTACTCTGGGTCGCATTTTAGGAATGAACATTTGCTTGCGTCTCACCAAATTTTGTGATAAAATTGTACACTTCAAAATTAAAAATAAAAGAGGATTCAAGGGAGATAACCGCGAATTCAAAGTCAGACTATAATTATTGATAACTCTTTCCTCCAATTTATGGACCATAGTTAATATATTCTTAATACTCGATATAATGCAAAAAATATTTCAATTACAAAATCAGTCAATAATGATAACTATTTATGCAGGGAAGTAATATTATTACAAGTAATCCATAATTATGCTTTTAATTCTGAAATCATATTTATATTTAGCATATGAATGTTTTGAAACTGTTTTTAAATCATTCCGACTCGCATGCATATCTCTTCCGTCCCATCTATGAAGTGCACCGCACTGCTTAATAAACACTGAACTAGGGTATTGTCCAGTTATGAGAAAAACAAAACAAAAAAATACATTAAAGATGAAAACAATTAGAATGAAAACAATAAAATAAATAATGAAAACTCTTAATCCGAGATATTCAGATTGAAACAAACTGTTTTTCTATTTAATAATAATATCAAAAGATTGACTAATATCATAGAAAGCAAAGATGCCAATACTGGGGCTACTATATTTTAGATTATGGGGGTCGTTTGAATATTTAATCCAAAAGTTCTCTTACGAAAAGAATATGCAGCTTAATGAACAGCCGTCAACACAATAAAACAAAACAAAAAAAAATCTGAATCTGCAAGCCGACATTGAATTCCGGCTAAAATTGTTTGTATTTATTTAGCATTTACCATCTAGGTAGATTGGAATGACACCCACCTCTTCACTCCGTCTCGTTGCAAATATCTTGGAAAAAATATATTGAGACTTACATTTCTCGATGCCGGCTGAAAAAGAAAATACCGTAAAATGCTGCGTATCATTCAAACTGGCGTACAAGTTGACTTCAAGATTCTTAGCTCAAAATTCTATGTTAGGCTTGTACCTATTGCTTGACCCCTAAAATACGGTAGGCTACCAATAGTCCAAAACTTAGGCCTACTGGTAAATGCAGCTAGGCTACAGTTTACCATAACCTGTGCCAGAACTACATAAGGACACATCACTTAACTGTATATTGAGACAATAACAGTAATCTATTTCTGTATGCGTTGTATAGCAAACAACCTCCAACACAAACTGTTAGGTACCATATATTTTATCGTATAATTTAGCGAACATTTAAAATTCGTCAGGTCTACTGATAAACATATTAATGTCAATATAAACTCCTATAAAATATTAAAACCGCTTGTTAAACATCACACTAGACGTAACATGTTTACATTTGTTGGCATCACGATACATTTCAAAGCAGAGATTGTTATTACGATGAATCGAAAATTGTGTTTTAGGTTTAATTTGACTTCGTTTAGACTGATCGTCATTCGTGGTCGAGAGGTCTAAGACGCGCCAGATCACATGGTGGCTTCCCCAATGCGGATTCGGCCGAATGACACACATTTTCGTAACACAAATTTATCGTAAATAATCAGGCCGGTAGAAATAAATATATAATACTGTTTGGTTAAAAACAGAATATCTACTTAAATAGAGTATCGATCAAAAATAATGTTCAAACAAATCATTTCAAATTGTCGGTTGTTTATAACCAGTTTCGTTAATTTACGTAACATCATACTAGGTAGTTTTTTAAGTATGAAGTTGTCTGACTAGCCAGCAGAGTTAAATGCCGCTTCAGTCGGTATATCAGCGATATGTTCTGCAGAGTTAATAGAATACTGAATTTGTGTTACTATTTTATTATTCTATATCAATTTCTTTGTTAATAGGCCAAAACCGTTCACCACATACAAGTTTTAGTAGGATATATTGTTGGTAGACAGTTGAAGGTATGTTAAGTGGTGTACAGTAATTGATAGCAGAGCTGTCCCTTTTGATTACATTTCGGTGACGTTAGCAATATATTCCCACGATGTAAGTCAACCCCTAGTTTTGAAAATATTTTTAGGCTTGAATAAATCGATTTGTACGCGGCAATTTACGGCAAATAGGTGAATATTTCTTTAAAACACTCTGCTATGAATAGCTTACGACCCAAGGAAATAAAAAAGCGATCGTTAATAAAAAAAGAAAAACTCTGACAAGGCCCAGTTTCTTTAAAACAGGTTACATTGAAAATTTAAGTACAAAATGCTTTCATATGCATTGGAACGCAAATATAGATTAAGCTTCGTTTTACTGAAGTAAAGAATTTTTATGGGAAAATAGATTTTTCGTATATAGCTTCGTCTGCTTTGCCCGAATATGACGTTCATTTTTTTCCCCTGGAATATTTTCATTTTTGAGAAAAAATGTTTTTAAAAGGAAGCCGTGTAGTAACTCAAAATTAACTAAATTAATTTCTTCTGCTTTGAAATGTGTCCCTACTGGATCAGGGCTCTCCATATCTTCCTGTCCATTGTAATCCTTATTAAAGTTTGTAATTTTACTATATGTTCTAATCCCTTTTACTGCCAAGCTCATTAGACATGTTATGGACGACTTTGCTCTGTTCCTCTTGCCTTCAAATATGTTCTGCGATTGTCAATCAAACCTACCTCCCTCATTATGTCTACATGAAATTGAATTTATCTTTTTCTAATGCTTTTTCTAGGAATCGTCGTCTTTGCAGACGTGTTCAGTTCATTGTATTCTCATCATCTTTCTGTAGAACCACATTCTTGTTGTCTATTCTCCATTTGTGATGAGATTGTTTAGCATTCATTGCCACATAAGGAGGATCATTATTACATAGCTTTCCAATACTCTTTTCTTTGTTTATAACGATTTTTTCTAGCTTCTTTTGGTAAGAAAATCTATCAAAGGCCAATCAAGAGTTTCGTAATTTTACAATCACTGAACTTAACTTTCAACAGGAATGATTTGTGTCATCACAGACAATTTATTATATATATATATATATATATATATATATATATATATATATATATATATTAGTCATACGAGCCTGTTTTGTTGTATTACATCTAATCAGTATGGCTAGACACAGCCACTTACTTCTGACCGGGATCGAAACTCGACCGATTTAGTTTCGGTCGGAGTCGCTATCCACAAGCCATAGGCGAATGGAATCAGAGAAGGGAATTTTAATGTGTTGTATATAAGCAGTGTATACACACGCTAGTCACCAAAAGAACTCAATTCATTCCTAAAGAGTAATGCATATATCGCAAAAGTGGAAACTGTTTTTAAAATTGTCTTCTCTGTTGAGCTCAGTCGTAATGAGAGCATAATATATGAGTCATATATATATATATATATATATATATATATATATATATATATATAAAGAGACAGGAATCCCTTGATTAATGCGTTTTCGAGTGAGCTAAAATGTTATAGACGAAATTCGATTAATAATAATACTCGATTAGTGTGATGAAAAATTTTCAGCTTAACCTGAGTAATTGAGAATTTATTTTTTATAGTTACCGTTTAATTAAAAATTAAAATGGAAAACTGGTAAGTATTTTGTTTTTCAAGTATTACGATATCTCTGTAATTACATTCGAGTAGTGTTAAAAAACAAACCGTTATAAATAGATAAATGTTATAGAATAAGCCGATAATAATAAAGCTTGATTGAATATTTGTCACTATTAAAATAATTAACATTTTGATATTTTTCATGTTTATTTTGAAGGTTTAAAAAATTCTGATTTTTTCTTAAAAGAAAGTGTAACTTAATTAGATATTGAAATGTACATTTATTAAAAAATATCGAAATATAAAATGTGTGTGCATTTACTATAGAAAGATTATAATTCAAATTTATACAAAATATTATATGTTTGCAAATATTGAATTTTTCAATATCGCCAATTATATGAAGAAGTGAAGCATGCAATACGGCAAACCACTCGAAATAATTTTTTCATAAAAAAATCACATTGATAAACATTAATTGATAGCATTTTTTTATCATCTTCTATGTACTTATATTTTAGTTAAAAAGTAGTGAAATAAAAAATTAATTGCGAATAAGATTAAAATTTCAGATACAAACGACATTACTTCTTATGCGATATCATATTTGATTAATGCGTTTTCGATTAAGTTTATCTTCTTATGTATACACTAGCCGAACTAATCGAGAGATTACTGTCTATGCATCCACACCTGCCCCCCCCCCCCCCGACACACGTACATATATCGATATGCATAACAATATTACAATATATATAGTGTAATAACAAAAATACTATATATATATTACGGAAATTAACGAATAACTTGGTTATAAACAACCGACAATTTGAAATGAATTGTTTGAACATTATTTTTTATCGATACTCGTATTTAAGTAGATATTCTGTTTTTTAATTAAACAGTATTATATATTTGTATCTACTGGCCTGATTATTTACGATAAATTGTTATTACAAAAATGTGTGCCATTCATTCACGAAATTCATGTAAAATCTTTTGTACAATAAAGACGGAAGCTGATGATGGTTCGCCTGAAATAGGCCATACTTCCGATTTACCATGAAATAACGTGTCTGCCTTAATTTTTCTTATATAGGATTTTGGTTATTACAATGGTTTATAAAAGCATTATATCACTTCTTTTTTTCTATGTGCCGTGTCCCTTCAAGACGTAGGCGATCATGGCCTTCCACATCTCCCTATTCCTTGTAGCTCTTAACGCACTTTCTCGTTACCCCTCCCAAACCATGCTCTGTCATTCATTCGCTCAAGCCCATCAAATATCTCTCATGCGTTGATTTCCGTCGTCTCTCTTTTCCTCTAACCACATTGCTTTTCATTTCCATTTTATCCAAAACTTCATCATTCCTCACATGTTCGGTACATGTTATCCTCAATATCCTTCTGTAGAACGACATTTTGGTTGCTTCAGGTCTTTCCTTTATCTTTGATGAGATTGTCCAGCATTTATTGCCATAAGGAAGGACAAAATATCGCATAACAAAATCCAGTACTCTTTTCTTTGTTTCCAGCAAAATGTTTTCCTGTCTCTCAATACTCTACTCAGCTTCTGTAATGCATCCTTGACCATGCAAATTCGCCTTCGAGTCTCAGCGTTGTACTGTCCCTCTTCTATTATACACTTCCCAAGTATTTAAATTTCTGTACTTGCCTGTTTTTAAAATCCCTGACCTTTTGACATGTTGAGCTCGTCTTTTTACTGATGGACATGTATTTTGTTATCTTGTAGCTATATGTAATCCAATACAAAAATGCTTATAGTGTTACAATTATTTAACATACTGTCGCAAATTAAAGTAACCAAATAACCCCAGTTCATATCATAATATATTTTACACTCAGTGTGACGTTATAGAAGCCAGGTGCAGAGCTGAATATAAGTGAGGTGCCAGCTTTAGCTGGGTTGAAATCGCGGGGAATAAATATTTGCATAAATACTCACACTAGGTAGGAGAGGTAGAGCGTAACTCAGACCACTCAGACAGTATGGGAAATTGCTACACAAATTCACCAGTTACAAAATCGCTGGGAGAATCTTCATGATTATCCAGTACTTCCTATCATGCATGTCTTTGAAGGTTATTATCAATGGTCTTCTCTTCTTCTTTCTCTTTATATGCAGTGTTCCTTCAGGACGTAGGCGATCATGGAATTCCACTTGACTCTGTCTCTTGTCGCTCTCAATAATTTTTTCTCTTGGTATCTCTCCCAAGTCCCCTCCGTCAACTATTTGCTCAAATAAATACGTCTCGCGCTACTTTCCCCTGTTTCTTCTTCCATTTATCCGACCTGTGAGTATCAAGTTCTCCAGGCCTTCCTTCCTTGGGTTCCGTCCCAGGAACCTCATTTGTCTCTTCCTGATATTTTTTATCAGTTTTTTCTCGTTTGCATCCTTTTCAACACCTCATCGTTGCACACGTGCCCTGTCCATGTTATCCTCAGCATCCTTTTGTAAAACCACATCTATGCTACCTCAAGCCTCTCTTCATCTTTGATGAGATCCTCTAGCATTCACTTCCATACAGAAGGACAGATATTACGTAGCAAACCAGCACTCTTTTCCTTGTTTCTAATGAGATTTGCTTGCCTTTCAGTACTCTGGCTAGCTTTTGAAATGCGTCTTTAACCATGCCAATGCATCTTTGGATCTCCGTGTCACAATTTCCATCCTCTGTCAAAACACTTCACAGGTATTTGAATTTTTTACTTGTTTTATTTTAGATTCTTCAACTCGCAGTTGGCATATTTGGTCTCCTCTTTTTGCTGATAACCATGCATTCAGTTTTCCTGAGGTTTATGCCCTATCCTTTCTTTTCACTTTCTTTTGCTAACTTCTGTAGAAGGTCCCGCATTTTCCTTTCCGTGTCTGCTACCAGCATAGTGTCATCCGATTATTGAGATTGTGGCCGCCAATGACAAATACTGCAAGGCTTTTATTTCTCTCATAATTGCTTCGCTGTACAAGTTGAATAGATCCGGTGAGAAAACACATCCTTGTCTGACGCCCCTTTCTATTTTTGCATACGCGTACACAAGCGGTTTACTGCCAATATAGATTCTTGATGATCCTAACATCTTTACCGAAAATGTCGAGGTTGTCGAGCATCTCTATCAAGTTTTTGTGTTGTACTTTGTCAAACACTTTTGCGTAGTCTATAAAGCACAGATTAAGGTCCTTCTGCATTATATCACCCAGTTAGTTAAGTGCCATACGTGATACACGCTTGGGCGATCATGTCTCTTTCGAGACATGACTGACTGAGCAGAAGATTATCCCGCAGTAGGTTGCCATTGCTTTCTGCGGTAGACTGGTTGCCGACCAAGGCTATAGAACCCAGTCTGTACTGCTATTTAACCCATAACTGGAAGGAAGAGATGGATAAATACCTTTCCCAAGGGTATTTGCGCGTAAGTGAATACAATGGATTCAACTGGAATTTGAACTCGGCTCCCCGGTTTCTCGTTCCGAGCCGATATCCACTGTACCACAACGCACATCCCTATATATATATTATATCACTTAAAAGCTGCTGAATAAAAAAAATAAAAGCTCCCTAAATAAAAAAGCTCCCTAAAAATCAAGTGCTACTGAATCGTAAGGATGAATTAACGGTTTTATATAAACGTTGAAAATATTTTTCTCTAATTAATTACAATTGTTCATTTATAACTTATGCTCTACTCCTGCTTAAAAATTATTTTACTAAAATAAATGAGCCACACAATACTTATTTGATTTCCTAACTCTAATAGGCGTCATTAAACCATAATTAATTAATTCTAATTCAAAGCTAAACAATCCAGCTACTTTAACTGGTGAGATAGCGCAAAATCAAATTTTTAAAAAAATAAATAACCAACTGCTGTTAAAAATTATTATCTACCCATTGAAATAATGTATAATCCTAGTATGTGTCTTATCCAAACAAATGTAAAATGTTTGACATTGTGCTTCATTTTTCCCTTTCACGACCCAAGTTTTCAACTCTATAGTTCAATCTACTTCTCACTTTTGATTGAGCAATATTGACACATCAACAAGCATACTGTGTATCTTCCTCCCACTACCACTACCACTACTTAATTTTCTATAGAACCATGACATCATCTTATATTTTCTCATCTTTATATTTTCACTCCACCATTTAGTTTAAAATATCACCTGAAGAAGGACAGTATTGGCCTAAAACAAGACAATTTTTGCGTAGTGTTATTATGCATTTATAAACTATTTTAAAAACAAAATTATAATATTAAGATCTACTTTGTATTGAGCACTCTTTATAAAAAATGCATAAACAGTGGGTTTTAATCTATCTTATTCTTTCACTTCTTTATAATATATATATATATATATATATATATATATATATATATATATGTGTGTGTGTGTGTGTGTGTGTGTGTGTGTGTGTGTGGCCTTGTTGAGGCCAGAAATAACAAACAAACAAAAAGCAGAGTAAACAAATATATTTAACAACGACCGTAGTACAAACATATACCAATGAGAGATTATTAGCATTAGTTCGTCTAACTGTTAGAGTTATCTACTAGAATAGATACCCTCACTCTCTCTCCTCTACAAAGCAGAACTGCTGCTTATATATAGTTTGGAAGAGTTTATATCTCACATGGGTACGTCCTCATAACATCCAGCTCCTAAGTATAAACTCTGCAAGAGTTTTAATAATTTTTCTTTTTGGATTCACGACGAGAAAGTCTGTCGTTTTTCTTTTCCTCTGTAAACGGTGTTGTTTCTGTGTCGGTTGCAAATTTGTCACGTCAAAAGTATTGTAAATGGCATCCATCCCGGTTTTTTCTTAAGGAGAACCGCTGTCATCCTCATCCAACTGGCATTTCTTGATTTGATTTAAATGTCTTTAGAGAGTGAACTGGGGAACTTTAATTATCTAGACCATATTTCCTAATCTTTTTTTCAGATGCACCCATTTCCAAGAAACATTTATCATCCTGGAACAATATCCTGACATTGTTAAACGGAAGACTTTTTAGTTAACCCACTACTATACTCGTTAAACGTTGACGACAAGTTCAAATGTACAGGAATGACAAATATGACGAAGCCTACTTCGCAACACAGTGCTACCTACCATAAACCTTCACATATTCTTTAAACTTAATAACTCAAAAACGAAGGATTTACGAACATATGTCTACATGAACTTTTGTACTTGTTTTGGTGTGAGCCTCCAGTATTATTTTTTTATACATCTATCTATCTATCTATCTATCTATCTATCTATCTATCTATCTATCTATCTATCTACTTATGTTAATTAATAAATATACATATGGGGTACACACATATACAATAATATTATTCAGGTGTTAATAAAACAGTGCTTAATGTAGTATGAACAAAGCTATTATATATAATATGCACCTGATGATTACATAACGCATGAAAATCTGAGTCGTGACATCTACGTAGGTCAATATATATATATATATATATATATATATATATATATAGTTGATTTTTTGGGATTTATATATATATATATATATAGTCATCTGAAAAGAGTTCTGTTTAGCTGTATCACAGCTCATTAGTACGGTTAGACATCCGATTGCTTCCAACCAAAATTGAAACCAGACCGATTTGAAATCAGTCGGAGAATTTACCACTAAGCTTTTGGCGCACTGTGAAGGAAGATATACAAATGAATAAGAACGAAGAAAATAATTGCAACGTCCAAAACATTAATTTAACACAGTGTTGAATATAAAAATAGAACAATGAATATTAATTATTAATTATTATATGAATATTTATTATTAATTATCCCATGACTTAACGTAATAATTAATTATATATATATATATATATATATATATATATATATATATTGTGTTTGTAAAATGTCTGATGTTTTTAATTTTTAAAATGAGGGCATTTTATGATTTCATTTGTTGATGATATTTCCCAACTCATCATTTGTTGGTGATTTATTATTATGGATGTTTTGATTTCCCAACTCTACATAATATTTCTATTTCTTTCAGATTTTTTCATTTCAACGACCAAATCTTGTTGCGATCAAATCGTTACCAACTTAAGCATTCGAATTTAATTCGCAAAAAATAGAAACAAAAGGAAGAACAAAGAACGAATTTTTAAAAAATCATAATAATTAATTGTCCTGATCAATTTAGAATTTTCAATAGCAGCAAAAAGCAATGTGAGCAATTAAGAATGGACACCCTGACTACATAAAATATTCTTCACAGACAATTGAAAACTATAGATAAATCAACGTTATCGTCATTTCAAACGACGAATTCGAAAAAGGATTTTTCAGTGTGGTCACGTGACTCCAGGCTAGCTCACGCGACTCAAGCTGTTGTCACTTAACTCCAGGCTACGTCGGCTGCTTTGCTTTACTTAGTTGAATTTCCAGCCAAATGTTCACAGTTCAAGCAATTAGATGCTTTCTCTCCAAAGCGATGTCCAATGTCTCGCTTATTTAATCTGTACACAAGTGCGACATTCTCATTAACAACTACACCTGGATATTTTCTTTATTTGTTCTGTGCAATTTTTTCATTTGAAATGCTAACATACTACCACTAATATTGCTACTACTACTACTACCACCACTAATGATAATAATAATCATAATACAAAAGACTGTCTCACATGAAAGACTTATTAATTTATTGTATTTAACTTCAAATTAAAATATATAAACAACAATAAAACAATAATAATAGTTCCTGTGCCATTGACACTTTGTTGGCGTGCTGCACTTCAATTCAATAATAATAATAATAATAATAATTTGAGTCCCAGGGTCACTTCGTTGGGTACTTCTCTCCCTCTCAGTAGGCTTAATCTTGAAAGCCGGTTCTTTTACGACCACCGAAGTTAAGCAACGTCAAACGCGATCAGTACCGAGCTGGGTGAGAGCTTGAGAATCCGGGTTCTGTGAGCTTGGATGTGAAGGTGGCGTAATGGATAACGACACGGAGTTGGAAATCGGAAAGCCTTTTTCTAATTCCAGTCGGGATCTTTATATTGATTTATGCGCAAATATCCAGGGGGGGAAATTATGAACCAACCTCTTCTCCACCCACCTATTGGTTAATAAGCAGGACGTGTATCGGAATATGATTGTCATGGAACGAAAAAAACGTTTTAGAATCTAAAAAATATTTTCTGTCGTTTAATAACTCACAATAATAACAAATTACTCAATAAGTCTAACTCATTGATAATAACAATAATAATAATAATAAATAAAAAATAATAGAAAACTGAAAAAGAGTTAATTGAGAATTGGAATGAAGCCTAAGATAGTAGATATCCCTGAAACTGCCATAAATTACTCAAAAAAGGATTTTTCGAAAGTTTCTCGTCCTTTTGACGCCATAACTCAAAAAGAGAATTTCAACTAAATACGTCGATGTTTACCACTAGTATAACAATACTTATATCTGTTATACTACCACGTGATTCCATAATTTCTAGTTAAGTACAAATCAATGACTAACTGAATATAGATAAATATCGATATAGGCGAAAGTTTTCACCTTAAAAGATTTCGTTATTTTCTAAATTTTCAATAAATTGGAATAGTGTTTTTTTTTGTTTTTTTTTTCAAATATAAAATCATTAATAATTTAAATAGGAGAAACTAATTATATGATCCCTGTAGATATCATTTAATGCAGAAGTATCGTATTAATAGAGCTGTTCAAAGCGTCAGCTTGATAAGTTTTATTATCATACAAGCGGAAAGATATCACGTTCTATAGCGTTTATATATCATCTGTTATAGTCAACAATACCATTTGCACTAATGATAACAAATCGTCACAATTTTGATGAAAATGTTGCTTTCTTTACTGAGTGTGCGGGAAACCTCAAGGTAGATGAGGGAGTAAAAAAACTAATGTGCTTACTTTAATGAGTTCGATTCTCACTAAGTGCTCAACATTTATGATTTTGTATTGTATAGATATAAACTAAGCCTTTTTCAAGTACAACTGTTAGCAAACTCGTCTTACAAAAATACACCTGTAGTTGGGCACATCGACGTGATGTTATGGTCAACAAGCTTGTTACGCTAGATCAGTTACGACTGAATAGCGAGTTCGATCCTCATTGGGTGTCTCGTACTTTCGGCCTGGTGCAGCAGCATTTGGGCGATTCGATGTGGTGTAATGTTAGTAAACTTGTCTTGCTAGATCAGTTCCAACTGAATTGTGAGTTCGATTCTCACTGGGTGTCTCATACATTCGGCCTACTGCTAAATCTAAGCTACGCTTAGAAAATCATCATTATGCCTACAGTGAGTTCGATGTTTACTGTACCTCGTATTTTTGGCCTTGTGTCACACTAAAGTGGAATAAATATCAGGGCTCTACGCGTACTAATATCTGTCAAGAGTTCGTTCTTGAATCCCCCACTCTTGTGGTTTTGGGACATCATAAACTGTGATTTTTTCTTATAAATTTGAAAAGAAGCAATTATGGCAACTACTGCTCCGGTAGAGGATAAACAAGAAATCGTAGGAACTCTCACGAGAATTCAGAAAGATTGCCAAATTTCGCTCACGGAGCATTCTGCAGCTAATGATACTCATGAACGGCCCAACACTTTAAGACAAAAAGCACAAAAGAATCAGCCAAATCAACTTCCAACGGTGCGTATTTTTTCCATAGAAGATATTCTTCGCGATGTAAAAAAAAGAGATCAATCTCCTAGCATCATAAACCCATCACTTGAAAGCAAAGAATGCGTTATTGATGAGAGAGAAGGTACACCAGAACCAGAATCGGCTAAACCAACAAGTCAAACGGAAATGCCTCATATGGCAGTTCCGGTCGACATCGAACCAAGGACTTCGGTAAGATCATTTTACGGACATTGTCTACCGGCCTGGGCGATGCCACCTGTTTCTAATGGAAACCCAGCAACTGGGTGGCTCTACCCGTCTTTATTTCAACGACAGTTGCTTTACGATTTTAATGGTAAGATAATATTTATAATTATGTTTTTTTGTCTTAGTGAAAACGCATGTGCTAAAAAGATTACCAACTTACCATATTTCACGGTTTATAAGACACTGCGATACTTTAGACGCCACCCCCCACCCCGCTACAAAAAATAAAAAATAAAAATAATTGAAGGAAGAAATCAGAAAAACGTTTTCCTTGTATTTCATAGCTCTCCTCGCTATCTCTAATCTTACGCAGTGAATAGCATATTTCAGCATAAAAATCTGACTAATCTTGACAAATTCATTACAGAGAAGAATCAGTTTTACGGTAACTATTTAGCATGTAATAATTAGAATAGAAGTTAACTCCTGTCACCGACCTTTGATTGACAGTAAAATGTTTGGAGACATTTTATTTTATTAAAGCACTTTGCAAATTACTTTATTATAGGAGTAGTTTTTAAATTATTTTATCATTAGAGTAATTTGTAATTTTTCTTATAGCAATTTGTAAATTATTTTCTCATAGCAATTTAAAAATTATTTTATAATTGGAGTAATTTATAAATTTTCTTATAGCAATTTGTAAATTATTTTCTCATAGCAATTTGAAAATTATTTTTCATAGCAATTAAAAATTATTTTATAATTGGAGTAATTTGTAAATTTTCTTATAGCAATTTGTAAATTATTTTCTCATAGCAATTTGAAAATTATTTTTCATAGCAATTTAGAAATTATTTTAATTTAACAATTTGTAAATTATTCTAACATTGGAGTAATTTGTAAATTATTTTTATAGTAATTCGTAAATTAATTTTATAGCAGTTTCTAAATAATTTTATTATATCAATTTGTAAATTATTTTATTATAGTTATTTGTAAATTATTTTATTATAGGAATTTGTAAATTATTTTATTATAGGAATTTGTAAATTATTTTATTATAAGAATTTGTAAATTATTTTCTAATAGCAACTTGAAAACTTTCTTAATATAGTAGTTTGTAAATTATTTTCTCATAGAAATTTGAAAATTATTTTGTTATGGGAGTAATTTGTACATTATTTTAATCTAAAAATTTGTAAAATATTTTATTATAGCATTGGCAAATTATTTTTTAAAACAATTTGTAAATTCTTTTATCTTAAGATTTTTCATATTATTTCATAGTAACAATTCGCAATTTATTTTATTTTTGCAATTTTTAAATTATTTTATAACAATTTGTAAATTATTTTATTATGGAAATTTGCAAATTAGTTTATCAGAGTAATTTTTAAATGATTTTATTATAGAAATTTGCATATTATTTTTATAGCAATTTGTAAATTATGTTATAGCAACTTGTAAATCATTTATTATAAAAATTTGTAAGATATTTGATTATAGAAATTTGTAAATTATGTTTTAGAAACTTGTAAATTATTTCCTTATACCAATTTGTAAATTATATTATAGCAGCTTGTAAATTATTTTATTATAAAAATTTGAAAATTATGTTATAGAAACTTGTAAATTATTTCATTATACCAATTTGTAAATTATATTATAGCAATTGGTAAATTATGTTACAGCAACTTGTAAGTTATTTTATTATAGCAATTTTTAAATTATTTTACGATATCAATTTGTAAACTATTTTATTATTGCAAATTGTAAATTGTTTTTATACAGAAATTTTAAATTATTTTATTTTAGCATTTTTTAAATTATTTTATTACGGCAATTTGCAAATTATTGTATTATAATAATTTGTAAATTGTTTTTTATAGAACCAATTTTTAAATTATTATATTAATGCGTAAACTATTTTATTATACATACAATTTGGAAATTTATTATAGTAATTTGTAAATAATTTTATTGTAAGAGTAATTTGAAAATTATTTTACCATAGCGATTTGTAAATTATTTTATTATATTAAATTGCAAATTATACTATAATATCAAATATCAAAGTATATTATTATAGCAAATTATTCTATTATAGCAATTTGTAAATTATTTCATTATAGCAATTTGTATATAATTTTATAAGTATTTGGTAATTATTTTATTATAGGAGTAGTTTATTTATTTGTTCATAGCAATTTTTAAATTATTTTATCGTAAGTGTAATTTGTAAATTACATTTATGATAAAAATTACAATTAATAGAGTAATTTGTAACATTTTTTAAAGGCTAACTTCTAAATTTCTAGTATTGCTTAAAGGCGTTATAAATTATAACTCTGGAGTGCCATTTTAAAAATTTTCTATATGTATAAATTAGTTTTCTTTATACCGAAACTTAAACATGAAAGCAAAAATCGTAAAAGTTATTAAAAGGAAAATACGAAAAAATTTAGGGTCAGATTTCGGACGTTAGTTTTAAGGAAGAGTACTTGTGTTTGTTTATTTACTGTCGACATTGAAAAATAAAATAAAATTATATATATATATATATATATATATATATATATATAAATCGTATCGCCCCAAACAAGGCATTTTACTGCCACTGTTGTGTAAGGGGTTACATGAGAGGAATGCTATGAAGAGTTAGAGGTAGCAGGGGGTGTCAGAAAGAAAGTAGAAGAGGAAAGAGATTACTGATGAGAGTGGGGTGGACGAGGAGGAATGTTATGAAGAGTGAGAGGTTGTAGGGGGTGTCAGGAAGAGAGTAGGAGAGGGAAGAGAGTACTGATAAGCGTTGGGTGGATGTAGAAAAGCACAAGAGACAGGATGTAAGTTAGTGTAACAGGAGATGACTATAGACTTTAATTTAAATTCTTGGAGATTGTAACTGTCAGGAAACAAGTATGCGGAAGAGAATTCCACAGGTGGGAAGTTCAAGAAAAGAAGCTGCTGGAATAGAATTTGCGTTTACAATTTATTGGCTTCACAGTAAGAGGGCGGGACCTAGCTGCTAATCTTCTGGCTCGAGGAAATTCGTATAAACAAAGTGAAAAGGGATAATAATGATGGATACAAAATAAATGAATAAATGTAAAAAATAAATTTAAAAAAATGAAAATGTTAATCCATATTAAGTCTAAGTATTTGAGCAGATATTTGTTTTTATGTTTGTAGATAGTCATCTGTTCACTTATTTTGTTGAATAAATTAGGATTATTTAGCTTTTTAAGATGATAAGTTTTTCTAAAAGACATAAGTTAAATCTATTTCTTATTATAAAATTATAAAATTTTGTTTTCACAATGATGTCCCAGGCAATAAAAATGTTTTTGTTGTTGTATTTTACTTGCCAAAAATATCTGGAGAGTGCAGTGCTATTCTTGTATTTATTATTATTTAAATTCAATTGTTTTTCGCTAGAATCAAAATAATATTTAACAACGTCAGAATGGATGCTAGCTTTGTAAATTATGCATTCGGTTATGCATTAACCGTTAAGTGGGCAGATCGTATTTTTTCGGCGGTTACTGCTATTGAAGCTTCCTCATTACACACACACACACAGATATATATATATATATATATATATATATATATATATATATATAAGAAGGGACGGGGCATATGGAAGAACAGAGAGTTTCCTTATACGTGATGTAATATCATGTTTATTGGTATTTGAAGAAACATGAAGAATGTATAAAAATAAAATGTACTTCTGAACGTGTTGCGTTAATCAGTGGAGTAAAAACGGCCCGGCATTACCGAACATTCGTGGCCCAGATTTTTGTCTGGAGTCAAATAAATTATCAAAATAAAAACATATAATCTACTACTGGGTTTTTGTAGACATAGCCTTTTTTTCCAGCTCTAAGTCAAATCGAGGGAATTGTTGGGTTAGCTCAATCGCTCAAGTTGGACATAACTGGCAAAATTAAAAATCAGAATCTGATTTTTCACGGTTTTAAAATGAAATCGAATTTAAATAAAAATAAAAGAAATTTATTAAGTATTTGGCCGATACTCACTTAAGTTAGTCAAGGTCAAGGATATTTCAAGTGATTGATTTTTTTTTTATTTTTGGCGTATCAACTAGTTGTGGACCACTTAGAACCGAAATGATATTTTGGAGTTAGAAATGGAGCTTTACAACTCCGGCCAGATAACATGTTCGTTCACATTGTTCAGATTTTTTTAGTCCTGTTGTTTCTAACCGGTACGGCACGGGCGCCACATAGGTGCGGCGCGCCTCATAAGTGCGGTGGAGGAGGACAGCAAGTGAGATGATTTGATTGAAAGAGAGATTTAGAAAAAGTTTCAAAACATTCAATGCTAAAAATAAATATGATTTCACAAGTGAAAACATTATTATGAATTATTTATAGTTGCATGCATGGGTTAATTAGAGCCACATGTATATATTTTTATTAACCAATTCGAAATTTCATTAAAATCCACATATCAAATGCTGATTTTCAAGATTAGCAGGCTCATCGAAATTTAAATATTTGCCGTAACGGGATCTTTTTAATATTATATGTTTAGTATATAGTAGCACAATGCATATTTTAATTACAAGTATAATGTTAGGAAGATCTTAGTGCGCCAAATATTTGAAAGTTGAAAAGGTTTTAAAAGGGATTGTAAGTGGCTGTTACACTTGAAAATTAGTATTCGCGATCCTGGCTTTTAATTGGACTCAAATAATGTACATTTATTGAAAACAATACAACGTTAACCACTGAGATATATCAGGTTTAATTTGGTCCATCTGAAGGAAAAAATTGAGACAAGTAAAATGGTAGAAATACTGTGTTCCAATAAACTATTCAAGATTTTGTCTTTTAAATAAACTTGAAATTAATTTAATTTACTGAAAATAAAAATAAATTAAATTCGTACAGTACTGCGGATATGTACTGGGATTAATTGAATCCAGCTCAATAGAAGTAAATAGATTTGCCTATCGTTCAGTCACTGACCTCCCCGTTTCTTGTACAGGAGTAGTGGTTTATCCTCTGTTACTTATTTTGATTAGGTTTCCAGTTCTTTCTAAAGTAAACCCATTCTCTTTCACTCCCAGTAGCTCTTTACGTCTCTAGTGCCATCATCGCCTTGTTTGGGGTGAATTAAAACGAAAGGTAGAAATAGATTGGTAAAACAATAATGTTACACTTAGCTATTCATTAAGTTGTTTTTAGGGCTTCAACAAGGTGAAATGGTTAGATAGCTTGTCTCGTTAGATCAATTACGATTGAGTAGTGAATCCTCATTGGGTACTCTACAAGTTTGGCCTTGTGTCACATTTAAGCTACGTTTAGAAAATCATTTGGCACTAAGACGTGGTGTAATGGTTAGCAAGCTTGTCTTGTTTTATCAATTACGACAGAGAAGTGAGTTCAATACTCACTTGGTGCTTCACTCTCTTGGGTGTAATTTTCAGCAAGCAAGTCTCGCTAGAATAATTATGACTGAGTTAGATACTCACTGGGTGCCTTATACTTTCGGAGTAGTGCCAGATCTAAGCTACGCTTACTAAATTATCATGAAAGTGTTCTTGTCTTCTGCAAAATTAGCATTCTATACTCTAACCTTGGGATTACATGCTGGCGCCACCTGGCCTAACAAAATTCAAATCCCTTCCACGAATTTATTGAGTGACTGTTTGACATTTTTATTTCACCTATTTTATTGTATATTTTTTAATCTGACTAGTAACACTGACTATAACGAATATTACAGTAGTTAAAAAATGCCGACTTAAATTCCAACTGCCTAAATTGAGTGTAATTTACTAACTTCCTGACTAAGAGTATTTCGTGTGCGCAAAATCTCTCGACAAGCCTCGTTATTTTACACCTACCGACTCAACATAAAAAGAGTAGATTTTTAACTCGACTCGAAACAAGACAATGACAGTTAAAAAGTAAATCTCACAGTCTGCAATTTATCCTCATGAAGCATAATTTTTCTTGGCTCAACAATAAATCGCGTAAAAAGCTTTGCAGGAACCCCCCAAAATATTAACTGACTATTAACACAAATAAACACCAGGGTAAATTCGCAGAAGTATGTTTTTTACGTTTTGTTTCCCACTTGTATGTCATGTAAAATCGAAACATATTTTACATTGTACGAATAATGATTTATTTTGCGCGGCAATGCTGTATCAAAATTATTTAAAACAATAATCGTTCTCCAAGTAGATCCCGTACTATTTCACCCGTACAATAAGGGGGATGATATGAACACTAGCAAAAAATGAAGGCTCGAATTTAAAAAGTCTTTTGAAGTTTGGTGACAAATATATGTATAAGACATTGTGATTTAAATGGCGTTTTGAATGTTTTTTTTTTTAATAGAAACACACTTACGTGATTTCTAGATCCCGCGTCACGTGATAGCCTTTAAAGAACGGTCATTTTCAAAAACACAAAACAAATTACATTACCGTCAAAATATGAGGAAAAAAAGCAAAATAAAAACATAACGTTCTTGTGAATGGCCAGTGAAGTGGCTGAAAGCACTTGGAAATTTAAGAATACTGAAAAAATGTATAAGATCTTTCTTGTCGGTCGTTTGTAACGAAATATATATATATATATATATATATATATAATGTGAAGAAGTTTGTCACTTAATTGAAAAGAGTTATGTCAACTTCGAAGCTTCGTGAAAATATTATTATACTTCTCTCTTCAGGGTCTTTGTTTTCTTTGCTGAAGTGAAGATGTTGGCATAACTTTGTTCAGTTATGTGACAAACTTCTCTAAATTAATTCTATTAAAGCTCAATCTTTATATATATATATATATATATATATATATATATATATATATATATAGGTATAGATGTCCAGTCCCTAAACGGTGAGGAAAATCCAACAAGCATAAACAAAGTCATATGTATATGTGGATATAGGTCAATATAAATGGGTGGGTTAGTTTATAGGGTCACACAAACACACGTATATATGGAATTAGAAGTTTCTTCAGAGGTCACCCTCTTCACGACTGGTCTGAATACTCCCTGCCAATCTGTCGCCAGTTCGTTAGTCCTGACTCTTTTCCTTTTTCTCTTTTCCTTTTTCTTAATTTTATTTTTATATTTTTTTTATCCTTCTCTTCAGTTACAGAAAATGCTTATTCCGGAAAATCTTTTGTACCAAATGGAAGGAATATTGTGTGGTCTGCTGAAATTAGCTAATTAAGCTCATTGAAATGAATTATAATTTATAACAAATTGAAATGACGTGTTAAGTTTTCCTTTATATATATATATATATATATATATATATATATATATATATATATATATATTATAATCATATCGCCCCAACCAAGGTATTTTACTGCCACTGTTGTGCTGGGTGTTATATAGGAATATAGGAGGAAGGTTATAAAGAAGAGTGACGGGTTACGGGGGTGTCAGGAAATGGGTAAGAGAAAGATGAGAATACTGATGAGAGTGGAGTGGACGGAGAAAGGAGCATGATGGAGAGGATGCAAGTTAGTGAGAAAAGAGATGACTATTAACTTTACAGTTAAATTCTTGAAGATTGTAGCTATCAGGGAAGCAAGTGAACAGAAGCAAACTCCACAGATAGGAAGTGCGAAAAAAGAAGCTGTTGAAGTAGAATTCACGTTTACATTTTAATAGTTTAACAATAAAAGGGTGAGACCTAGTTGCTAATCTTATGGCTAGAGTAAATCTAAACTTATTTATAAATGGATCTTTTTTCTGTGTGTGTGTGTGTGTGTGTGTGTGTGTGTGTGTGTGTGTGTGTGTGTGCCTGGGTGTGTGTGTGTGTGCCTGGGTGTGTCCGTATAGACTCCAAAACGGCCAAACCGATTTTCTTGAAAACTTACACAGTTGTACTATAAGCGTCTGCGAGTGTTCTTAGCTAGGTTTTGTGTTCAGGTACCTCCGATAAATATCAAAAATCGATAATTGAAAAAATTGGGTTACAGAAGGAGTGGTCCGATTTTAATCAAATTTTATACACTCATAGACAAAGACATAAGAAACGATATTCAGAAGTTTCAAAGTTGTAGTTCTTACAATAGTACAGAAAATCGATAATATATATATATATATATATATATATATATATATATATATATATATATAAAAAGCAAGATGTTTGTGTGTGTATGTTTATCTGCCTGTATGTCTGTATTTTTTCAGCCATTTTATTTTAGTTTTTGCTTCGGGTTTGGCTTCAAGTAGGTATAATTGTAGTTCTTAGTCTCAGCCATGATACCATTTACTAGAAAGGACTTATTTAGCCTTCAAAATTCCGTTTAGGACGAAAAAACTTATTTGATATCGGTACCAGGAAATCAAAATTTGACTTACAACCATTCATTTTTCTTTCAGTCGACGGTTTCGCTTTAACTGGAAACAGCTATTGCTTTCTAGTCTTTCGTGTCAACGTACAAAAAGTCTGAGCTCCAGGACCATGGATTAGCTTTAACGCTTTCATTACACCCGAGCAACACCGGGCTATACTGCTACTTCATATATAGCGGGCACAAGAGAGCTAAGTTCATCAGAGCAGAAGGTGTGTGTGTGTGTGTGTGTGTGTGTGTGTGTGTGTGTGTGATGAATATTAAATTAAATAGTTAACCCTAAACTGACTAAAAGTTACGAGATTTTAACGCTCCTCAGGTTCTGATAATTTGTGATAACGGTGACTTGAGTGCTAGCGCAACCATCGACAACTTCTGAACTGTTTCGTCAAACCAGTTTCGTTCAGAAAACTTTGGGTCAACCCATAGTATAAGTTTTAGGCACTTGTTGCCGGTAACACCAGAAAGTTACCCCCGCCCTGACTAATCATCCATAAAAAAGAAAATATAAATTTTTTCACTTTTTTCTACACGTATATTGTAATATACTTTAAACTAAACGAAAATTTTCTTTTTTATAATACTTTCACCTCACGCAAGTCAACAAAGCCACCAACATTCAGAGTGTTATTGAGTGAACAAGAATATAAGTAAAACATTATTAAGAGGAGAGAGAACAATAAAAGAACATGAATTAGAAAGAAAGACGATAGCGACTGACATTAATTCTACATTTTGGAATATCAGACTTGACTGGAAAACAAGGAAACGAAATAGCGTTTTGCAAGCGACAAGTGTGAGAAACATAAACAGCTTAGAACTTACGGTTACATGAAGCCATTTCGAATGTAAAATGATGAGACCTAGTTACCAAACTAGTACTGCGCTTCAATCATTTGAGTCGATAGTTCATCAAAATAATTACCATCAAAGTAATAGAAAATATGTACTGGGAGGCTTTTTCTTATGCCGGTGGAAACGTGACTGGATGAAATAATAAATCATCAAATTAAGTAAATATATAGTAGTGAACAAATCAAGATCTAGATTTAAACTTCAAATGCTAAGCACTGACACATTGATTTTGTTAGAAATTAAAAGACACGAATTTACAAACTTTGTTTAGCACACACGCAAAAGCGAATCCAAAACAAAACTCGTGAAATTTCACACCTTGATTCGAAATTTTTTTCGCCTAGTAGAAAACTAGAAGACATCTAAAATCAAAATTAAAATAATCTTCAATTATCAGAAACAAATTCTTTCACGGACATTTTCGCGAAGTTTCTTCGTCGTCCAATGAAAACGCCAGAGTCATATCCGGGAGTGAATTCTTAAATGACCTTTTCGAGCCCCACAAATGAAATAAAAGACGGGCCAAATTCACCTGTCGCCAGAGAAAAAGGAGACGAGCCCATTAACACGTCTCTTGACAAACGTCAAGCGATCGTTATTATTATCTCAACCTTTCTCCTTCACTTCTTTATTCTCACAGTTCACCAGTTTGCCTTTTCTTATACTTGATAACCGAATGAAAACACTTAAAGACAGAGGAAATACTTCAAAGAGACACAAAAATTAGACTAACCTGTTTCAACACATACACTTTAGTATAACGGATAGCCCACTATAATATAATAGAAAAACTAACAAACTGTACAAATACACACATGACTACAATTAATTAAATTTAACAACACTAATAAACGTATAATGCATTCAAAAATCAAATTTACCCTAAGCAAGGTAATAAAGCCATTAAAACACAGTGTTTAACTGGGTATGAAAGAAACAGTAAGCAAACATCATTATCTATCTATAATCGTTTCACCTATAAGCAAGATAGTACTGCCATTGGTGCACAGGGGGTTGCATAAGAGGAGAGTGAAGCGAAAGATTAACAGATCAGAGGCGGGTGTCGCAGGATGGTTAAGAGAAGGATGGAAACCGTGATGTAAAATAGCTGCATGAGAGTAGAATGAACGTGTGTCGGGGAAAGGATTGGAGTCAAGGCGATAAAAGATGGCAATTGACATTGCATTTAAACTCTTGGAAATTGTAGCTATTAGGGAAGCAAGTATACGGAAGGGAGTTTCATAGGCGGGAAATGTGAGAAAAAAATCTGTTAGAGCAGAAATAACTCGAGTAAATACACGCAGAGGGGGCACCAGGGAGCTAAGCTCGTCGGAGCAGAAACCGTGAAAGGCTCTATCCTAGGTCCTACGCTCTTTCTGATCTACATTAACGATCTCCCTGACGCTATGAGATCCTAAGTAGGCATGCACGCCGATGACACCACAGTTTACTCTCGCCTTGATCAAAAATCTGGTATGGGGACCTCGCTGCCGAACTTGAGAAGGACCTCCAATCCGGAGTAGACTGTCTTAAGAAATGGCTCGTAAATTTTAATGCTTCCAAAACGAAGCTGCTATCAATTAGCCATCATAGACAATCGCTCCCATTAGCAGACTTGCCTCCCTGTGATTAAAACACTACGCCTCCTTGGCCTCACACTCTCAGAGGACCTCAAGTGGAATGACTATATCGAATTTATTGCTAAATCCGCTGCTATAAAAGTCGGTTCTCTGTGCAGGGCCCGGAAGTTTTCCCGTCTGAGTCCATCCTGCATATACATAAATCTACCATCCGCCCTTGTATTGAATACTACTGCCATATCTGGTCTGGTGCCTCTGCTCTCCTCCTCGGGGTTCTTGACAAAATACATCGGAGAATGTGTAATGTGATCGATACCGACTTGGCAGTCCGGCAGCAGTCACTCTCTCGTGATGTGGCTTCCCTGTGCCTCTTCTATAAATACTTTCACGGCTTCTGCTCCAATGAATTTAGATTACTGGTGCCCCCTAGGTACGAATTTGCACGAGATACCATATTAGCAACTAGGTCCCACCCTTTTACAGTGAAACAGATAAAATGTAACTGCAATTTCTACTCTAACAGCTTCTTTTCTCGCACTTCTCGCCTGTGGAATTTCCTTCCATATACATGCTTCCGACAGCTACAATCTCCAGGAATTTAAATGTAAGGTCAATAGACATCTCTTATCACATTAACTCGCATCCATTCTCTCAAACACTCTTCCCATCTACCCAACCTCCATCCTCGGTATCTTCATTCGTCTATCACCCTCCTTCCGACATTTCCTATAACTAACCACTCTTTCTCATCACTTTCCCCTATGTAACCCCCTGCGCAATAGTGGCAGTGGAATGCCTTGCTTGGGGTGAAATGATTAAAACAAAAAAAGAAAAGACAGAAGGAAACCGTATTACGTCGGTGAGAAGGTGACTGGAGTCGAGCTACCGGGTAGGGATCGATTACATTCCAGATTCCCCTATGGATTTTGTCGAGAATCCCGAGATGAATAGCAATGGCGGCCGATTAGATGTGGCAGCAGTGTTTAATGCACGGATGAATGGTAGATTTGTAAATGTGAAATATGAATTCAAACGAGAAAAACTTCCTGGCCTTACGCAGTGGAGAGACCTTCCTAGTAGCAGAGTTAGCTATTGAGTCAATATAGTTATCCCACTTGACGTCGGTTGATAGAGTTAGGTCGAGGAGGCGCAGTGTATTGCTTTCAGGGAGACTAGCGTGATCCATGCTGATGGGGGCTAGTAGAGATTTGGAAGCATTAAAATTTACGAGTCATTTTTACTGCAGTCTACCAAAGATTGGAGGAATTTCTTTTCAAGATCAGCAGCGAAGTTTATTTTTTCAGCCACGGTAGATTTCTTATCGAGGTGAGAGTAAATGGTGTTGTCGTTAGTGTAGATGCCTACTTAAGATAAAATCCAAGAGATCGTTGATGGAGATGAGAAAAAGTGATTGACATCGAATAGAGCCTGGAGAGATACCTGCGTTCGTATGATAGGATATGGCGTCATGTCCGTTCAATACTATCTTCATTACGCAGTTTGATAGGAACAATTGGATTAAATCAATCGCCGTTCTTATTGAGAGCCTGGTATATATACTCTGTGATGGTCGTTAGCATATCAGCGGTAGAAAGCGAAGCGAAAGCCACACTGTTTGGAGATGAGGCTGTGGGCTATGAGATGTTGTACCACTTCAGCGTTGATATTAACCGAGAACACTTTGCCAAAATTCCTAAACTGATAGAGCAATAACTAGAGAGGTCGGAGACTTCCCCAGATTTTTTAAATACAAGAGCCACAGAGGAGGACTTCCAGTAGGCAGGAAAGCAAGAGTCAGAGAAGCAGTAGTTGTAGAGTTTAGAGAGGACAGAGGAGAGTTCACGATCACATTTCTTCATGACGATGATTGGTATTCCGTCACCTCCGCACGCCATATGGGGGTCAAGCTTTGAAATTATGTGAGAGACAAGCAGGGGGTAATGTAAACGTTACTCAGTTGAGTCTCAGTTCTAGGTGAGAAGTCGTGTGCTGATACTTCAGACGAATCAAATGTAGAGTTGGTGGAGTATCTGCAAGCAAGGCACTCGGCCTTGTCCGCTGAAGCTGTGAGGACCTCAAATTTATTGAGTAAAGTAAGGATTGAGGGCTTTCTGTTGTTTAACACACTTTTGCAGAGCCGCCAGTATTCCTTAAAGCCAAACTTGCGGGATGATATACTCTGCTTCATTATTTCATCAAACAAGAGCTTAGCATCATTTCGGATCCTCTTGCACTCATTACAATCAGAGGCAAAAAAGCGTTTATTATAGTCAGACGTGTGGTTCCGATAAAGCCCTAAAAAGTGATTCACTTTTGGCAATAGAGGAGAACTCGGGGCGCGTATGGGGTCTAAGCAGAAACTTCCATGCTGGGATTAAAGCATTCATGGCTGCTTTGAATCAAGAGGAGATTTTGGATGCACAGTTTTGAACGGGAAGATTAAAAAGCTTGTTCCAAGGGATGTCACACAGAAAATTGCGAAACAACTCCCAGACTACGTTTTGGTTGCAATAAAATATTCCGCTGGTTAGAGATTCCTGGGTAGAGGGGAAATTGAGAAGATATTATCAAAAACCACAGTATGGCCAGTGTTGCCAAGAGTGCAAAGCTGCATGGCATGGCAAGAGTCAGGGATATAAGTGAAACTGAGATCTAGCAGTGACCCTTTTCTCTTAGGGTTATTGGGGAAACGCATCGGGAAATCCATCACTTGCGTAAGAGATTGAGTGATTGAAAAGTTAATGGCATGAATACCAGCAAGATCTGTGATAGAGTTTTCCAGCCATATATATATATATATATATATGAGGAATGTATGATGACTGATTAATTGCTGTTGAGTAGGGTAATTTTTTTATGGTGTTACATAAAGCCAAATACATGGGGCACCCTGTAGTAATGGATCTAACGAGACAAGCCTGTTAACCATTACTTCGCCTACAAGTTCCCATTACTACTAAGTATGATCATCGAACGATATTAGAAGACTCAATTTTGACTTACAATATCAAGCAATACCTGTGTCTTGATATATATATATATATATATATATATATATATATATATATATTAATCATTTCACCCCGAGAAAGGCTGAGATGTCACTGATGTGCGGGGGTTACATAACTGAAAGAAGATTAATTAGAAGAGAGAGAAGAGGAGTACAAGCCAATTAGAAAGGATTAATAGAAAGATGAGAATGCAGGTGTGTTGACAGTTTAAAGGGTGGGGAGAAATGGAAGGATGTACGGGGTGGAGGAAGGGCTAGGGTCGAGTGGTTAGTAGATGAGTGTTGACATTGCATTTAAATTTCTGGAGGTTGTAACCGTCAAGAAAGCAAGAATACGGGAGCGAGTTCCACAAGCGGGAAGTGCGAGAGAAGAAGCTGAAGGAGTAGAATAGTCGTCTGCATTTGGTTAACCTAACTGTGAATGGGTGGGACCCAGTTTCCAATCTGGTTTCACGAGTAAACACCTGTTCAGGAGGCACCAGCGACTGGAGTTCGTCTGAGCAGAAGCCATGAAAGTATTTATAGAACAGACAAAGGGAGGCCACATTTCGTCGGTGGGGAAGTGGCTGTAGTCGAGCCGCCATGTCAGCACCTATCACATTACTGACTCTCCTTTGAAGCCTGTCGAGAACACTGAGGTGAACGGCAGGGGCGCCTGACCATTAATGGCAGCAGTACTCCATGCACGGTCGAATGGTAGACTTGTATATATACAGGATGGATTCATCCTAGATCGACACAGAGACCCAACCTTCTTAGCAGTGGATTTAGCTATGGATTCGATGTAGCGGTTCCATTTAAAATCAGAAGAGAGGGTAAGGCCGAGGAGGCGCAGTGTTTCGCTTGGTCCATGCTTATGGGAGGCAGGAGAGATTGCCTGTGATGGTTGACAGACAACAGCTTGGTCTTAGACGCATTGAAATTGACAAGCCACTTCTTACCCAATTCACCACAGAGTGTAGATCCCGTTCAAGGTCAACAGCGAGATTATGTCTGTCCACCACGCCATTTTTCTTAGTGATGCGGGAGTATATTGTGGTGTTATCTGCGTAGGTGCCTACTTGGGACTTGATCTCATCTGGGAGATCGTTGATGAAAATAAGGAAGAGCATCGGGCCCAGGATAGAGCCCTGGGGTCATCGGCATTCGTGCTGTAGGATGAATAGGCATGCCCATTCAAAACGAGCTTCATTTTGTGGTTGTTTAAAAAAGATTGAATTAGGTCAAGCAGGCGTCCGGTAGAGAGAGAGAGAGAGAGAGAGAGAGAGAGAGAGAGAATTAATATAAGCAATAGATTTGTCATTTATTATTAATGTTACCTTCAACGTCATCTAAAGTGGTTATGAATTATAATCTATTTTGACGAGTGCATATGCTCAACTCTTAAGACCACGATTTCATATATATATATATATATATATATATATATATATATATGTGTGTGTGTGTGTGTGTAAAAATTAAGACAGACACGTTATTCCATGGTTAAGCGGAAGCATGGCCTATTTCAGGCGAACCATCTTCAGCTTCCGTCTTTATTGTACAGAAGATTTTACACGAAAAATCGTCTGTACAATAAAGACGGAAGCTGAAGATGGTTCGCCTGAAATAGGCCATGCTTCCGCTTAACCATGGAATAACGTGTCTGTCATAATTTTAACATATATTTGCTCTCTCTCTCTCTCTCTCTATATATATATATATATATATATATGTGTATATATATATATATATTTAGAGCATTCTTAGAGAGTTATACTACCACTTATGTACTGGATACTCATTTGGATTCTTCTATATCTTCACCGCATATTCATATTATATATATATATATATATATATATATATATACTCAAGACCGTTCTGTTTCAATTAACTTATTTATTTTGCACAATATACTTTTGACAACAGTTAAGTCTTACTGTTTTTTTATGGGAAAGAACCTTCCTTTTTCTATTTTTTAACTTTTCAGCTCAACGTAATTTTGCTCGCAGACAAAGACGGACAACTGTGGAACGTAAACCTCGTCAGGCCTATTCTTCAAAACAGCTAGAAAGGCTTGAAAATGAATTCAAGGTACTTTTATTTTCCTTTCTTTTTTAACACATTTCAGATTCATATATTATTTATAGTAAATATATTTGATGCTTTTTTGAAATGTAATGGATCTGGATTGGCTATAAAAACTATCGCCGAAAAAGGGGTACGTAGATTGTATCATCTTGGGAGTTTATAACTGCGATATCTTGATATCTTATGATATCTTGGGAGTTTATAACTGCGAGCTTAGCTTTCTACAATTATTCTATTTATTTTTCTCATACTTTTCTGGCAAAACAAATCGTGGTTGCTTCATCATGACAATACACTTGCTCACAACTCCCTAAACATTTGGTAGTTCTTAGCCAAAAAGAACCTCACCTTACTGGAACAACATCCCAATTCACGTGATCTAGCTCTGAATGACTTTTTCTTTTTCCCAAGCTCAAGTAGACTCTTTTTTGAAGGCGTGGGGGCCCGTAACGGAAATGTGGGGTATCTAAGAAGTATCCTTCCAGTCTTGCATAGAAGCATGGCAGAAAGACTATTTGACTCGAGGCGCTTATTTTGAAGGGGAAACCATGTAGTTTGTTTTTTTGGGAATTTAAATAAATGGTTTGTGACACCAGATCCGATGCTTTTTAGACAGACTTCGTATATAAATATATTTGATATTTATGCAATTTAGATATTACAAATGTATTATGAATTTTTATTTATACATTCTACATATTATATTAAATATATACATACATATGTGTATAAAATAGAATAAGAAATTCAAATTTGAAAGCAATATGGCCGTAAGCCTTTATGGCTTTGAAATCAGAGTTGTAATTCTCTTAGACTAGTTGTCCTACACGCCGTGTCCCGTCAAGGAATAGACGATCATGGCTCTCCACAAGGTCCTGTTCTTTGTAGCCCCTAATAAATTTTATCTTTCATTTATCTCTCCTAAACCTTGATTTGCCATCCATTTACTCAAGTTTACTAGGTAGGTCATGTGTTTTTTTCTCTGTTCCTCTTATCTTCAATCTTCCCTGTGAGTATCACATTTTCCAAGCCCTCTTTTCCTCATTATGTGCCTTAGCATTTCCAACTCTCTTTATTCTAATGTTTAGTATAAGTTTTATTGTTTTTTCCATTTCGTTTAAAACTTCGTCGTTGCTCACATGTTCCATCTATGGTTTTATCATATATCTGTAGGACCACATTTCTGCTACCTCAAGTCTCTTTTTTATCTGCGGGATTGTCCACCATTGAAACCCATTTAAGATGAGTGAGTAATTATAAGCAAAATTCATTTATTTTGGAAAGATTACAATAAAAAACTGAGAAAACTGAAAAAAAAAAAAAAAAAACCGCTCAAATATTTACATAAACTAATAAGGAAGTAATAGTTACCCAATCAGTAAGAATTATCAACATCGAACGACAACATAAACTTAAAACAAAATTAATGATTGATATTTTCCCCATTTAGTCAAATATAATTCAAACCACACCTCACTTCAATTTAATATGCACTCATTTTATATTTTTTTATTCTTTTCGCTCACGCTTCTAAGAAGAGATCAAATTACAGAAAATATTCTCTCCTTTTTATTACACTTCACAGTTTTGTTGATACTATGAAAAGATGTTTTTTGTAATATCTTGCATATAAATCTCATCAAGTCTACTTTCAACCGATATCTTTCTTACTTATCCTCTACCGTAAGTTTCTCTTGGGCTTTGTACTGGGTGAACAACTAGTAAAATAAAAACAGCATATAATCCGTAAAACGATGGGATTAATTAGGTTTCAATCGGCACTTCTTAGGGTCAAAATTCGTTACCAATTCTTCTCTCTATGTTTCTATCTTCGGGTAATTCAATTTTTGGGGAAGTTTAGATTTTAGCCTCGCAGCAATACATCATCTCTCATTGCTTTAAACTATCCGTTAGCGAGGTCAGAGCAACAGTAGTTGTGAAGACTGAGCAATGTTTCCCCTTAGTCGATATTTATCGATAATGGCATCCGACGTTAAACCGACTAAGTGTCATTTCCTACTACTAAATATGTGAGTCGTATAACTACAGAAAGTGAGAAATCGGAGAGCCGAGGTCGAATTCCAGTCGGGTTAGTTACATTCACTTACTATTGAGAAAACCGGCAGGGTTAAGCGAAGAAGAAAAAAGGGCAAAACAACACGAAACAAGACGGTGTGATGCAAAACAAAGCATCTATAAGACAAAAGCAAAGTAAAATGTTAACAGAAGAGAAACAGTGTTCACATGCAAAAGGGATACAGTCACATAGTTATAGTCTTCAGAATTTAAGGAAGGAAAGAAAAATAAAGGTGGGAAAAATATTGAGAATTATCCATTTTTATTGACTTGGAAGAAGGAAACGATAAGTTTTTTTTTCTATAAATACTTTCATGGTGATTGTTTGGATAGACTATTCGCTATAGTGTCTAGACTTTATGAATTTAGACGCAGTATTAGATTGGCAGCGAGGTCTCATAATTGTACAGTTGAAATGGCTACATGTAACCATAAGTTGTATGCTAATAGAGTCTCTGTTCTCGCGCTGCTAGTCTATGGATGTCTCTTCCAGATTCATGCTTTCCAGTTAAGTTTAATCTTCAAAAATTGAAATGCAATGTCGCTATCTACTGTTCTTGCTCTTTCGAAATGTTTCTGTTTTCTCATTCTTCCATATCCAGTGTTTTTAGTGAGTCTTAGTGGCTTTATTGCTTTGCATAGGTTGATGTGTTTAAAAATAAGAAAAAGAAAATGTGGGCGTGGTTAAATGGAATGAATAAAATTCTTAATAACAATAAAAAGTGGAGAAAGAAAAGGGCAAAATAATATGAAACCGGACAATGTTATGGAAAGCAAAGCAAAGATTCTATAAGAAAATAGCAAGGTAAAACGTTCAGACAAATAGAAATAGTATTTACTTGCAAGAAGAGATACAGTCAAGTAATTATAGTTTTCAAACTTCAAAAATGTAAAGGAAAATGTGTGGGTAACGCCAAGAATTTCCCATTTTTATTGGCTAGGAAGAAAAAATGAAAATAAGGGTGGGCATATTTAAGCAGAATTGATAAAAGGCTCAATAACAAGAAGAGAAAACGAACATTGCATAACAATATGAGACAAGACAATGTCACACAAGGCAAAGCAAAGCAAATATAAGAGAGTAACATAGCAAAAAGTTCACAAAATAGAAAGAGTTTTCACGCGCAAAAGGGATACAGTCACGTAGTTATAGATTTCAAGGAAGGAAAGAAAAAATCCATGGATACGAATTGCTGCTTTTCTTTGTCTAGGAAGTAATTCAAGTGACTTACCATTTCTGACTCAATAATGTTAATTTTCATGCTGCTGATATTTTACAATTATTTATTTAAATGTACATTTTGGTGTAGTGGGCCGGCTTGGAATGAGAATTTGTAGATGCGAGTTCGAATTCCAGTCACAAATACCGTTGGGTATCCACCTCTTCTCTTCCAAATTATGATAGTAGGACAATCTAGGTCCGTATAGCCTTCAGTGGCAATCAGTCAACCGCAGAAATAAATGGCAACCTACTGCGGGAAAATCTTCTGCCTAGTCAGTTATGAATCGAAAGAGACAACGCACAAAATGGTTATCAAGCAAGGTAATTAATTGACTGAGTTTCAGATTTGTGTTCCCACACGGAGCATTTCACCCAGTACAAGGCTCAAGAGCTACTCAATGCAGGAGGAATGAACTGTGATATGTAAGCGGAATTGGTAAGAAAGAAAGATTATGAGAATCAGAAGAAGAATAATGACTGACTTGAAATAATTAAGATTGTTGTGTTCAGGGAAGCAGCCAGATGGGATTTCGCTTCACAAAGTATCAGTTTGGAAAAGAGTTTTCTGATTTGAAAATCGTCTTAACGGTTATAATATGAAGTAAATAAAGGTGAATAAAAAATAAGGCATATCCTAGCACTAAAGGTTTTCTTAAGTAGTTAAATTAAAGAATAGAGCCGTCGGAACAATCATCCGATAGAGTAGAGATACTCTTGCCTCTCTGGAGAAGACGTTACTGAGTAAAAGAGACAACCCAATCCCGCCACAATACAGCGTGAAAAATTTTGAATTCTGTCAAGGATGGAGAGATAGGATTGAGCCTCTGGAGCCCAATAATAGTTTAGATAAGCGTTTTCCAAACTGGGGAAAAATTTAACTCTTCGGGGAAATTTAAAGCTAGAAAGGGGCATATAATTACACTGCTTACTAGCAAAAAAGATATTCTTAGGTGAATTTTCTCGTGTGTGTGTGTGTTAGAGAGAGAGAGAGAGAGAGAGAGAGAGAGAGAGAGAGAGAGAGCTCATTATAGTTGGAGGCACCATGATTGACAGATTTGGTATATTGGTACATTTTTAAAATAAATTACTGAAACTTAACAGTTTTTTTTGACTACTCTTTTCATCGTATACAT
This sequence comes from Ascarosepion bandense, assembly GCA_037127315.1. Taxonomy (NCBI): domain Eukaryota; kingdom Metazoa; phylum Mollusca; class Cephalopoda; order Sepiida; family Sepiidae; genus Ascarosepion; species Ascarosepion bandense. The sequence goes on along the minus strand of JBBBDQ010001766.1, from coordinate 842,640 downwards.
GAAGAGTGGAATCTGGGTGATTAAACGCTGTGTAGGGAGAAATAACAGAAAGAAGCTTGGAACTCCTGGTCTAAAATTTTATTTTATTACTTTTTTTTTCTGAATTTATCCTATTGTTCATTACATTTTTTTTCAGCGGTTCTTTTTTTTCGTAATTTTTAAAACAATTTCACCCTAAACAAGGCAATAAATCTACTCAGACGCAAGGAGAATATGAGATAAAGTCACTGTTAAGGATTGAGAACAATAAAAGAAAAGATAGAATATAACGGCTGAATTAAATTCTCCAGAGACATTTTTTGTCTTCCTTGTTTCAACTTGTTCGTTTCATCTTTTGTTATTTTTATTATCCAGCATTTCGTTTTGCAATTTTCAATTATCATGATTATTTTTTTATTGCTTGTATCGACGTCTCTTCCTTTGATAGCCGCAATCGTCGGTCTTCACGAGTCTTTCTGCTCCTTTTCTCTTCAGTTGAAGTCGTTCAACGTTATTTTAAGGCGAGGCAATTTTTTTAGGTATTGTCATTTATCTCTAGGCTTAGTCATTTATGTATTTTCTAGTTTTGTGTGATGTCTGCATGCGCTTATGTAAAGGTCGTATGTGTGTGTGTGTGTGTGTTAGTAAGTGACTTATATGTGCTTCTACCACATTGTGCACTCAGCCACACGCACACACACATACGTACATACAATTTTAATTTTGTTGGAAATAAGACATTGGAATAATACATCGACTTAGTAGAAGAGTATGCGTGGACAACCCCAACACTGGCCTGAGCAATAGAATAATAATTTCAAAGACAACCCTCACCCCACGCAAAATAAAACAAAACAAAACCGTTTGAAAATTTCCAAAATTTTATTGAACTTTTCGGAATTTATTCGATGTTAAGTAGAATTATATTTTAAGGTATTGAATGAAAATATACAGACGCACACAGGGACGTATAAACACACACTCCGAATGAAACTAAAATAAAAATCTGTGTGGCGTGGACTAATTGTCCTTTCTATATGGCAAGAAGCACAGGGTAACAGGAAAAAACTATAAGACGGTGTTCTAACTCGAGAGTATACGTCCGTGTCGTAGGCATGTATAATCATGAACACAATCAGATAAACGCCTTAAATTAAAACTCTGAAGAAGACGAACTCCCGGACATCGGCAGGTTTATTAAGAACTAAAAAATAAAATAAAATAAAATAAAACGATGATTGTTAACTTTGAGGGTGAAATCTGGAAGATAAAACTACTGAACACATGCTTGATGTGATACCTTTATTGTGTCTTCGTATTAAAAGTTACAGGAAGTGCTCAAAGCGGTAACCAATCTAAAAAGTATCTGACCTAAAAAGAGTCAATTAAAGAGAAAATAATACCGTTTATATACTGTGCAACAGAACACTCCCGACTGACGGTTTTAGGAACCACAATTGATCAAGGTCTCATGAGGAAGAAGTTACTTCTTTCGGCTGTATTGTATTCAGTGCCGCGATGCTGCTAAGCCAGACACTGGAATTTTAGACTTGAGTTTCGCTTGTCTCTGAAGAGAATAGAGGTATCGTTTGCTGTATCTATATTTGAAGTTAGGTCCAAATCTAAATTTTCAGATGTGGGAGAGGCTATTCTGTGTAAGAAATGCAACAAGGTTTCACTTGGAAGTTGCATCTGCGACTGCTATGGTGTCGGTCTCCACGCCATGCTTGGAAATGGAATCTGCTTCTTTTTTTTTTTTTTTTTCAGTGGCTGGTCCGAGGTGGAAAGTGGTGTTGGGCTTCTCGCAAGTATCAGTATGATGGTGAACGCTTTCAAGGGACCAAACAGGTGAAAAGTCTGAAGGGGCAAGGTCTGGGCTGTAAGAGGGATGGGGAAGCATTTCCCAGCCCAGCTCGTCGATGGTCTGCACTGTTTGTGCTCTGCAGTAAGCATCTTTGGCACCCACCAGCAGCTGACCTTCGAGTAGGCAAGATCATCATGGTCAATTTTGTGTGCTGTCCCAACAGATAGGCTCAAAGTCCTTGCAGTGTCATCCACTGTCACCCTTCTGTCAGACTAAATGAGGTCATTGACTGATTCGATCCCCTCAGGGGACCTTACTTCTGTAGGCCTATCAGGCCTGTCTTCATCCTCAACACTGCTACGTCCTTCTTTAAACAATTTAGCCCACTTGTAGACATTTATTTTTGCTGAAATATGTGGCACCATACACAGCTGACATTCTCCTATGAATTTCAACTGGTTTGCACCCTTCAGCAACCAAAATCTTGATCACTGACCTCTGTTCAATCCTGGAGCATGCTTTTTGGTCGGCCATCTTTGTTAATCTCGAAAACTCTCAAAGTTTTTTTCAATCTGCAAAATAATTAAATCCCTTTGAAAAAGAAATTAAAAAACAAATTAAAAAAGTCAGCTTCTATCTGTATTAGTAGTCCTTATACCGAAAAAGTCACCTTATTTATTGAATGATCCTCGTATGGATCCAGAAATATACTTTGCAGAATGGAGGGGTGTAAGGACCTCTTTAGCTTCGGAAAATCCTCGTTTTCTCATGTTAAGGGTTACCGGAAGTGCTCAAAACGGTGACCGATCTATAAATTATTTGAAAGAAGGGACAAACATAAACCGCCACAATAATTGTGGTCGGTGATTTTTTGTCCTTAGACCCCCATCTCCACTAAGTTAACCATCATCGTTTCATCCTTTTAGTTCTTAGTCAATCTATGTACGAGACTTCCTTTACTTCAGCTACCGGAAGTGATCCAGACTGCAACCAATCTAAAATATATCTAACCCTAAAAAGAGACTAACAAAAGGGAAAATCAACAATATGGTTTCTTTACTGTGTAACAGCCTTTTCAACTCATTTTTAAGATACTTTCTGAGTTCAAACTGAATATTTTCTTATAAATTTGAAATGAACAAACGGTTTCGATCTGAAACTTAATCATATTGCCTTCTCTAAATAAGTACCGTAGTAAAAATAATAACAATAACAATAATAATGACGAATGTCATTAAAAAAAGAAACATTTTTCAACAATATGGCTGTACCTGATAACCATGGTACTAAAATCAAACAAATGGAAAAAGCTTAAAACGTACACTTAACTCTGAACGGAGGTTTTGTTAAAATGTGGAACATTCAGGTCACTAGTGTCCCAGTTATTATTGGGGTTTGGAATCTCGGCCACCGAACCGAAAGCCTAGTATTTTTTCGCTTCAGGTCTGCGTTGCTTGGCTTTGTAAATATTCTGCGAAAGATGCTATTTATTTGAACTCGTAGGACTTAACAAGGAATATCCATAATACAAGATCTCCAGCTGAAAAAAAAAACTGGTGGAAGAAGGTATTATTATTATTATTATTATTATTATTATTATTATTATTATTATTAAGAAGAAAAAGAAGAAAAATAATAATATACGAGTGGGTCAGTGGCATAAAAATGAAGGCAAAATATTTAGATCGATACGTCCTCTAAAATGGCGGCAACATATATATTGATATACCTACTACTGATTATCATATATTATGGCATAAGAAAAAAAGAAAAAAACCTTTGATCGCGACGAGAAGGATATATATATATATAAGAAAAATGTGCGAGCAACCGTGAACGTTTTGTGTAAAGTGTAGATTTATTGTTGTTATTACTATATAATAGACAATTGGGACAAAAATGGCATCGACATATGCAACAGTCACTCAAACATACATAGAAAAAAGCTTTTACAACCAAATAGGATATAAATATGAGGAAGACATAAAAAAAACAGAATTCATGAAATCATGAAAGAGATACCTAATTGATTGTTTTATCTTTTGGAGATCAACATGGGGAGACATAAATACAGTACACAATCTACTCCAAAACTTGCATCCCAAAACTAAGTTCATGCTAGAATATAGCTATAATGAACTACCATTGTTAAACTTAATCATAAAAACAGAAATAAATCCACAGAAAGCCTACAATACTTCCATTTCAAGATTCACCATCTGAAAAGTTTTCTAAAATCCATTCCCTACTCCATCGCTGGACGAATTTGCACAATAGTAGCTGACGAAACTCTTCGTAAAATACACCTAGAGGAACTACGAAAAACACTACAAATAAGAAGATACCCAACTCCACTAATAAACACGGGTTTCCAACTGGCAGAAGAAATACCATCAGAACCTCTCCGGAATAAAAGAAAGTAAAAAGAAAACATTCTCATTTAGGTTTGCACACACAACAAAAGCAACCCAGAATTATTTACAAAGATCAAAGCACATATAGAATTACTCAACAAAAATGATAAAATAAAAGAAAGCGACATTATACGTGGAAGCGACACAAGGACTGAATATACGTGGAAGCGACACAAGGACTGAATAAAATAGAAGCTCTGCACAGAAGTAACATTAAACTATCCAATAACAGGAAATTGCAGCAGAGGTAAATTCAGAGATAAATGCCCATCTACCAAAATGCAGATTATGACACTTATGATACAGGAAGAAATATTTATTAAAAAATACAAGCCTTCCCTCAACAAAAAGACCTAATACACACACACAGACATGAAAATGAAACGCGATCAAAAATAAAAGAATAAAACACTCGCACGCACACTAAATCCATATAGTATCCCAAGAACAATAAAAAGAACTCGATGACCCGTAGAGTAGAATTGAATCTAAATCGCTGAAAACAATTTTGAAGTATAAAAACGAAATCAAATTTCGCAAGTCAGTGTAATAAATTTTTATGGCCAACGAAAGGTGATGAAAGAGATTTAACGCGCGATTGTAAAAAAGAAGAAACAACAAACACGCATGCATATAAACTTTCTGATCTGCTCGCCACTTATCTATGTATACACGATACTTTGCTCACCAGAAAAACAAACGGATCTTGATATGTACAGTTATCAGTTTATTCGCCTGAAGAGAGTCAACTTTCGACTAGAAACACGTGTAGCAACAGAAATACTATTATGGAGACTTAATAAGTCATACAAAAAACAAATAACATTAATAATAACAACAACAATAAATCTACACATTAAACGAAACGTTCACGGCTTCTCGCACTTTTTCTTCTATATCAATTTCTTTCGTTGGAACAATCCTATCTCTGTTTCAAATATATATATATATATATATATATATATATATATATATATGAATAACGATGAAGAAAATAAATGCATCATTCAAAATATTAATTTAAAACACTGTCCAATATAAAAAAGAGCAATGAATATTTATTATTAATTATTACTTTAGAACATGTGCAAATTACAAACTACTACAAAATTGTACATTTGTTTTCGACATTGAAAGAACAATGTCTCATCAGGTAGATTATAATGATTTTCATTGAAAAAAAAACAACACTTTCCTCTGGTTTTAGAATTTTATTAATATTGTTTAATCTCGTACAAAAAATATTCAAAAAATAAAGGAAATTGGTGTTTTTTAATTTTTTTCAATACACAAGGATGTTTATTATTTAGAGAACAATTGTGGTATATACAACACATCTGACTGAAAGTATAATATAAATACTCGTTCAACTGTCTTTATAAATGTAACTGTTTTTGGTTCATTTATCGTTTTGTTGGGTTTTTTGTTTGTTTTCTTTTTGTTTTAGTCGTTCAATTCTTTTTCACACTAGGGGATTTAGTAATACTATTGTCCAGGCGATTTCAATTCTTTGGACTAACCAAATTATCGAATCTCTTTCCAGATCTATTCTACAGATCAATTTCATTTATATTCCTCACAAAATCCCGGTCGTTCTCATCATTCCTCGTGTATTCTCGTTATTTTTGTTCTTTCTAATATCATTCCTCCATCGTTTTTCATTCTTGTTTCTACTTGACATTTTATCTTTCGCTGACATCTTTTATGATCTTTTAATTTTTAATTTTCGTGCATATTCTTCATTTTATTTTTTTATTCATCTTTTCTTATAGCTTATTTTTTTTCATTTTGTCTGTTTCTTCTTTCCCTTAACATTTTTATCCTTTCCAGTCCAGAACATAAACATAAACTATATTTTTAATGTATCTTTCGTATTAAAAAGATACTAAGAAAATTTAAATGAATTCTCTCATATCTGATTACTGCATTTATATTGTTAAATGAAACATTTTCAGCAGTATTAATTTATTACAAGTGTTACTTAAATTTATTGATGTTTTTTAGATTAATTACGGCAAAAATTATTATTCTATATGTGATTTTATACAAAGTTGTTATGTCCTTTAAGATAAAGTATTTAAACAGTAATTATTTTAATAGTTTATGCTCGGTAACATTGCATTTAGATTAATCATTTTTCTCATTATTACGTAATTACTTTTTGTCTACCCTTTTAGTTTCGTTTGATTTCGAGATAAGACATTTCTAATCTTATTAACTGATTACTAGATTTACATAGTAATATTACATAATTGCTTTTTGATTAATCATTTTTCTCTTTATTACGTAATTACTTAATTTTCTCTACCTTTTCAGCTTCGTTTGATTTCGAGATTAAGCATTTCTAATCTTATTAATCTATTACTAGTTTTACATTAATATTAATTTTACAGATTAATATTACATGACTGCTTTTTGATAAATCGTTTTTCTCATTATTACGTTTTTTTTATCATTTCACCCCAAGCAAGGCATTCCACTGCCACTATAGCGCAGAGGGTTACATAGGGGAAGGTGCTGAGAGAGCGATTGGATATAGGAAAGGTCAGAAGGTGGGTGATAGACGAGTAAGGGGGTACATAGGAAGAGTGTTTGAGAGAATGGGTGCAAGTTTTTTTTAAGTAATTTTTGTGTAAATTGTTGTTAATTATCAAATTTAGGTTTGACTTATACTAAGTTAAAACTTAATTAACTTCAGTCACACGTTTATTCTTTTTTTTTTTTAATTGGAGTAGATAGTACCTTCTATCGCCCGGTCTCACACTCCACCCACTTCTTTTGGACAGGAGTAGAGGTGATCGCCTTGTTTCTTGTTTAGGAAGGGGTTCCCGGTTCATCTCTCTTTTCTTCGGTCTTTATGTCGGTTCGGCTGGAAGCTTTTTGCAGTTGGTGAGTATGGTGGCAAAGTCTCTTCATTCTGAGGGTACCGGGTTGGCAGTTTCCTGGTTGCTGCTTCCGACTGGTAGTTAGGAGCCCGAACTCTTGCGTAGCGTCTCGAGAGGCTGCTCTGATCAACAGTTGAATAATATCGGGGTTCCTGTAGTGCCATTTCGCGCATGGACGGGCGTCCCTGCATGAATTTCCGATGGGCAACCCCGAGGCCACATTATGCTGCAGGCGGCGCCATTCTCCATCCTTCACCTGCTGCAATTAACGACCATCTGACCCTACTCTAGACCTCTCTATCCACAACTACAACCAACATGAAATTTAACAAACAAAATAGCAAGCCTAAACCAGCTAGTCGTAAATCGCCCAAACCTATCTGCGTTACCTTCACAAATATACGAGGTATTCGCAGTAACTTTAATAGTGTAGAGTCTTTCCTTCTAACTAACTCACCCGATATCTTAGCTATATGTGAGACTAACCTTGACCCTTCTATCCCCTCTTCAGAGCTGTTCGTTCCTGGTTACCTTCCTCTCTTCAGGAAGGACTCCAATGTCCATATGCATGGGCTTGGTGTATATGTCAGCGAACAACTCCCCCTAGCCAGGGTCACATCTCTTGAATCCCTTGATCATTCCTTCATGTGCTTCCGTCTCTCACTTCTAAGCTCGGTTAGCTATCTCTTCTTCCTCTACCGCTCCCCCTCCTCCTCTGACTGTACGTTACTTGATTGCATCTCTAATAACATCGACAGGGCCATTTCTTCTCACCCATCTGCCCAAATATTTGTGTTTGGCGATTTTAACGCCCACCACACCAAGTGGCTTGAAAACTCAGCCACCGACCTTGCTGGGATCCGCACCATGCACTTTTCAATAGCCCAAGCTCTAACGCAAGTGGTGGACTTCCCCACGCGTTTCTCTAAAAACCCTAACGGAAGGGACTCTTTACTCGACCTTTGTTTTACTTCCATCCCAGACTCCTGCACTACCAGGCAACTCTGCCCCCTTGGAAATTCTGACCACGCCGTAGTCTCCGTAAACATATCAATCCGCACTAACTCTTCCCAAGAAAACCAGACCAGCAGAATATCATACTGCTACCAAAGAGCCGACTGGGACTCGTTCAGGGACTTCCTCTGCGACGTCCCCTGGAACAACGTCTTTGATCTTCCTGTCGAAGACTGTGCCTCCGAAGTCTCCTCTTGGGTTAAGGCTGGCATCGATGCTTTTATCCCTGCCAGAAAATTCCAACTAAAACCTAATTCGTCCCCCTGGTTCACACCCGCTTGCTCGGCCGCTATTGCCCACCGGAACCATTTCTTCCGGCTCTATCGAAGCTGCTCGTCGAACCAAAACAGGCGCCTTTTCACCTCAGCACGGAACAAGTGTAAAAAAGTACTGAACGAAGCCAAGAGGGCGTTTGCTACCAGAATTAGGCAACGCATAGCATCCTCTAAGTTTGGCTCCAAAGATTACTGGCGTCTCTGCAAAAGCGTGCTCAGCAGGAACAAGACTTCAATACCCCCACTAATCAATGAATTTGAAGTTCTCACCTCCCCAGCCGACAAGGCTGAGTGCTTTGCCCGTAAATTCTCAACCAATTCGACACTGGACTCGTTAGGAATACCTACACCAGACTTCCCACCCAGAACTAAGGCTCAACTAAATAACGTCCTCATCTCGCCCTCGCTTGTCGCCAAGATAATTGCGCAACTTGACCCACACAAAGCGAGCGGCGGTGACGGAATCCCAGTCATAGTACTGAAGAAATGTGCCCCAGAACTCTCCTCTGTCCTCTCTAAACTCTATAACCTCTGCCTATCTGCTTCCTGCTTTCCTGCCTGTTGGAAGTCCTCCTGCGTAGTACCTATATTTAAGAATTCTGGCGAACCCTCAGACCCCGCCAATTACCGTCCTATTAGTCTCCTTCCAATCTTTGGCAAAGTTTTCGAAGCCATTATCAACGCCGAGGTGATTCAGCACCTTATGACCAACGGGCTTCTCTCTGACAAACAGTATGGGTTTCGCTTCACCAGGTCTACTGCTGATATGCTAACGACCATTACCGAGTACATATACCAGGCACTCGACAAGAATGGTGAAGCCCGAACCGTTGCCTTGGATATCTCCAAAGCATTCGACAGGGTCTGGCATGCTGGCCTCTTGTGCAAACTGCGGAGCTATGGGATAACTGGACATCTGTCTGACCTCATCCAGTCCTTCCTCTCTAACCGCACATTAAAGGTGGTATTAAATGGGCATGCCTCCCAAAACTACCAGACGAACGCGGGCGTCCCTCAAGGTTCTATCCTAGGTCCCACGCTATTTCTGATCTACATTAATGATCTCCCCGACACCATTAGATCCCAAGTTGGCATGTATGCCGACGACACAACAATCTACTCCCGCATCGATCAGAAACCAGGTCTGGACGACAAAGTGAACCTCGCTGCCGCACTGGAAAGGGACCTCCAATCCGTAGTGACCTGGGGTAGGAAATGGTTGGTAAATTTCAATGCCTCCAAAACAAAGCTGTTATCAACTAACCATCATAGACTATCGCATCTACCTCCCATTAGCATGGGACAGGCTAGCCTCCCAGAGAGTAAAATACTACGCCTCCTTGGCCTTACACTCTCGGCGGACCTCAAATGGAATGACTATATTGAATCCATTGCCAAATCTGCTGCTATGAAAGTCGGCTCCCTGTGCAGGGCCCGGAAATTTTTCCCACCTGAAACTATTCTGCACATATACAAATCTACCATCCGCCCGTGTATTGAATATTGCTGCCATATCTGGTCGGGTGCCCCTGCTGCTCTCCTTGGGCTTCTTGACAAAATACAAAGGAGGATCTGTAACGTGGTTGATACTAACTTGGCAGACCGGCTGCAGCCGCTCTCACACCGGCGTGATGTAGCTTCCCTGTGCCTCTTCTACAAGTACTTTCATGGCTTCTGCTCCGATGAGCTTAGATCACTGGTGCCGCCCAAGCACGAATTTACACGAGATACTAGATTAGCAACTAGGTCCCACCCTTTTACAGTTAAACAAATAAGATGTAACCGTAAATTCTACTCCAACAGCTTCTTTTCTCGCGCTTCCCGCCTGTGGAACTCCCTTCCACAAGTCTGCTTTCCCGACAGTTACAATCTCCAGGTGTTTAAATGTAGGGTCAATAGACACCTCCTATCACACTAACTCCCAACTATTCTCACAACACTCTCATCTACCCAACCCTCATTCTCGGTATCCTCACCCGCCTATCACCCACCCTCTGTTATGTCCTATATTTAACCAGCCTTTCTCCTCTCTACGTAGCCCCCTGCACAGTAGTGGCAGTGACATGCCTTGCTCGGGGTGAAACGCTTATAAAAAAAAAAAAAAAAAAAAAGTTAGTGTGTTAGGAGGTGTCTATTGACCTTACATGTAAACTCCTGGAGGTTGTAGCTGTCGGGGAAGCAAGTATGGGGAAGGGAATTTCACAGGCGGGAAGTGCGAGAAAAGAAGCTGTTAGAGTAGAAATTGCGGTTACATTTTATCGGTTTCAATGTAAAAGGGTGGGACCTAGTTGCTGATCTAGTGTCTCGTGCAAATTCGTACCTCGGGGGCACCAGTGATCTAAATTCATCGGAGCAGAAGCCGTGAAAGTATTTATAGAAGAGGCACAGGGAAGCCACGTCACGCCGGTGAGAGAGTGACTGCAGGTGGTCAACCAAGTCGATATCGATCACATTACAAATTCTCCGTTGTATTTTGTCAAGGACCCCGAGGAGAATAGCAGGGACACCCGACCAGACGTGGCAGCAGTATTCAATACACTGGCGGATGGTAGATTTATAGATGTGCAGGATAGATTCAGACGGAAAAAAATTCCGGGCCCTGCACAGAGAACAGACTTTCATAGCAGCGGATTTAGCAATGGATTCGATGTAGCCATTCCACTTGAGGTCCGCTGATAGTGTGAGGCCAAGCAGGCGTAGTGTTTTACTCTCTGGGAGGCAAGCCTGTTCCATGCTAATGGGAGGTAGGTGCGGTTGTCTATGGTGGTTAATTGATAGCAGCTTCGTTTTGGAAGAATTGAAATTTACGAGCCATTTCTTACCCCAATCCACCACGGATTGGAGGTCCTGTTCAAGCTCGGCAGCGAGGTTCCCCTTGTCGCCCATACCAGATTTTTGATCGAGGCGAGAGTAAACTGTGGTGTCATCGGCGTACATACCTACTTGGGATCTTATGGCATCGGGAAGATCATTGATGTAGATCAGAAAGAGCGTAGGACCTAGGATAGAGCCTTGAGGGACACCCGCGTTTGTAGGGTAGTTCTGGGAGGCATGTCCGTTTAATACCACCTTTAATGTGCGGTCAGAGAGGAATGACTGGATTAGGTCCAACAAAAGTCCAGTTATACCGTAGCTTCGCAGTTTCCATAGAAGGCCAGCTTGCTAGACTCTGTCGAACTCTTTAGAGATATCCAAGGCAACGGTTCGGGATTCACCATTCTTGTCGAGAGCCTGGTATACATACTCGGTGATAGTCGTTAGTATAGACCTGGTGAAGCTGAAGCCATACTGTTTATCTGAGAGGGGCCTGTGGGCTGTGAGATGCTGAACCACCTCGGCGTTGATAATGGCTTCGAACACTTTGCCAAAGATCGGAAGAAGGCTGATAGGGCGGTAATTTGCGGGGTCCGAGCGTTCTCCAGTGTTCTTAAATATAGGAACTACAGAAGAAGACTTCCAACAGGCAGGAAAGCAGAAAGAAGATAGGCAGAAGTTGTGGAGCTTAGAAAGAACAGAGGAGAGTTCAGGGGCACATTTCTTCAATACTGTGATTGGGATTCCGTCCACACCACTCGCTTTGTGGGGGCCAGGTTTTGAGATTATGTTAGAAATCAGCGAGAGCGTGATGTGGACGTCATTCATTTGAGCCTCAGTTCTAGGTGGGAAGTCGGGTGTATAAACTCCAGACGAATCCAGTCTCGAATTGTTCGAGAATCTACGAGCAAAGCATTTAGCCTTATCCGCGGAGGTGAGGACCTCAAATTCATTGATTAGTGGGGGTATTGAGGACTTACTCTTGTTGAGCACGCTTTTACAGAGACGCCAGTAGTCTTTGGCGCCGAACTTAGAGGATGCTATGTGTTGTTTCATTCTGGCAGCAAGCAACATCTTAGCTTCGTTTAATCTCTTTTTAGTTTCGTTTGATTTCGAGATAAGGCATTTCTAATCGTATTAATCGATTACTAGATTTACATAGTAATATTACATAGTTGCTTTTAGATTAACCATTTTTCTCATTGTTACGTAATAACTTGTTTTTGTCTAACCTTTTAGTTTCGTTTCATTTCGAGATTAAGCATTTCTCATCATATTAATCTATTACTAGTTTTACATAGTAATATTACATGATTGCTTTTTGATGAATCATTTTCTCATTATCACATAATTATTTGGTTTTGTCTACCCTTTTAGTTTCGTTTGATTTCGAGATTAGTCATTTCTAATCATATTAATCGATTACTAGTTTTTTTCTGCTTCTTAGTTATTGTTGCTTTTTAAATGAAGTCTATTCCCCATATTTTTGCTTTTTGCTTTTAAACATTTCACCCCCAAGTATGGCTATAAAGCCGCTAAGATAATAGGGGTTTCTGACTGCGAAAATATATCAGTAAAAAAAACATAATTAAAGCGCGAATATTATAAAAGAGTATGAATTAAGAAGACAGAAGGTAATGATTGACATTGAAATTGAAGTTTTGAAGATGAAAATTGCCTGGGAAGCACCGAACTGTAAGAAATTTCCATATGTTAGAAGTGCGAGAAAAGAAACTGTTAGCATAGAACTTACGGTTACAGCTAATAATTTCAATTGTAAAATGGGGTGACAAGACTGGACCAATAACATTGCGTATTCTTCTATGGATTTTATAAAGAATTTTTAGATGTATAGCAGAAACACCAGACAAGATGTGACAATTATATTCAAAGCAAAGACAAATAGACTTATAAATATATAAAATACGTTCAGAATAAAGATTGTTTTTTCACGGCACAGTGGATCAACTTTTCTAGCAGGAGATATAGCAGTTAATTTAATATCATCTTTTTACTTAATGTAAGCTGAAATGTTTAGGCCGAGAAGACGCAAATTGTCACTCTCTTAAAAGTTAACATCAACCATATTGATGAAAGACCGAAGTATATCTTTCAGACGATTAATAGAAAATAGTTTCGTTTTGGAGGCCTTAAAATTAACAAGTTGTTATTTGATTCAGCTGACAAGAGATTGTTGGTCATTTTATAGATTAGCTATCAAATTGACCTTATCAAACCGCTCAGGTTCACTATTATTCTTAAGAAAACATACTTATTGACACATATTTAGTACTACGTAGTATTATATTTTATATTAAATATTTTACTATTATACTTTGAATACTAAGTTTTACTACTTTGTTTTCAGTTGAAGTACACTACCGGCCATAATTATTAGGAATCCACAGTTTTTAAAAGAAATGATGTATTTCATATTATTTTTAAGTGGATAATTCTAAATGAAAATAGAATGGGTTTTTTTTTGTTATTATTACTTTGCAAAATGTTACAAGGCAAAGAAGCAAAGATGAACTCGTCCGAATCACCCTAAATTTTCTTCATTCTTTCATTGATGAAACGGCAATATCGGTAATTATTAAATATTTATAAATTCATTTAATGCACATGTTATTGTGCAGTATTAGCAAAAGAACCATTCTATTTTCATTTACAATTATTCACTTGGTAATAAATACTAAAACATTGTATGAAATACATACACTGGTAGCCTAATAATTATGGCTGGTAGTGTACATTCACTATTATTCATTTGATTATTAGTTTTGCTACTTCATGTTTACGGCCATAACACGTAGAAACACCGGTTCCAGTACGTTCGCCGAATTTAAGCAATGTCTTAAGATATGCGGTGGCATGACGTGTCCTTCACTACTCTTTTTCCACTTTTATGTGCTGTGTTCTTTCAGGATGTAGGCGATCATGGCTTTCCACAACTTCCTATCCTGTAGATGTTAATATCTTTTGTCTTAGTATTTCTCCCAAACCTTGCTCTGCCATATATTTACTTAAGGTCATATGTTATATATTTTCTTACTACGGTGTATGATTTCCCCCATAAGTGTATTTTACATTGAACGACACAAGGCCGGCAAAATTTCAGAGAAAATAAAATCCGAGTGACAGACTGGGTTTTGTTTTGATGAACAGTGTAATAAAAAAAAAATAAGCACTCGAAATCATAAAACATGCATAAAGGCAGTATTACGTGTCAAACGAAGCTTGACTACATAAAAGAACAGATCAGAAAATATTGAATTGAGTAACCATGTGCGTTGTGGTGCATATCGACTTGGAATGACAAATCGGGGTGCGGAGTTTGAATTCCAGTTGAATTCTTTGCATTCACTTACGTACAAATACCTTCGGAAAGGTATTAATCCGTCTCTTCCCTCCAGTTATGGGTTAAATAATAGGACAGATTGGGTTCTATAGCCTTGGCTGGCAACCAGTTTACCGCAGAAAGCAATGGCAACCTACTGCGGGATAATCTTCTGCTAAGTCAGTCATGTCTTTTTCGAGACATGATCACCCAAAGCGTGTATCACGTGTGGCACTTAACTGACTGAAACATGACAAACCCAGTAGTCAACTGACCTCGTATGCGGGTGTACTAACCCTCCGACCAACTTCTAATTTACACCACGTCACCGAAGGAAAAGAATAAAAAAATAATTGTATATTTTATATATGGTATCCGTCGTTTTGTCAGTCGAAAAGATCGTCATTTTGGTTCCCAGTTTACTCTCGTCAAATACACAATACATCAAATATGTCACACGCTGTTTTTCCCTGTCTATTTTTCTCTGTGACCACCCTGTAAATATCAGATTCTCCAAGCTCTCCTTCCTCATTACGTGTCCCATAAATTTCAGCTGTCTATTCCGGATGTTAAGTATAAGTTTCTCATTCGTTTCTGTTTTCTCCAGAACCTCGTTGTTGCTCACATGTTCGGTCCAGATTATCGTCAGCATCCTTCTGGAGAACAAAATTTGTTGCTTCGAGTTTGCCTTCATCTTTGATGAGACTGTCCGGTGTTTGCTGCCATTTAAGAGGAGAGATATCAAATCACAGTTCAGTACTCGTTTCTTTGTTTCCAACGAAATTTTCCTGTCTCTCAGTACCCGGCTTTTGGAATCTCATTCTCTCACATTCCGTCCTCTGTTAGAACATTTCTTAGGTATTTAAAGTTTCGTACTACCTTACAATAATTGAGCATTTGGGGTTCTCTTTTTGCCGATGATCATGCATTCAGCTTACTTGCAGTTTATGCTTAGTTCTTTGCTTCGATACCTTCTGTAAAGGATCTTGTAGACCAACCTTAAGACCATCTCAGAAATAGGAAACTTAGTATACATAATACGGAGAGCATCAGAACAATTGTCTGCCATTTCTCTGGTTTAATTTTTGATTCTGGTCAAAACTTTACACTTGAAAACAAAATGAAGCGAGCAAGATTCTTTCAGGTTCTTCTAAATGTTTAAACTTGACCAGTAATTGTTCTTGTGTTTGTGCAGGCATGAACTACCTTTTTCCTCATCATCTGTGAGTTGTACCGAATGTCCTCATACACCACATTGCGAATTTCGTTCTCGGACATCAGATGATCTCTGGCAATAAGCCTCATGGATGTGCCGTCTGTGTTGCGCATACTGTCATCAAGATTACATAGCATATGTCAGTTAATTCTTTGTTTAGCGTTGTTATCTGGGATAGAACGACCAATCTAGCATGATCAATAGCTGCACAAGGCCAGTACGATCAAAGCCTCGGTCATGATGATTTGGGATTTCCTTCTGAACAGTTTCGTCTACAAAGTTACATTTACAATTTTAGGGTCAACTAGTAGCATGGATTTTAGACACACTTCCCAATGAGTTAATGCCCTAGGATTGTTTCCAAAGTCCGTTATTATGAGGAAGTAAATTACTTGGCAAATCGATGTTGGTGAGAACCCGAACTTCATGATTGGATTTACTGATAGGTTTTACAGGTTGAAGGTTAGGACCTCAAAATCTAGTGAGCCTCAAAGTATATAATATTTTGACACTATCATAGGTCGTTTTGCATAATGCATTTTAGACTTTAAGTAACCATTCTGTAATTTTTAATAATCATCATCATCATCAAATTGTTTAATTCAACATCATTCCATTTTTCTCTACTTGTCAGAATGGGGGATTTAAGAGACCTCACAAGTAAAATAGCCTACGATCTCTCTTAATATAATTCGGCTCTGATTCGGCCGCTTATTTAATAAAGGCACTTCCCTCTAGCGTATGGTTAACGTGATAGGTAAAATAAATTATTCAGGCAGTTTAACGTAGTCATGATATTCAGCTGGGCGTATCCTATATAGAGGAAACAGTAATAAAAAAGCCAGTGACTTAATGCAAAAAGTTCTTTATTATAGGAAAAAGTTTTAAGGTGTGTGTAATGAATAAGACGTAACCGATATCGATCGTTTTTTTATGTTCAATTCATTATTTTCTGGAATATTATTTTCTAGAAAGTAACTTTTAAGAAAGCATGTCAGTTTCCCCCACATATTTTGTGTTTGTTCGGTGAATTAGCGTGTTAAAACTGAAATTATTTAGTTATTTCATGCTAATTATTGCGACATTTCCTACAGCAACAATGAAAAATAGAATATTGTTTTTTTGAAAAGACAGAAGAAATAACGAGTTACCTTGCAAGAAATTTCTCTCTACCATATTTTTAAATAGAGTAAAATGGAGAGTGTTTCAAGACAATTCAAAGATAGTGATGATGAAACAATGAAAACTATGATTGACAGAGATTGCTTGAGAAGTTCTCTCGAGTAAATTCTTTGATGTAAGTTTTCCTAATATGGCTGCTAATGGTAGTGGGAGAATCAAAGCAAAGTATTAATGAAAGCAATGAACATTATAGTTAACCAAGTGGGTCTGAGGTAAACTCTAGATATTGATAAAATAACAAATAATGAAAACCCGAAGTGTAACTGAGAGTGAATTTTTTGTTTCATTTTCATTAATTGCTTTGTTTTTCTTTTACAGCTGATCAGCCTTTTGTGTCTTATTTAAAACTGAGACGTACTTGGGAGTTTAGGAAGGAGCTTTCTGTTTTCTTTTTTCTGGGTTTTTTTGCTCTATTTCTGAATCGCCAACCGTGTTATTACAATTCAGAGATTGTGATGCAGACAGTTAAAGTAAAGATTATCCTTGAGTAGTTTTCTTAGTAGAAAACCTCTCTGTTCGAGGGATTCTTACACTAGACTAGAATCATCTATGTATTAAAAAACACTTCAAATTTATTGATGAAGTCAGTGAATATAAATATCTTGATCTGGTGACTGAAAAAATGCCATGCAAGAATTTTCTTTGTGTTTGATCTTCTTACTCTGGCAGTAAATAATCTGATAATAAACGATTTAACATACATAGAAACAACAAAGGACTAGATGATACAATTAGTAAGGCAACATGAAGAAAGAAAGAAACAATATTCAATAAGAAAAGAAGGCAGTAAATACAAACAAGATTTACAGTTAGTAGATTCTGTAAAAAAGCAAAACAGAAGCCAAGAGCCTTCTAGTGCTGCAAAAAATATGAAAATGAAAGCCAAAGATAAAGCTCTTGAACAGATGAAACAACGCTGGCAAGACAAACCTCTACATGGCCAATATCCAGAATGTGCCAATAAATCCAATGTTGACAAAGTTAATACTCATCGATGGTTACGTGTATCTGGATGAAAGTCTGAGACTGAAGGTTTTATTCTTGCAGCCCAAGACCAAAGTCTTTTCACTAGAAACTTTCAAGCAAATATTATACATAATAATATGGATCCAAAACGCAGGTTTTGTGATAAACACCAAGAAACAATAGACCATCTAATCTCAGGCTGTTCTGTACTTGCCCCAAATGAATATAAAAATCGCCACGATAGAGTGGGGCAATATTTACATTGGACAATGTGCAAACACTATGGAAAATCTGTAAACAAACACTGGTATGAACATCACCCAGCACCGGTTACAGAATTAGAAGATGTCACCTATCTATGGGATTACACCACCTACACAGACAGAAACATTGAAGCAAATAGGCCAGACATTATTGCTAAAAACCAGAAAGAGAAAACTTGTCTATTAATTGATATGGCTTGTCCAGCGGATTGTAACATAACAACCAAGGAATTTGAATAACTGTCAAAATATAAAGACCTGGAAATTGAAATAGAAAAAATGTGGAAATTGGAAACAAGAGTTGTGCCAGTGATAGTAGGTGCACTTGGAATGATAGAAAATGGAACAAAACAACACATTGAAAGAATCCCTGGAGACCCCAGCTTAGCAGATATACAAAAGATCGTCTTATTAAGTACAGCCCACACACTAAGGAAAACTTTGTCTATGTAACGCTAGGGATGATAAGGAAGATAAAAAAAAACATGAAATGGAGCTATAACAACACGCCACGACATGCCTTAGGTCACCCCACAGACTTGGTTGGTATTGCGACCATAGCAGAAATCGAAATATGATGAAAAATGACATAATAATAATAAATAACCCTCAGAATAGTTTGGGGAAGCATGGACTCGAAGACCAAGAGAAATGGTACACCATCAACAGCCGGAAATGAGCAAGTGAAGCCTCTTGTGAGATAGGAGACCATCTTTACGGAGTAGGACTTAAGGAGTAATTGCTCTGATATCGCACATGTGAAAAAGAACAACCATAAATGTCTTCATTGCGGTACCTTGATATAAAAACATCATTATAGAAGAGCAGGCAAACATATACAGGTACCAAGGCAAAACTGAGAAATGTACTAAGCAATGCTTGAAGTTGTTCCTTTTGTTTTTAGCATACACGGGTCTCTTTCCAGGAAGTGTTCTGCTTTAGATGACGCCTTGGAAATACCTAATATCATTGCGAGTGCACAGTTGGCAGCACCTCTTGGAAAGGTTCATGTGCTGAGGGGCGTTATTTGGATTCAGTGATTAATCCTATGAGTTATGAGTTCAATAAAGACTTGAGTTAAAATGAAATAACTAATAATAATAACTTCTGGAAGTGACATCACTCATGGAATGGGAACAGTCTAACCAAGTGATCGAAATCTTTATCACCTTGGTTCGCTTCCTTCTCTTTTCCATTTTTCGGCATCCCCTTTAACTTGTCTCTTATCTCACAGTGGATTCCTGCCTTGCTTGGGGTGAAATGATTATGAAAAAATATATATCTAGTGTGTATTGTGTATACATTGTTTTGCACATTCCCCTGTAAAGTATAGGGTCACAGTCTCACTACACTACTTTTACAAAATGTACAGGAGAGACAAAATGGCAGAATCTACCACCTGTTCATAAATTTGACGATCCGAAATGCTGGATTATTTTTACAGTACTGTTCACCCTGTACAAGGCCCGAGTGTCCCACGAGTTCAATGGTTACAGAGTAACAGGCAGAGCTTATGCAGATAGGTGTGGAAAATAACGGTTAACTCTAGATTTGAACAGGTTAATATTATAATGATCCGGGAAGCAATCTCTTGGCTATCGGGTCTACTAGGTAGTGGTTCATGTGATAAAGATACTTGAGTGGAACTTACATCCCACTAGGGGAATATAAATCGTCTTAACCGTGAAGGTTAGGAATTTCGGAACTAATGAGTTTAGTTTAATTGAACACTCCCCATAAAAATAGGATCACCTCGCCGTGGTGTAATGGTTAGCAAGCTGTTCTTGCTAGTATCTGTTATAAATGAGTAGTGAGTTCGATACCCATGGGGTACTTCATTTCGATACCTATTTGGGTACCCCATACATTCGGTCTTTTGCTACATCTAAGCGGCAATTAGAAAATCAACTCTCCATGGAAATAGCGATAGAGCAGTGAGAGGCTTGCGATGACCTGTCTGTGAGAAAGGAGGGTAAAATAATTCGACGCCTAAAAGGACACGAATATGTTTTAGGTGGTCTAAATTCAGAATGTGTGAAATTCTGCTGGTGAATTTTTGTTTTTCTCTATATTTCTGAGATTAGCTAGTATTTACATTATTTACATTATTCGGAATATTATCCTCATCTTTGTTGCCATTTAAAGGAGAGACAGGCCGCCCTCTTAAGGTAAGACTACAAAAACACCGCAAGGCCGTAACACGAAGGGAAATAAAAAAAATCAGGCGTAGCTGACCACATATGAAGGGAGAAAAGGGATCACCGCCCCCTATGGGATGAACTTGAAATAATAGATATATAATGCCACTGGAAACTACGTAAACTTAAGGAATCAGCACATATGCTACGCTTCAAAAATCTTCTAAGCCGACCAAGCATAGAGATGAAAACATATGGGAAACAGTAATACGGAGTGCCAGAGAAAAATAATTAGTGTCAAAACATTGAAAAAATACTAGCAGAAACTATTAACATCAAAAAATTGTAATATGAACACTAGTAATTGCAACTTCCCCTCTCATACGATTAGCTGGCCGACCTGTTGATGCTCGTTCTCTCTAATTTCCTTCAAAAGATGATGGCTACTATCTACTCCACCGAAATAAAGCAAGTAAAAAAGCCTGAATAAAATTTAATTTGTGATGAAACGTAGGGTTCTGTGCTCTGGAATTGACGATAGGCCACTAGAAACCAGAGAGGACACGCAAATGTGAAAGGCATCAGTGTTGTGATTTCTATAGCAAGTGGGTTTTTACGAAGTTATGTCACTATTTAAATGCTCAACCAGTTTTGAATTGGGAATTTCTCTTTTAGAATGGCCACCAACCAAGAGAACCAGATTGGCTCTGCTGTTAACCCCTAACTTGGCTGGCGAAGATGAGATAGAGCCAAAGTAATCATGGATGAGATTTAAATTCAGTGCGTCAATATCATTTCCTAAAAAGTAAATTATATGAATATGGGATGTGCCTAGATTATCTCTATAATAAAGTAATATTAAATTTATATAAACTCTATTAACTCTATTAAATAGATGGATAAATTGATTTCTATTTAGTTAATTCAAATATTATTACGTCTTCATTCGTGAATCATTGCAAACCCAATTTTAACAATGTACAATGAAATAGAAGATTATAAAAGCATACTTACTGTGTTTAATATTTGTTTTAAAAATATTTTTGTCACCTCAGAATGACAAATATCTCAGTGTGAGTAAGAGAGTGGAGTTATCACAAGCCCTGGAATTGAGTGAAACCCAAATTAAAACCTGGTTTCAAAATAGAAGGTAAGTCTTTTATGCTGAATGAATAACAAAACAAAACTACTTTTGTTTAATTAATCCGATGTAAACATTCCCAGAGATATCACGGAAATTGTAAGGAAAATATTATAAGTGTATTTGAGTCATTCTTAGCTACCTATTTATTGCATTTGTTTCAAAACTGTTTTCCTATGTTCCGAATATTCGGAATTAAAATATGCTCTCGTCTTACCAATTTTTATGTGATAAAAAGTAAAAAAAAAAAACAACAAAAAAGGTGAGTTGTTTCAAGGGAAATAACTGCAGATTTGACGTCAGAACATTATCATTGATAACTCTCTTCTTCAATTTGAGGGCCCGATTCATTATATTCTTAATACTCGATGTAATGCAGACATATCACACTGATAAAATGAATCAGTATTTATTTATTTATAACTATTTATACTGGGACTCATGCATGCAATTCAACTTTTTTAATAATATTTACTTTTGGCATATGAAATCTTTGAAACTGGTTTAAAATCTTTGGTTGTCTCTTAATTATTCCACCTCATCGGCTTTTCCGTCGCACTTATATGGCGGGCGGCACCGTTTTAGAATCACGGATTTATTTTTAGTGAAACCATTCAATTCTAGTATCACATTTATTTAAAAAACTAACAAGAGAGAAATTGTTTGCACGAGGACTTACTAAAAGGAACAAGGATCGCTATTAAAACATTTAACTTCCTATTTGACAGAGAAAATTAAATTGGAATGTGAACATTTGAAATGTGAACATCGCCCAGTATTGTGTTTATTCTATCACTTGCAGTTCAGTCAGTCAATCAGTTGTCATACGTGATACACGTTTGGGCGACCATGTCTCTTTCGATCCATCACTAACTAGAGAGAAGATTTTGCCACAGTAGGCTGCCATTTCTTTCTGCGGTAGACAGGTTGCCAACCAAGGCTAGAGAAACCAACCTGTCCTTTTTGTTCAACCCATAGCTAGAGGGAAAAGAGATACTTTTCCCGAGGGTATTTGCGCAAGAGAAGGAAATAAATTCGACTAGAATTCGAACTCGGATCTCCGTTTTTTCATTTCGAGGCAATATACATTACACCAGAACTCACATAAACGTAAGCCTGGATGAACATCGAAATTCTGTAATTAGGAAACAAACAATAAAATCTGATGTGACTATTCTTGTAAAGAGTAAAAAAGTTGTCGCCAGTATATATGAAATTAAGTAAAATTGGTAGAGATCAAAGCTAGATAATACATTTATAAAATAAGAATCGGAAAACTTTTATTTTATTCATATGAAATGCACCCATTAAAGGTAACAATGTTATAGTGTAATTATTTAAATAAAACAAATTGAAAGTTTAAGATTTATTAAATTTTTCTGTGGATCATTCAAAATTGGCATTACTGAAATTACACTGCTCAGCGACGTGACAATCTTTTGTACATTAATTCTATCTATCTATCTATCTATCTATCTATCTATCTATCTATCTATCTATCTATTAGTTTGTTTATCTAAATCTATCTATCTATCTATATATCTATCTATCTATCTATCTATCTATCTATCTATCTGTATGTCTGGCTATCTCTTGATTTGTCTGTCTGTCTGGCTATCTATATATCTAGCTACCTATCTGTGTCTGTCTGTCTGGATATCTATCTATCTATCTATCTATCTATCTATCTATTAGTTTGTTTACCTAAATCTATCTATCTATCTATCTATCTATCTATCTATCTATCTATCTATCTATCTATCTATGTTTGTTTGTTTATCTATCTATCTATCTATCTATCTATCTATCTATTAGTTTGTTTGTTTATCTATCTATCTATCTATCTATCTATCTATTAGTTTGTTTGTTTATCTATCTATCTATCTATCTATCTATCTATTAGTTTGTTTATCTAAATCTATCTATCTATCTATCTATCTATCTATCTATCTATCTATCTATCAGTCTGTTCATATTTATGTGTTTCTAAATAAAGCTTCGTCTGTATCTATTTACTCCGCTAGTGTGTATGTGTATGTTTAATTAATTCTCATGTGATAATAACACTATAAATATATATATATATATATATCTATATTTCTATTGGCATTCACAGAACCAAATGGAAGAAACAGTTGGCCTCCCGACTAAAACTGGTTCAGAGACAAAGCATCTTCCCTTCGGCCTACTGGAGTTCGGCTTACACGCCATACACGAACATTTTCCAGAGTTTGCACCATTCTACTATCCCTGCAGATATCCACACACCTCAACAGAGGGCGGGTGTATCTTTCGCAATGAATTTTGGTTAGAAAAAGCATTCCTTCACCGAATATATTTTCCCTAATTGAAACTTACAAGACTTTATTTTCATGTTATCAGGATCAGGTTCTTTTTTTTTAAGTATGTGTCAGAAAATCAGTACAAGAAATCGTTTCATCTACGCATATTTCTGATTATTCTCACTCTTTTATTCTTACAGCTAAACTTTGTGGTCAGTTCGGTTTCTTCCAAATCGTATTTCAGCAAATAAAGTTGCTTAAATACATTTATCATCTGCTTATGTTTATTTGATTTGATTTTCCTTTTTGTCTGCATCTTTGTTGTTTTCGTTAATTATTTATTTCCGGAAACAATGATTGTTTTTCTTTATGTAAAAGATTTTCTTTTGGTTATGAATTAAACTTAGGAGACAATTTTTAATATTTTCAGCTTATCCAAGACAAAAATGCCACTATGATACAAGGAGTTATAGGTTGAGAAAGGAAGGAAAACGTTACTAATGTGCGGGAAAATATAAATGTAATCAGAGGGACAGTAGATAGCGACTGACATTGCATTTAAATGTTTGTATACTGAAGTTAGTTAGAAAGCATGGAGTCGGAGTGAAGTTCCATGAACGTGGAGTGCGAGTAAAGGAACTGTTAGCATAGGACTTACGGTTACATCGAGCCAGCTCAACTGTAAACTGATAGGATCTCGACGCCCATCAAGTACTGTGCATAAACTAAAAGGACAATGGATAATAAATTCCGGGAAGATATCAAAACGTGCATTCCTCATCTAAATTCAATTTTTCTTTGTGTTTGTTCAACAATGTACCTGACAAATCTTGTCTTTATATTAAAAGAAAATGGATAATAAATTCAAAAAAGATATTAGAATGTGCATCATTATTTAATTTTTTTTCCTTCTATGTGCCGATTCCACAGACTGCTTGCAAAATTTCGCCTTGTAAAATTCCAATAACAGAAAATGGAAAAAAAAATTCAGGAAGGTATAAGAACGTGCATTCCTCATCTACATTTTTCTTTTCTTTCTATGTACCCGTTTCACAAAGTGCATGCAAAAATTGTACAAAGAGGATCTTTGAAGTTTAACAATCGAAACTGTATAAAAATTACATTAAAAAAATAAAACAAAAAACAAACGTGGAACACTAAATTAAACAAAGAATCAATTTTTTAATTTATTTGGAATAAAACTTACAGACAATTGTATCAAAAGCGAAACATAACACAGTATGGAAAAGGAACATCGTAATAATTAACCAATAGTTGTTGTCATAACTGGATCCGCCTCCATACACGTTGCATTCTGATTGGTTACAACAGTCAGTGCACATTATCTTCCATATTGCAAAAGGATATCTTAAACAACCATTTTCACAGGAACTGGCGCATTTTCGCTCGAGGCGGATAATTTGATCGTACCTTACAGTCGTTTTGACCTGTAAAAACGAAATTGAATATTTCATAATGCTCGAAAAAAATGCCTGTCTTTACAAAGTTAGACTTTTTTAAACATGTCTTTCTATGCATGAAAGTAAATCTACTTAGATATAAGGGGTTACTGGGCGCGGAAGAACAAGAAAAGAAGAGAAATATTTGTTGGGTGATAAGACTAGAAGAGTAATCAAGACGGTTGATGACAATTGTTATTGCATTTAAATCTTTGATGTTCAAAGTTGATTGGAAAGCATGAAACCTGCTTATAATTATAGAATCTTTGTGCCATAGGGAAGAGCTGATTCAAACAATTACCATGAAAGTATTTATAGAACAGTCACAGAGAAGGTACATTATGGCTGTGGAAAAGGGACTGGTGACGAGAGGTCAGGTTAAGATCAATAATATTGCTGATTCTTCTTTCAATTTTACCAAGAATCAGCAGTAGCACTCGACCAGATTTGGCAGCAATATTCAAAATATCGACGAAGATCAGACATAAAAGAAATATTACTACCATATGTCTACCAAAGCCACCCAGTCGTCTCTTTACAGCCTCGACAGAGTTCAAAAGTGGTTAGGCAACCTTTTAAGTGATCAACGTTTTACTCCCTACAACCCTTTTTTACAGACCCAATGTAACAAGCTTCTCACTACTCTATCGCTATAAATGTCCTTAATGCCATCAGTTCAGACCTTTACAGCTAAGACAAACTATGACATCTACAAACATCCATATTCCCTTCTTAAAAAGTTAAAATTGTAGTGGTTTGTTCTACAAAACATCTACTCTGGAGATGAAGTTGATGGAATAGAACTTCTATCTTACCAAGGGATTAACTTCTTCAAGTCCAGTATCAGCTCTTATCTATCCTACATATACTTATAATCTACAAGCCGGATGTCCATGAAACAAGCCCGGTAAATAATCTTCAGTGCTGTTCTTGTTTTGTATGCTTAAGAAATAGAAATTACAAATTTGCAGTGGGTTGGATCAAATGAATTATTTATATATGTCTTTTTTTTACAATGGTATTACGCAGCAAATGCATTGCCTGCATGGTGTACACTGTTTTCTCTCGTATATAATGACTAAACAATTTGAGCCAAACAATGAACTTTTATGTAAAGGTTTCCAGCTTTTTAGACAACTTTTTTCTATTTCTATTCATTCATAGCATCATGACAACCTCTGACATTACCATGCGTAAGATACAAGTAAATCATACATTTAAAGTTTCAGGTAAATTGTGTATTTCATTATAAAAGAAAAAAATCAAGTTTTTATTCAGTGAATTTTTTTTTAAAATTTGAGCAATTTAACTTTCTGAAACCTCTACGTAGAAAAGGACTGTTTCACGAGAGGTAATACTTTATAGTTTTAAGGTGACAAGTCTAGAGAGTATTTTCTAAAAGACTTACGAGAGGTAGCTGAAAATTCTTAGCCAACTAAGGATCTTTATAAATTTCTTTTAATCAATCCACCACAAATAAAGATGGCTTTCAGTAAGTTAAAATTACTAGAAGTGAAATAGAATGAAAAAAAAAATCTTTAGAAGGAACTGGAAACCAGATCTTAAGAAACAAGTGACAAAACCTCAACTATTGTTCAAATGAACGAGTAATAGTGATACTTCACTCAATATTTCTCGGGCCTAACTAATAAAACAACAACGCTTAGGCAAAATGCGACTCTATTCGTCAACATAGTCTTTTTCTAAGGCGATACACTGATTCCAATGCTTCTCTGACAGTTCGATGCCTTTTTTGAAGACGATTTTCTTTGGCCTCAAAATATGTCCCATTTTTCGATATAACTTCTTCATTAGAGCCAAATCTCTTTCCCTGGAGCATTCTTTCAAAGGTTTGCAAACAGCCAGTAGTCGCTGAGGACAGATATGGAGAATAGGGTGGATGTGGAAGCAATTCGAAGTGCAATTCATGTAGTTTTGCCGTCGTTGCGATCGACTTGTGACACGGTGTGTTGTCTTGGTGAAAGATCACTTTTTCTTTTTCTTTTGTGGCCGTTTTTTGGCAATTTCTTCCTTTAAACGCCTCAATAATGCTATATAATATTTACTATTGATTGTTTTTCCTTTCTCATGGTAATCGATGAACAAAATACCTTGCACATCCCAAAATACAGAGACCAAAACCTTGCTTGCTGATGCTTGCATTTTTGGTCGCTTTAGACGGCTTTCACCTGCTGTTGTCCACGCAGCTGACTGCCGATTTGACTCCGGAGTGAAGAGGTGGATCAATGTGTCATCACTTGTCCCATATTTACGCAAAACTCCTTCTTGTTGCGTTGAAAGAGTTGCAAACAACGCTCTAAATCGTCGACGCGGCGTTATTTTTGATCGACTGTGAGCAAACGCGGCACTCACATTCATTTTTTTATCGGGAGAGAAAATCTTTCTTCGAACCAATTTTTATTTAACAGGACGAGCAAGATAATCAACGTTGTAATCAACACTCTCCGTAATTTTGTATGGAATTCATTTGACTAGCGGCAGAATTTTTTTAAAGATCAGTAAACGATGTACTAAAATTGATTTATGATGTAGGTATCGGGTCTCTTAAGGATTTTGGTAACCCTGGCTATTCACGAATTCCTATCTTTGAAGCTCAACGTTTCGATTTTTACTATTTACTCGCTGTTTCGCGTCGGCCATCTTGAATTCAGTTTATTTTACGGATGTCAAATTCTCTTTTTTCATTACGAATCCCAAATATTTGAACTGCATCTTTCTGATGATAAGTATAAGTATCATTTTTTGTTTTCATACACTTTAAAACTTATCGCTTCATCACATTCTCAATATCCTTTTGTAGAACCACGTCCCTCTTGCCTTAAGTCTCCTAGTCATTTGCAAAGAAAATAAATCAGCGTTCATTACCATACAGGTGCCTTGATATTAATATATCAGTTAAGAAGTTTTTTCTTTGTAAAGAATTCTTTTCTATTTCTTAATACTTTGTTTAGCATTGGAAAATCATCTTTCGCTAACAGTAAATAGAGGCGCGTCTGAACTAAAAGGCCGCATGATCTATCAAAAGATGAGTGAATATTTTATAAATTAATGCTTTGCTGGGTTGCTGAGAAATTCTCGGCCTGACCACTACCCTAAAGTTAACTTAGTATACAGATTTTTTTTCATAAAATTCTACTGAAACTGACCGAAAGCATAGATGTATATTCAAAGATTTAATGAAAACCAATAGAAAAATATCAGAAACTCGAATGAGAGATCATAAAAAAGTTAATGTAAATATTTGACATAATTGCAACCGAGTGAATCTCCTCATTGACTTGGGCTTCATTACTTACACGTAATTGAAGGTTACAGAAAATTATCTATTAAAACAAGAAAAAAAGAAAGAAGAAAGAAAGTAAAGAACTTACTAGGTATAGAAAATAAACACAGGGATTGGAACAAATTCGATCACAAATAACCGGTAAATCAAGTTACCCTTGACTACGCCGACGTTAAGTGCTGATGGTTGAGGGATTGGGACGATCCTATTAAATCTTTCCTGATTAGCGTGTACACAAATATCATTGCTTCACTAAAACCGAACACAAAACCAGTACATCAATATTTACTGAGGTTAGCTTAGTCTGGTACAAGGCTAAATGGTGTGAGATGAAGAGTAAACATGGAGAATTTTTTTTTTCAACAATCTTCCATGTTGGGAAGGATTCGGCTGTTTGCCTTAAAAACCAGTTATGAAAATTTTATTTTTCTACTTGTTGGTATCAGCGGAAAATGCGCATTGATTTCAATCACTTTTTGCAGACCCTGACAAAGATGGAACCGACTGGAAAAAGTATAGAAATCTATCAGCTTACTAGTTTCATTTGCTGTTCAGACAAGATAATCCACTCTTCTATCTATCTATCTATCTATCTATCTATCTATCTATCTATCACTGTTCATATCTCTCTCTTTCTCTCTCCCCCTCTCTCTCTTTCTCTCTCTCCCTCTCTCTCTTTCTCTCTCTCTCTCTCTCTCTATATATATATATATATATAGTCATCCGCAATATATATATTGTGTGTATTTTGGCAGCATTTTTTCATTAATGCAGGTTTCATTGAATAATATAGAAAAGTTTTGTCTATTAATTTTGTGTAGGATCCGTTCGTACCGTCTGATATATATATATATTTTTTTAATCATCTCACCCCAAGCAAGGCATTCCACTGCCACTATTGCGCATGGGGCTACATAGGGGAAAGTAAAGAGAAGGAGTGGTTAGACATAGGGAATGTCAGGAGGAAGGTGACAGATGAGTAAGGATAGCAAGGATGAGGGTTGGGCAGATGGGAAGAGTGTTTGATAGAATGGGAGCAGGTTAGTGTGTTAGAAGGTGTCTATTGACCTTACATTTAAACTCCTGGAGATTGTAGCCGTCGGGGAAGCAATCGTGTGGAAGAGAATTCCACAGTCGGGAAGTGCAAGGAAAGAAACTGCATTTTATCGGTTTCAATGTAAAAGGGTGGGATCTAGTTGCTAATCTATTATCTCGTTCAAATTCGTATTTAGGGGGCACCAGAGATCTAAGTTCATCGGAGCAGAAGCCGTGAAAATATTTATAGAAGAGACGCAGGGAAGCCACGTCGCGTCGGTGGGAGAGAGACTGCAGGCGGTCTGCCAAGTCGGTATCTATCACATTACAGACCCTCCTCTGAACCTTATCGAGAAGCCCGAGGAGAACAGCAGGGGCACCCGACCAGATATGGCAGCAGTATTCAATGCACGGGCGGATGGTAGATTTATAAATGTGCAGGATAGATTTAGACGGAAAAAACTTCCGGGCCCTACACAGAGAACCGACTTTCATAGCAGCGGATTTAGCAATGGATTCGATATAGTCATTCCATTTGAGGTCAGCTGAAAGTGTGAGACCAACGAGGCGTAGTGTTTTACTCTCTGGGAGGCAAGCCTGGTCCATGCTAATGGGAGGTAGGTGAGATTGTCGATGATGGTTAATTGATAGTAGCTTCGTTTTAGAAGCATTAAAATTTACTAGCCATTTCTTACCCCAGTCGAATATGGATTGGAGGTCTTTTTCAATCTCGACTGCGAGGTTAGCTTTGACGCCTACACCAGATTTTTGTAGGAGGCGAGAGTAAACTGTGGTGTCATCGGCGTACAAACCTATTTGGGCTCTTATGGAATCAGGGAGATCATTAATGTATATCAGGAAGAGTGTAGGACCTAAGATGGAGCCTTGGGGGACACCTGCGTTTGTATGGTAGTTCTGAGAGGCATGTCCGTTTAATACAACCTTCATTGTGCGGTTAGAGAGGATTGACTGGATTAGTTCAAACAAATGTCCAGTTATACCATTGCTCCGCAGTTTACATAGAAGGCCAGCATGCCAAACTCTGTCGAACGCCTTAGATATATCCAATGCAACGGTTCGGGCTTCGCCATTCCTGTCGAGTGCCTGGTATATGTACTCGGTGATGGTCGTTAGCATATCAGCAGTAGACCTGGTGAAGCGTAAACCATATTGCTTGTCCGAGAGGATCCTGTGTGCTGTGAGATGCTGAACCACCTCGGCGTTGATAATGGCTTCGAACACTTTGCCAAAGATCGGAAGAAGGCTGATAGGGCGGTAATTTGCAGGGTCAGAGGGTTCTCCAGTGTTTTTAAATATAGGAACTACAGAGGAAGATTTCCAACAGGCAGGAAAGCAGGAAGCAGATAGGCAGAGGTTGTAGAGCTTAGAAAGGACAGAGGAGAGTTCAGGGGCACATTTCTTTAAGACTATGGTTGGGATTCCGTCACCACAGCTCGCTTTGTGAGGGTCAAGTTTTAAGATTATCTTAGAGACAAGCGAAGGTGTAATGTGGACATCATTCAGTTGTGCCTCGGTTTTAGGTGAGAAGTCGGGTGTAAAAACTCCAGATTAGTCCAGACTCGAATTGTTCGAGAATCTGCGGGCAAAGCATGCAGCCTTATCTGCTGGGGAGGTGAGGACCTCAAATTTGTTGATTAGCAGGGGTATTGTGGACTTGCTTTTGTCAAGTACTCTTTTACAGAGTCGCCAGTAGTCTTTAGAGCCGAATTAAGAGCATGCTATGCATTGCTTCATTCTGGCAGCAAACAACATTTTCGCTTCGTTAAGTATCCTTTTACACTTATTACGTGCTGAAGTGAAAAGGCGCCTGTTTTGGTCCGACGCGTAGTTACGATAGAGTCGGAAGAAATGATTCCGGTGGGCAATGGCAGCCGAGCAAGCGGGTGAGAACCATGGAGACGAATGAGATTTAAGCTGGAATTTCCTAGCAGGGATGAAGGCATCGATGCCAGCCTTAACCCAGGAGGAGACCTCGGATGCACATTCTTCGATGCTTCCCAGACGTTGTTCCAAGGGATGTCACAGAGGAAGTCTCGGAACGAATCCCAGTCTGCTCTTTGATAGCAGTAGGATATTCTACTTGTCTGGGTTTCATGGGTCGGGCGGAAGTGGAGTGAAATATTGACGGACACTACAGGGTAGTCAGAGTTTCCGAGTGGGCAGAGTTGTCTGGTAGTGCAAGAGTCTGGGATGGAAGTGAAGCAGAGGTCTAGAAGTGAGTCATATCCGTTAGGGTTGTCGGAGAAACGCGTGGGGAAGTCCACTACTTGCGTAAGGGATTGGGTGATTGAAAATTTCATGGTGTGGACACCAGCAGGGTCAGTGACAGCGTTCTTCAGCCACTTGGTGTAGTGGGCGGTTAAAGTCACCAAACACGAATACATGGGCAGAGGGATGGGAAGAAATGGCTTTGTCGATATTGTCAGAAATGATGTCAAGTAACGAACAGTCAGGGGAGGAAGGAGAGCGGTAGAGAAAGAAGAGATAGCTAATCGAGCTGAGAAGTGAGAGGCGGAAGCACATGAAAGAATGACCTGGGGATTCAAAAGATGACACCCTAGCTAAGGGAAGGTGTTCGCTGACATAGACACCAAGCCCATGCAAATGAACATTGGAGTCCTTCCTGAAGAGGGGAAGGTAGCCAGCAACGTAGAACTCAGATGAGGAGATAGAAGGGTTAAGTTTAGTTTCACATAGGGCTAATATATCAGGTAAGTTATTATGGAGGAATGAATCTACGCTGAGGAAGTTGGTGCGGATGCCGCGTATGTTAGCGAAAGAGATGCAGACAGGTTTGGGCATTTTCAAATGAGCTGGTTTAGTTTTGCTATTATGTTTGCTTTTTTCCATCGTGATTCAGTTAAGGAGTGGTCTTAGAATAGAATCAGTCAGTCAATCATTTGCAACTTGTGAAGGATGGAGACTGGCGCGGCCTACAACATAATGTGGCCTCGGGGTTGCCCACCGAACGTTCATGCAGGGACGCCCGTCCATGCGCGATATGGCACTACAAGAACCCCAGTATTATTCAACTGTTGATCAGAGCAGCCTCTGAAGACGCTACGCAAGAGTTCGGGCTCCTAATTACCAGTCAGAAGCAGCAACCAGGAAACTGCCAACCCGGTACCCTCAGAATGTAAAGACGTTGCCACCATACTCCGTAACTGCAAAGAGCTTCCAGCTAAACTAACACTAAGACCGGAGAAGGGAGATGAACCGGGAACCCCTTCCTAAACAAGAAACAAGGCGATCACCTCTAAACTCATTCAAAAGAAGGGGGTGGAGTGTGAGACCAGGCGATAGTAGGAACTATCTACTCCAATTAATTTGATGGTGATATCGTTGAAAGACAACAAAAAATCACAGTAATTGTTGATTTTTTATCGGGTCTAAGGTATCGGCTCACATAAGCCATTATCCAAGTTTACTGTGTGTTAATATTTATTCTTTGATAATGGCTTATGTGAACCGAAAGCTTAGACGCGATAAAAAATCAACAATTACTGTGATTATTTGTTGTTTTTCAATGATATCACCATGAAATATATCAGACGGTACGAACGAATCCTACACAAAATTAATAGACAAATCTTGTCTATATTATTCAATGAAACCTGCATATATATATATATATATATATATATATCAGGTGTTCTACGTAGCTATCTATTTTTTAATTTATATATTCTATATATTTATATCTATTTTTTAGTTTATATATTCTGTAAATAATACTTTGTTTAAGGCACATTTTTATTTATTTATATCTATTTTAACGAATTCGAACAAAATAATCATATAAATATTCTAGAATACAATAATTTATCAGACAGATTGTCTAAAGACAAATGTATTTAGGAGATACAAGGAACAGTAAATCGTGGGGAGTTATGGTCTTCAATGCCCTAAAGAGTCATGACACAAATAATAATAATAATAATAATAATAATAATAATAATAATAATAATAATAATTGAAAAACTGTCAAAATATAAAGACCTGGAAATTGAAATTGAAAAACTGTCAAAATATAAAAACCTGGAAATTGAAATAGAAAAAATGTGGAAATTGAAAACAAGAGTTGTGCCAGTGATAGTAGGTGCACTTGGAATGATAAAAAATGGAACAAAACAACACATTGAAAGAATCCCTGGAAACACCAGCTTAAGAGATATACAAAAAATTGTCTTATTAAGTACAGCCCACACACTAAGGAAAACTTTATCTATGTAATGCTGGGGATGATAGGGAAGATAGAAAAACATGAAATAGAGCCATAACAACACGCCACTACCTGCCTTAGGTCTCCCCGCAGACTTGGTTGGTAGTGAGACCAAAGCAGAAATCGAAATATGTTGAAAAATGACATAATAATAATAATAATAATAATAATAATAATAATAATAATAATAATAAGAAGAAGAAGAAGAAGAAGAAGAAGAAGAAGAAGAAATTATAAATATTAACTGACAATGGCGCTGGCTAATGGGTCAGTGAATATTGGAATCTATAAAAACGAATTAATTCTGCCCATGATGATTTTGTCATTACTTTTGTCTCATTAATATCAACATTTTTAGTAAATAAGTGTTGCTTAAAATGTTAAAATAATCATCAGTTTATCAACTTTAATTAAAATATTCTCCTGTCGCTTAGGTTTAAGTTCAATAGTATAACAAATTGCGTCTCTATAACGACATGTAAAAAAACAATTCTGTCATGTTGACGTTTCCATAAGAAAATAAATATAATGTCAAAAATAAGTACAAGAAAAAAAATAACAATTATAATTATCATTAATTCACTCTTCCTAAAACCCAATGAGAATCTATCTCGCTTTTCTTCTATGCGCACACAAACATGGGACATTCTCACTATACAAAAAGCAGTGCATATGGACAGGTCGTTAACACGTGCGTCAACGAAAGCCTTTTTCTTTTTCAGGCCATAATATTAAGATTAATCTTTTAGCACGTAACAAAGATTCTAGTTAAGAAACCCAACCACTTTTTGTATCTTTAAGTTCAATTATCTAAAGACTCATTATACACATCTATAAAAAAAAATGAGAAAGGCTTTATAGACTTTACTTATTCTTTATCTTACCATTATGTTGGATTCCGGTCAATATTTCATCTCACTTAGTATTACTGCCTCTCGTTCCTCCAGCACCGCATAACAATCAAATAATAAAACAAATATTCGCTTTGTTTGTTTTCTCGTCTTTCTGTTTTTCATTTTTACAAGTATTTTTCATATAAATGTTAGGGGACTTATAAATATTTACTCAGAGTCTCCCCTACAGTGACTCCCTTACAATGTATTTGTAAAATCTAATATTCAAGTAAAACCGTGCTTTAATATCTGTAGATGCAACTATTTTCTTTCTTTCTTGAAAAAGAAATGAACCAATAATTATTTTATACAATTCAAATTTGCATGAAAGTGAGAGATGTGAATTATCGCCTTCCGTTCCTTCTCAGGAAAACATTAGTTTCGAACCAAGCTGCAACGCGCAATCAGAATATTTTAGCTAAGATAATAAACAAATACTAAAAGAAAATTAATAAAAAACTGTTGTATTTTTTGCAGATCTTTCCGTCTTGTCACCTAACAGTTTGTCAGTATACGCCTATTCAGTGTGCCCTGTACTACTTCAGTACTTAACTGACAACTACCGCTGTCCTTTATCTTTACGAGAACTAGACCAGGCCGAAAATGGAGTACTATAGTAATCTTTGAGTAGAAGCTTCACAGTCCTCACTTTCCCGGGTCTCCGAGGCCTTGTGGGTGATAAATTATTTTCCACCTCCAAAACTCTATTGGATGTGGCGATCCTCTCGCAACCCTATCACTACTTCCATGGAAAGTTCTCGAACGAATTATATTCTTTGGTTCTGCCAGTTCACAGCTAGGACCTGCCATGACATTTACATTATAGAAAACAACCAACATTATATATATATATATGATATGAAATCTTTTTTATCTAAAATCTATGTAATTGATGATGAAAGGGCTGTGAAATTCTTTTGATTGGTTAGTGATATTGTGCAATATAAATATCAATGCATGACGCCTGTGCCTTAATTACGCTTACTCTTTTCTGACTTTGGCATTTAGCTGCTTTTGTAAGCGGACGAAAAAAAAAATGCGTCAAAGTTGTTTCCCACCGAAAATTTGGTAGAATAGTATTCCTCAGTTGTGACATTCAATCAAATTTCCTTAAGTCTTGGAACTGATTTACACTTCCATTTGTCATGAACATTTCCAGAAATCCATGCATATTGTTAGCTTACGTAATAGTATCTGAGTTCCCCAAACAAGTTTTGACTATAATTTTGATAAGGGTAGATATAACCGAGTCGCATAATGTATTTATCATAAAAATGTACATATATATATATACAGAAAAGTTTAGCAAAATCGGTAAGTTGGTTCCAGTTTTATTGTGAATAAATTGACTTGCCTAATGAAACCTGACATCATGTAATTACGTTTGGTCCCAGAAAAATAAATAGCCTGTCGCATTAGATAAAATGGAAAACACAACTGAGGACAAAATTATTTACGCTCCTGTGAAAATTGAATGTAAAAATACAAAATAATGAGTCTTTTCAAGGACGAAATAAAAAAAAACATAAGATTTTTGTCGTTTATTCACATTTCGGTAAAATGGGTCGAGAAACACACTATTCAGAACCATGTCATATATATATATATATATATATATATATATATATATATATATATTAATAAATATACGTATCCTCCGTCTATGGCACGACTCAGAGTTTCATGCTTTAGCCAATTCTCAGGTGCATATTTCAAACTGACAGTTTAAAAGATTTAAAATTAAGTTCACTCGATGTTCATGGGAATTAAATCTTATATAGTTAAGTTACTACTTTTTTAATAACAAGATTACAAATTTAAATATTCTAATGTTAAATGTCGATAAAAATTTCAAATTTAAATTCAAATTTAATAAAATACAGGGAAAGAAATCAAAGAGGCGTAAATCATGAAACGTCAAAATTCAGATATTTAAATATTACATGTAGGTGAGAGAATGAAATTATTTAATTTTAAATAGAATAAAATAAATAGGAAAAAAATTAAGAATTAAAAAGTAAAATTTAGAATTAAAAAAATGAAGGGAGCAAAAATAAAAAAGGCTTAATTCATAATTGTTAAAAGTAATAATGTGAAAAAAAGAAAGAAATAAAGAACGAAAGAAAGGGCAAATGTATGGAAGAATCTATATTAATCTTCATCTAAGAATTTAAGTATTTTAATTCAGATTTGTCCAGACATTGAGCATTGTTTTATTAATAGCTGAATATTAATACTATGCATATGTGCAAGCTCATATGTATATTTATTAATTTACGTATATTTGGTATTTAAGTCAGGTAAATTCCGATAGAGACGAACTAAAAAAAAAATCAATGTTAAATTTATTTATTTAATTTAACAGAGTAATATAATCTAACAACTCAAAGTTCGGAGGACGAAATAGAATCTTTCTATTCAATACTGGACAGTGTCAAGGATCAGTGCAAAAGCCAAGAAATTAGTATTATAATGGGGGACTTAAATTCCAAGGTAAGTAAAGATAGAGAAGGAGACACGAGCAGCAACTTCGGACTAGGAGAGCGCAACGAAAGAGGAGAAAAATGGATCCAATGGTACTCAGCCAATGATCAGGATATTACTAACACATGGTTCCAAGAACACCCACGAGGTTTATGGACATAGAGAAGCCCAGGAGGCGATACGAAGAACCAAATAGACTATATAACTATAAACAAGAGATTCAGGAACGCAGTGGTCCAATGCAAAACATACCCAGGTGCCGACTGCGGAAGTGACTACGTCCCAGTCATCTGCAAACTAAAAGTGAAACTCCAAAGACTGAAGAAGCCCAGCACATTACCAAGGCTGCAATACGACACGCTAGAGGACGACCTCACCCTGTAGAAAGAATACAATAACAGCGTGAGAAAGAAATATGAAGAACAAATTGGAAAAGGGTACTCAAAATGGGTGTACTAAAAGAAGCGATGGTGACCTCAGCGAACAACATAGCCCCAAAGGAAATCAGACGCAGAGGAAAGAACGAGTGGATGACCAAAGAGATCATCCACATGATGCAAAGGAGACAAAAAATAACGCCAGGACACGGAGCAGAGTACAAGTAACTTCACAGGGAGATAAGCAACAAATGCAGACAAGACAAAGAGGAATGGCTCAACAACAAATGCGCAGAAGTAGAGAGACTGGGCAGGACCAACAAAGCAGAGATGCATAAAGAGATAAGAGAACTGACAGGACAAAAAACCTGCTCCTCAACAGGATGCATAAAATCCAAGGAAGGAACAATCATATTAGAGAAAGAGGAAATACTCCAGCGATGCGAAGAATATATAAAGGATCTTTTTTGCGACAAGAGAGAACAACCGAGAACACACAAGGAGATGGATAGACCGGAAATACTAAAATCCGAAGTGGAAGCTGCAATGGCCAAAATGAACAGAAACAAAGCACCTGGTCTAGACGGCATAGTGATAGAGCTGCTGACAGCCTTAGAAGAATATGGCATAGAAAAGATTACCGACATCATAAACGAAAATTATAGAAGCGGAATAATACCAGACGACCTATGCAAGTCGATATTTATAGCACTGCCGAAGAAACCTACTGCAAACGAGTGCGAACTACACAGAATTATCAGCTTAATGAGTCACATTACAAAATTGATTGTCAGAATTCTGATGAATAGGGCGAGAAGCAGAATCAGGCCAGAGATAGGACAGGAACAGTGCGGGTTCGTCAAAGACACTGGAACAAGGAACGCCATATTCATGATTAGGATGCTCTCTGAAAGGGCATTACAAATGAAGAAAGACTTGTACCTATGCTTCATTGACTACGCGAAAGCATTCGACAAAATACGACACAAAGAATTAATGGAGATGCTAGGCAGCCTCGACATTTTCGGGAAAGACATAAGAATAATCAAGAATCTCTACTTTCAAACTGCCTGCATACGGACAGGTAACGATCTCAGTAGATACACAAAAATAGAAAAAGGCGTAAGACAATGATGTGTCTTTTCACCGGATTTGTTCAACCTATACAGCGAGAATATTCTAAGGACCCTAGATGACACCCCAGCATTTGTTATTGGAGGCTACAACCTGAACAACATAAGATATGCGGACGATACAGTGCTGATTGCGGACACGGAAAGGAAACTACAAGACCTCATACAGAAAGTAGCAGTAGAGAGTGACAAGAAAGGACTACAAATAAACTTTAAGAAAACTGAGTGCATGGTCATCAGCAAAGGATACAACTCAAAATGCCAAATACAGGTGGGAGTTACCAGAATCAAGCAAGTACAAAAATTTAAGTACCTAGGAAGTGTTCTAACAGGAGATGGAAAGTGCAACACGGAGATCCGAAGGCGAATTGGCATGGCAAAGGATGCGTTCCAGAAGATGAGCAAAATACTAACACACAGGAAAATCTCAATAGAAACAAAGAAAAGAGTGCTGGACTGCTACGTGATGTCAGTTCTTCAATACGGCAGTGAATTCTGGACAATATCATCGAAAATGAGGACAAAACTGGAAGCGACCGAAATGTGGTTCTACAGAAGGATGCTACGGATATCGTGGACTGAGCATACAAGCAACGACGAGGTGTTGGAAAGAATGGCAACAAAAAGGAAATTGATGCTGAGCATCAGGAAGAGACAACTGAAGTTCCTGGGACACGCAATGAGGAAGGAGTGCCTAGAGAACCTGATACTGACTGGTCAGATAGAAGGAAGGAGAGACAGAGGAAGGCAGCGGATAACATATTTGCAGGGTCTGATCAGGTGGATGACGGAACGGGGATTGCCAGGAGCAACAGGAGCAAACATACTAAGAGCCACAAGGGATAGGGAGACATGGAGAACCATGATCGCCTACGTCCTGAAGGGACAGGGTACACAGAAGAAGAGAAGAATATAGTCTAGAAAATTTTTTAGAAATTCTTCAATTTCATGGGTAATACATATTTCACAGACAAACCTTGTGTTCGTCAGACCCAAATGATACAACAGTTAATATTCAAAATAATCCAGAAAATAATTACATACAGACACTCACGTACCCATATCGAGAATAGACATTTGTAACGGTAATGAACAAAAACATTTCCTCGCTCATATGAAATTCTTTTCTGGATTATTTTGAATATTAACTGTTGTATCATTTGAGTCTGACGAGCAGGTTTGCCTCCGAAATACGTATTACCCATTAAATTAGAATATCTAAAAAATTTTCTAGAGTATATATATATATATATATATACTCTAGAAAATTTTATATATATATATATATATATATACTCTAGAAATTTTTTTAGATATTCTAATATATATATATATATATATATATATATATATATATATATATATATTCAAATGGAAAAAATTATCTTAGACGACACGTTTCGTTATTTGATGGATTTTATCATGTCAGACATCAGGATTTAATTTTATAACAACCATTTATATAAAAGAATAAAATTAGTGTTTTTTTCCAAATTACAAATTTAAAACAGGTTCATAAATATTAATCAGATTTACTAAAATGTCTAGTGAAATTATGGAGGATGCTAAATGGCACAGTGAGTAAATGATGTTGTTGATTTTTATGCACTAATGATTAAATTATTTTAGTTTCGTAATATTTAAAGTTATTTATATTTTAAAGAATAACAGTTTATTAATTTAACTGTTTCTTTAAAATTTTTAACATTTTTAAAGTTACGTACGTTGGCTTTGAAAAAGAGAAATTCTTCCTGGAACGGGGATATTCAAAACATCTGGAGTGTAGATTAATATTTTGAAAATAGTTGGTAGTAGCACTCTTGAGAATTCTCCATTAAAATAAATTATTGTCTCTTTTAATAAGTGTGGTTCTGTTTAAATCAAATTTTCAGTTGAATTTATTTCTGTGTATAACTAATGCATATGATAAATTCTTGTGTGTAAGATATTGTTTGTCGGTAAAGATAAGCGCCTTCTAGAGTGAGATTGTTTTACAAAGTATTATGTAACCCATTTAACTATCCGCTTAAATTCAATACTCAATTCAGTTTATTTATTTTTCCTGAGTTTTGAATTCAGTATATACATATTATAATTAAATTTGTTTTTTAATTTAAAATTAATATCGTTTACATTTCTGTTTTGAGATATTTTATATTATAATTAAATTTGTTTTTTAATTTAAAATTAATATCGTTTACATTTCTGTTTTGAGATATTTTACCTCGTCATCAGGAAATGATATATATATACATATATATATATATATATTTTAAGAAAGTGACAGAACACGTACATTTTAAACCCACTGTTCAAGCATTTACTTTTATAAATAGTGCTTGATACAGAGTAGAGCTTTATATTGTAATAGTTGTTACGATGGTTTATAAAAGCATAGCAACTTACAGTTAAAATTATTTACCTATTTGAAGTATTAAAATAATCTTCTCCAAAAGTTAATTAATATCCATGTTTTATCCACAAATTAAAAAAATGAATATGATATTAATAAAATAAAATAAACCCATACAAGATTAAAAGATCACTCTATTTTATCCACTCATAGATAACAGTCAAATAAAAAGTGTCTACCCATTTAAAAAATCTAAGGTCTCACCATGCGAATTACCCAGACAAAACTAAAAAGAACGCTGTCAAGAACTAAGTTACCTTGCACCACCTCGCCTAACCCAAATCTGTATTTCTACGGTTGCAAACTGCCGACGGACCAGCTTAAATTCCCATCCCCCACATCACCTATATATCTTCTTCTTTTATGTGTCATGCCCTTTCAGGACGTAGGCGATCATGGCTTTCAACATCTCCCTGTCCCTGGTGACTCTAAACACGCTTCCTTTTGTTGCACTATGTAACACTCGTTCCGTCATCCACCTGTTATCCGCTGCTTTCCCCTGTCTCTTTTTCCCCCTATCTGGCCTGTTAGTATCAGGTTCTCCAAGCCCTCCTTCCTCATTGCATGTCCCAGGAACATTAATTGTCTCTTCTTGATGCTCAGTATTAATTTCATTTTCGTCTCCATTATTTCCAAAACCTCGTCATTGCTCACATGCTCGGTTCTTGATATCTGCAGCATCTCGCTGTAGAACCACATTTCAGCTGCTTCAATTTTTCCTTCATCTTTGAAGATATTGTCCAACATTCACTGCCATATTGAAGAAATGACTTCACATAGCAATCCAGTACTTTTCTCTTTGTTTCTAGTGAAACTGTCCTGTTTCTTAATACTTTACTCAACTTCTGGAATGCTTCCTTCGCCATGCCAATTCGCCTTCGGGTCTCAGTGTCGCACTTTCCGTCTTTTGTTAGAACACTTCCCAGGAATTTATATTTCTGTACCTGCTTGATTTTAGAGTCCCTCACCTGTAATTGGCATTTTGGGCTGCCCTTTTTGCTGATGACCAAGCATTCAGTTTTCTTGCAGTTTATTTGTAGTCCTTTCTTATCACTCTCTTCGGCTACCTTGTAGTTTTCTTTCTGTGTCTGCTATCAGCAATGTATTGATTAAATTGTGGCCTCTGATGACGAATCCTGGCATAACTTCTAGCTTTCTTAGAATAGTCTCGCTGCATAAGTTGAATAGATCCGGTGAAAAGACACATCCTTGTCTTACGCCCCTTTCAATCTTTGTATAACTGCTAAATTCGTTACCTGTCCGTATGCAGGCGGTTTGCTGTCAGTAGAGATTCTTGCTTACTCTTAGGTCTTTTCTAAATATGTCGAGGCTGCCAAGCATCTCCATCAATTCTTTGTGGCTTATTTTGTCAAACGCATTTGCATAATCAAT
This sequence comes from Ascarosepion bandense, assembly GCA_037127315.1. Classification (NCBI taxonomy): domain Eukaryota; kingdom Metazoa; phylum Mollusca; class Cephalopoda; order Sepiida; family Sepiidae; genus Ascarosepion; species Ascarosepion bandense. The sequence continues at coordinate 800,193 of JBBBDQ010001766.1, read as the reverse complement.
AAAACATAGTTACAAGTCCTTCTTCATTTGTATTGCTCTTTCAGAGAGCATCCTAATAAAAAAAATATGGCGTTCCTTATTCCCGTGTCTTTGACGAAACCGCATTGTTCTTGTCCTATCTCTGACTTGATACTGCTTCTAGCTCTATTCACCAGGATTCGGACGATCAGTTTTGTTACATGGCTCATTAGACTGATGGTTCTGTGGAATTTGCACTTGTTTGCTCCTGACTTTTAGGCAGCGCTATGAAGATCGACTTGCTGAGGTCATCTGGTATTACACCACTAGTATAAATTTCATTTATTATTTCTGTGATTTTTCTCTATGCCGAATTCTTCCAGGGCCATCAGCATCTCTATTACAATGCCGTCTGATCCAGTTGCTTTGTTTCTATTCAGTTTGGCCATTGCAGCTTCCACTTCGGATTTTAATATTTCCGGTCCGTCTTCATTTTTTTGTATTATCGGTTGCTCTCTCTTATAGTGGAAAAGATCTTTTATATATTCTTCCCATCGTTGGAGTATTTCCTCTTTCTCCAATATGATTGTTCCATCCTTGGATTTTATACAACCTGTTGAAGAGCAGGTTTTTTCCTCTCAGTTCTTTTATTTCTTTATGCATGTCTGCTCTATTATTCCTGCTCAGTCTTTCTACTTCTGCAAATTTGTCATTGTCATTCCTCTTTAGCCTGTCTACATTTTCTCTTTATTTCATTGTGTAGTTCCCTGTACTCCAGTCCATGTCTTGATATCATCGTCTGCCTCCTTTGCATCATGTCGAGAATCTCTTCAGTCATCCACTTGTTTGTTTTCCTGCGCTTGATTTTCCTTTGGGGCAATGTTGTTTGATGTCACTATCGTTTCCTTGAGTGAGTCCCATTTCGATTGTCCTTTTCCATCTTTTTCTACATACTGGATTTTCACGCTGTTAGTGTATTATTTCTGCAGGTTGAGGTCAATCTCGAGCGTGTTGCATTTCAGTTTTGGTGCTGCACTAGGCTTCTTCAATCTCCGAAGTTTCACCTTTAGTTTGCAGATGACTGGGACGGGGTCGCTTCCACAGTCAGCGCCTGGATAGGATTTGCTTTGAACCACTGTATTTGTGAATCTGCTGTTTATGGTTATATAGTCTATCTGGTTTTTCGTGTCGCCTCCTGGGCTTCTCCATGTCCATAGAGGTCGTGGGTGTTATTGAAACCAGGTGTTAGTTATTACCTGGTCATATCACATTCCCAAAAATAAATCGTTTCCACCATTTATTTTCAGTTCCACAAAACATCCGAAGAGGAGCGATTGTCCTCCGAAACATGAAAATTTTTGTGTAGTGATACTACACTTTTATGAACCATTGTAACAACTATATATATATATATATATATATATATATATATATATATGTGTGTGTGTGTGTGTGTGTGTGTGTGTGTGTGTGTGTGTGTGTGTGTGTGTGTGTGTATTTATATATATATGTATATATATATATATGTATATATATATGTGTGTGTATATATATAGGAAAGAATATTAAAAAGTTTTGAATTTAAAAATGTACTTTTTTTGGACAGTATTTGTTTATTTTTATTATTGTATTTTATATTTCAGACCGCCCTCGGTCCTTCATCAGAAACAAGTGATTTTTAAATTTGAATTGAAAGGTATTTCACGATAGCTTCCGAATATTTTTGTTTACATCATGTGGTGCGTTTGTCTTCTGATCAGTTTGCCCCAACAGTGGTTATATTGGCGAATCCGGTAATAGCTTTAGATTTCGCTTCAATAATCACAAACTAAATATACGACAAAATAATGTATACTCCCCAATTGCAGCACATTTATTCAACCTGATCATACTTTAGAAAATTGCAAATGTTTACTAATAGACTCCAATTTTAGTTCTACACACACACGCAGGAAGAAAGAAAAATACTGGATTTTAAAATTAAATACACACAAGCTAGGGTTAAATAGGGACTTAGGTGTGTTGATCTTTACAAATATTTCAATAGCGTAAAAATCTTTTTCAGATATTCCAAAAATTTTTTATCTAAAACAAATTTATAAGTATTATTAAAGATAGATTTACATTTACTAATATATATATATTTTTAAATAAAGTCTGTCGCTTTCGGCGTGGCTTGGTGGGAGACAGACTCTCTCCACGGACGTGCTACGTGTTGTTAACAAACGCACCACGTGATGTAAACAAAAAATATTCGGAAGCTACGTTTCAATTCAAATTTAAAAATCACTTGTTTCTGATGAAGGACCGAGGGCGGTCTGAAATATAAAATACAATAATAAAAATAAACAAATACTGTCCAAAAAAAGTATATTTTTATATTCAAAACTTTTTAATATTCTTTCCTATACATATTAAGACAGTATATATATATATATATATATATATATGTGTGTGTGTGTGTGTGTGTGTGTGTGTGTGTGTCTATAGGAAAAACTACTTAAAAGTTGTAAGTTTAAAAATGTATTTACTTACAGAAACTCACAGAACTTATATATGGGTACAATATCCTCACAGAACTTATATTTTGGTACATAGACAATATCATAAAACCTTTATTGACTGACATACCTAGTTATATTAGAGACACTACTGACTTTCTCAACAAATTATAAAACATTAACTTAGTCCACGATGATAATATCCTAGTAAAGATGGATGTTACGTATCTGTACACGAACATTCGTTGAATGTTGAAGGAGTATCAGCTTGCCATGAGTTCCTTAGTAAAAGCAAACTCCCTAACAACCAAATTACAGATATATGCCAATTAATAAATTTCATTTTAACACATAATAATTTAAATTCAAAAACAAACACTATTTAGAGATTAGTAGTACAGCAATGGGCATGAAAATGGCACCTAGTTATGCCAATATCTTTATGCACATTCTAGAAAGAAACATACTAGACAATTCACAATATAAACCATCACATTATTTCAGATACATTGATGACATTTTCTTATTATAGACTCATGGATTAGAAAAATTAAAAAACCTTCTTACTCTCTGCAACAACTTCCACAATACAATTAAATTTACCATGGAGTACTCATACACATCCGTCCCTTTCTTAGACGTCATGATAAAATTAAACAAACATACACTTTCCACCAGTCTATACAACAAACCCACAAACCAACATAAATTCCTACACTTTAACAGTTGTCATCCCCTTAAATTAAAAAAAATCTATCGTATACAGCTCATTTCTAAGAATCAAACGCATATGCTCAGACCATCCAGATTTTCTATACAACATTAACAACCTAACAAAGCAATTTCTAAAATGTAAATACCCAATAAAAATAATAAAAGAAGCACTAAATAAAACCATCCACATAAATCGTAACACACTTCTCACATACAAGAAAAGAAAAAACAACAACCGAATTCCCATGGTTTTTAACCACAATCAATATTCCCACACACTTATTAAAAAATGATTACAAGCACCTCCAATCAAACAAAAAATCAAAGACATTTTCGATAAACCACCCATAAATGCAGTGAAACAAACACCCAACCTATCAGCTATCCTCACTTCTACCAAATATCTAAAAAATACAAACCTATCAGGGAAATTTCAAATGTCAGAAATCCCGTTGCTTAATTTGTAAACATTTAGTAAACGACGCAGTATTTTCTCTACCCAACACCAACATCAAATTTCACCCACCACGCCTCACATGTGACAACCAAAACATTATATATTTTCTCTTCTGTTCAATATATCCAAATAGTGGATATATTGGTGAATCTGGATATAGCTTTAGATTCCGTTTCAATAATCACAAACTTAGCATACGCCAGAACAATCAATATTCCCCCAGAGCTCAACGCTTCAATCAACCGAGACACACATTAGAATTTGCTTGAATTTGGTATCATTAATTTGTAATTTGCTTGATGGGCTGTTCCTTTTTAGCTGACAACCATTTATTTTCTTCTTGCAATTGATATTTAGTCCTTCTTTTTACTTCCCTTCACTACTTTCTGTAGGAATTCTATTAGTTTCTAGTTCTCACATAATCTCCTCACTACATTAGTTGAATAAGTCTAGTGAGAAGAGATATCAATGTCTTACATCCGTTTCTATTTTGCATATTCACTGAATTCATGTACTAACCGTATGTAAGACCTACTTGATAATTTAAACAAATAGATTCAGAGATCGTAAGTTTGAAAGCCCCCCACAAGAGAGAGAGAGGGGGGAAGTTGTGTAGAACCATGGTCGTCAACTTTCAATTTTCTGATGAGATGTGTAACACAGAGTGCGTTTGAGTGCGTCCTTTGTAACTCGAAGTCATTTCGCTATTTTTGCTATCTCACTTAATCTCGGATGTGCGTTGTGGTGCAGTGGATATCGACTCGGAAAGACAAATTGGGATTCCAAGTTCGAATTCCAGTTTAATTCCTTGCATTCTCTTACGCACAAATACCATTGGGAAAGGCATCAATCCGTCTCTTCCCTCTAGTTATGGGTTAAATAATATGACAGTTTTGGTTAATATGACAGCTGTCGTAGACTGGTTGCCTTGGCTGGCAACCAGTCTACGACAGAAAGCAATGGCAACCTACTGTGGAATAATATTCTGCCCAGTCAGTCATGTCTTTTTCGAGACATCATCGCCCAAAGCGTGTATCACGTATGGAACTTGACTGACTGACTTTTAATCTCTGTACTATCAACCGTTTTACACAAGCTCATTAGGTAGTTTGTTCTTTGTTTTCCTCTATCGCTTTTGCCTTCTTGTCTTGTGAGTGTCAAATTCTACAAGCCTTTTTTCATTATTATATGCCCAAGAAATGTAAATTGCTTTGTTTTGATTCTAAGTATAACTTATTTTTGTTTGTTTTTGCATATATATAATTATTTCACCCCCCAAAACAAGGCAGGATGAAAGTGTCTTTTTTGTCTCCATTTTCCTAAGTATTGTCTTTGCTTTTTGTTCAGTCAACCAGATTTGTTCACATTTCTTTTGTTGTAAGTCTTGTCTTCATCTGAGAGGAGATTGCTGCCATATAGGAGAATTAATTTTTCATCAAAATTCAGTACACTTTTTCGTGTTTCTAACGGAATCATCCATTCTTAATACTTTGTTCAACTGTTGCAGGCTATTTTTACTATTCTAACGCGTCTTGGATTTCGACATTTCTCGTCCTCTGTTAAAAACAGGAGGTAGGTCAGTGTCAAGCAAGTGCAGAAATTAAACGATTTAGGTGATATCGTTAAAAAAAGAAAGAAAAATTTGCTTAGAGAAAATTCAACGGTGCATAGCAAAAAAGAAATATACTTTTCAAAACATTTCAGCTTTTAAGGGACATGGTAACACAGGGCATGTAAAAAGCAAAAGAAGCGGAAAAGTGCATAGATTGACCTACTTGACAGGTTTCAGCGAATGGCGAGAGCCACAAGTACCAGGAAAAAGAAAAAGGGCGGGGATTGAAAAAGAGTAAGTACTGTTGCCCATAACAAAAGACGGGAAATTATGAATAATAATGATCGCTTACCTCATGAAAGAATGTGAAACATACATAATTATATATATATATATATATATATATATATATATATATATATATATATATATATATATAATTCATTTGGTTGAACATTATTTTTAATCGATACTCGTACTGTTTTAATTAAGCAGTATATTTATATATAGATAGATCTACGGGCATGAATATTTATGAGAAATTTTGCAAGGAAAATGTATATCATTCCTAAAAAAATTCTCATGAATATTCAGGCCGGTAGAAAGATATATATAAATAGACTGTAACATTAAAAACAAAATATCTTCTCAAATAAGATTATCAATTAAAAATAATGTTCATAGAAATAAATTAAATATGGCGGTTGTTAATTCCGTCCCGTTGATCTCCGGAACTTTCCGTAAGGTGAAGAGAACTAACAAGTTTAGAATCTCAAGTTCTCCAGCATTTGTTTTTTTTTTTAAATAAAGCTTAATACAACGTAAATCATAGAGCATAGTATATTTAAATTAGTTTTTTTATTTAAAATGTATTTAATTTACGTTGCGACACGGAAATTTCTATGCTTTTTATTCGTCTTCAGGCAATGTTGAATAATTATGGTGACTCATTTTCAATAATTGTGGAAAATCATTTTCACCAGAATTATGCAACATTGCCTGATGACAAAGTAAAATCTCTGAACATAAAAATTTCCGTGTGGCAATAAGTTAAATAAAATTAAAAGAAAATGATAGATAGATAGATAGATAGATAGATAGATAGATAGATAGATAGATAGATAGATAGAATTATAATATATATAAACTTTATTGGTCAGAGTTAAATTACACCAGTAAACAAGTGTATTAAAATGTGCTCAATACACATTTAAATAAAAATAATTTTAACATGCAGATTTTAAAAATATCAAAATTGAAAAATCAGCCTGTTACGCTACCATAGTTTCAAACTTACGGTATCGTCAGGTCTTATAGACGAACTGATTTCCTAACTAAATACCAATCTTCCGGGGACGCAGCTGTGAGGCAGCCAAGAGACAGTTGTGAGGCAGTCTAGACGCAGTGTAACTAAACAGTTCGGACTACACTTCTAATTGCTGTTAACTAAAACTCTTACTTGTATATATGTTCTGTTATTCTAATACCCTGTTTGAACCTACCTTCTTGTTTACGTGTCTTTCTTCCTGGCCCAAACAGGCCTCAACAACTTGGAGACAAAGATTTCCCTACAACACTTTCCAAAATCCAGTCGCTCTAATATATGTGTGAATGTGTGTGTGTATGTGTGTGTGTTGGGGATATTATATTTGATTATTTACATATATTTAATTATATATATTAACACACAGAAATATACATTCTAATTTCGAGGAAAAAGGTGGTCATAATATGGACTACAAATAGAGCTTGTCATTTTTTAATTGGAAAGCAATTCCTAGTAATGTCCAACCAGAGACATTTAGAATTCATATTTAATCCTAGGAAGGAGTTAGGATGATAACGTCATTCTGAATCCTAAGATGGGCCTTAATGCTAATGGCGTTTGAATTGTATATTAAAGGCAGTACCATTCCACATGTAAATACTTTGTCGAGATTGAGGCTCATTACTTCTGCAAGTGTGAAAAAGATGAAAATTTCGAAGATACCTTCTTACACTCGATCGAAACTGATATTTTGTCGCTAGAGAAAGTAGCTGAGAAAACGTTGCAAGATTCTAAATTGAAAAGTATATGGCACAGGATAAAAATAATAAGTGGAATAATTGCACATGAGCAGAAAGCATTTTAAAAGTGTTAAACACAGATTTGCTGTTGAAAAGAGTAGAATTTCTATAATATAATAATATTTTTCGTAATATATTATCAATAATATATAGTAATATATAATATATTATTTAGTAATATATTTTACATCGATGTTCATTGCAGAATAACGTCTGTGCAGAGGAAGTTAAAGATAGAAACATGGTGGTAAGACTATTTTACAAATGTAAAAGATTATGTTAGTTGGTTTGTTTTATGGTATATCAACCTCGGCGGGTCATTTATTGTCAACTAATTTTTTTATTTATTTCTTGCTGGTAATACCTTTTCCTTTCAACAATTTATTGTTCTTCTTTTATATAAGTTTTGTGTCTAGTAATACTTTTTCTTTTTGAGTATCAAGATTCATTGAGATTTGTTTTTAAGGGCAGAGTCCTCAAGTCCTACCCTGTTATGTAACCCATAACTGGAGGGAAGTGACGGATTAATACCTTTCCACAAGAGTACCAGTGCTTAAGTGAATGCAGGGTATTCAACTGGAATTCGAACTCGGCTCACCGATTTCTCTTTCCGAGCCGATATCACTGCACCACAACGCACATCCGTCACTAAACGCCTACTGCACCTGGTATTCCCAAGCGGTCACCCATCTAAGTACTGACCAGGATCAACGTTGCTTAACTTGGGTGATCGAGAGAGAACCGGTGTATTCAACGTGATATAGCCGTAAGCCAAAAGATTATGTAAATGTTATAAAACGTGCATTGAAAAAAGAATATTTAAACTGACAAAAATACATAGATGGCCTAAAGAGTCCCAACATTAAGACAAAGTACACATGACTCATGCTCATATTAACAGGTTGGGATTATAACTAATACTGGTAAATTCCTATTCAGGTTGGTCAGAAATAATACTGGTCTTTAAAAAAAGAAGTTCGACCGTGAAACAAGCGTTAAGGAGCGTATTTTCAAGAGATGGGATTCCAAAATATGCTAGTATCTGAAAACGTCCCAGAGTTCTGTAACGAGGAACTATGCCAACGGTTGAACTAAACTGAATGCAAACCATATAATAACCAACCACGCTCTCCGAAATCAAATGGATTAGCAAAAAGAATAGTACAAACTGTAAAATACGGATTGAAAATGTGTTTACAATGGAAAGAAAAAAAATAGAAACATTTTTTCCGAGATTGTTGTTAAGCTATAGCACAATACTACATGCTGGAAGATTGATAAGCCTATCCGCCCTCACGAGTAGACAAATTAGAGACACATTGACAATGTCTTATTTCACTAAAAAATTCTGGTATAAAAGTCTAGTGAATCTAATCTACAAGAAGAAAGATTCATAATGCAAAGTGGACAATATGATAATAGAAAAAATGGAAGTTGAAATAAGAGATTAGCGCGTTGCAACAAGATGGCGACGAAGAAATGTAGAATGAGACCGAAAGTAATGAAAGTGAAAGTGTTAAGACAAACATGACAGGGAAAGTCGAGAGCAGAAAATGAACAAGTGTTGCAATAAAACTCCTCTGAAATAAGAAAAGATCCCGATTCCCTCATATCTAGACAATCGCTTATAAAAATGGCGGAAGATCGGGAGGAGATAAAAACTCCCAAGAAAAGTACCCAGGGAAAAAGTGATAAAATATTTCGGTTAGGGGAAATTTGGTGATTAATTTATATAGGAAGTCACCGAGAGTATAAATAGCAACAGCTATTACACTTGCGGTAGTTGAGTACTTACCACTTCTCGTGAGTTAGTAACACGACACAACATGTGGATTTCTGCAATTCGATATATACGAGTTCTACTCTTCTATCTGTGAAAATCTACTTGATAGGGCTATAGTTTTACCCCATGGGTTTGTAAATATAAGTCATCAGCAACAGATACGACAATAAAATAGCATTGACTATTTGATTTATAGTCAATCCCCTGTCGTTCAATACTTAGTTGCTAAGACGATCAGCGTTTTCCTCAGTGCTGGCATTTGCAGAGCGCCCAGACTATGGGTCATCTTCAAAATCTCTCTAATTCTCTAAATTCAGCTACCCACTTTTTCACTATTGATAAATCTGGAGCTTCATTTCTTAATGTAGTAACTACGTCAACAGGTCCATCACGATGTCAAATTTTGTCAGTTTTCAAGAGAAATCGCTGTTAGTTATTTTTGAAGTTTTCTTATAACAATCAGATGTCAGTTTACCTAGAAAGTAAAAAGACAGTTATTAATAAGAATTGAAATCAATGAATGCAAGGTTTTACAGCGCTAACATCACTCCTTAATATTCACCTATGAAAGTCCACCCTCGAACGTGGAACGAAACAATGCATTAGTATAGTTGAGATTAGTTCATGCAAGATTGCACATTTATGTGGAAGTTTCTTGTAATTTCTCGTCTATATTTACTGTCAACAATGCCTCATCTCTGTATATTTTGTTGTTAAGATTGTTGGTCTTTGAATTCTCTCACAATCGCTTCACTGTATATCTTCAATAAATCCTTGGGAGAAAATACGTCGTTGACTTACACCTCGTTCTATTTCTCTATATTTACTGAATTTATTTTCTATCCGTATATGGATGCTTTGCTGTCTGTACGGATTCTAGATTATTCTAATATTCTACCTAAATACGTTAAGGTTACCTAGAAGCTCTGTCGTTCACATGTTCTCTTTATGATATTCTCAGTGTCCATTCGCGGAACTCTGTCGCTTCGATTCTCTTCTTCATCTTTTAGAAAATTGATTTGATTGATTGATTTGCTCTTTACGGTTTATCAACCTTTTGCATGTTATTTAAAGCCAGAAAAATTTTAGATTATAAGAATTTTTTTGAGATAATAATTGTTTGTCTTACTAAGACGGGGTAGAAAATGTAGATGGAGGAGAAAATGTCGATTTGTATCTTTCCCAAGGGTATTTGGGTGTAAGTGAATCTAAAGAACACAGCCGGAATTGGAATTTGGTTATCCAATTTCGATTTCGATTCAGAGTCGTGATCCATTACACTACCTACACATCAAAGCTTACAGCATCTGGTATTCCTAAGCGGTCACACATCTGACCAGGCTCGACATTGCTTAACTTCGCTGATCATTCGGGAACAGGTGTTTCATCATGATGTAGCCGTAAGCTCAGTATTCAACGTCATATAAACTGGTAGATATGACATAGCAGTTTAGCGCTCTTTTCTTTGTTTCTAAAGACAATTTCTCATATATTAATACGTTTCTTAATTTCTCGAAAACATCTTTCACTATTCTTATGCGCTTTCGGATTTCTGTGTCACATTTTCTGCTTGATTTTAACTTCTCCCAATCCGTAAATAACCCTTCGGGTTGAGTCATGTACCTTTAACCAAACGTTCTGTCTTTCTATATTTTAAAATGATTTCGAATATTTGCTTTATTTTTTACTATCCTGCGAAATCATTTTTAAACGTACATTTTTAAATAAGCCATAACACTTAATAAGGCCAGCGTGTATCACCCTCTCTGCTTCCGAGGTTGAGATAGGTTAATAGTTGCATGATGCCACTGCAATAGTATTCAATTCTATCTTGCAACATTATCAGGGTCGGTGCATACCACCCTCGAAAGCCAAAGTCTGATGAAGGGCAGCGTTGTAGTGTTTTGTGACACTCGTTATCTTATCAACATTTGTTTTTTTCTACCCACATTTATATATGTTGCAAATTAAACAAATCACAACTGACTATTAAAGTTTGAAAAAGGTTTGCAGATTTTGACGCCATTTGTTTTGCTTCCGCATCCGTGAATTGCTTTTGCTCATACTAAGTTTTAAAAAAACACTATAAAAAAAACTCAAGTTGATGTTAAAAATTGGCGCAAAACATTGTTGATTTATTTAAAGCGGAATGATCGATTAGTACATTGTATTTAGATAAATTGTGTTTTTTTATTCAATTTTCTAGTTAAATTGTACATCCATATTGACTATGATCCATTATTATAGATAATTAGATTACAATGAAATTTGCATTTTATATGAATACTATCATATAAAAATTGATATATACTAGCATATAAAAATTGATATATACTAGCATATAAAAATTGATATATACTAGCAGATAAAAATTGATATATACTATCATATAAAAATTGATATATACTATCATATAAAAATTGATATATACTAGCATATAAAAATTGATATCATAGATTCGGAGGGAGTCTGAGACCCTTACGCTACCCTGACAGTTACAAATTTTGTATCACTAGCGAAAATAAATAGTATATATTGTAATCATTATTTGCAATTTTTATGACTAATTACATCGTCTTTGTTGGTTGCTTATTTTTTATATATATATAAATAATTGCGGTTGAATAATTAAAAGTTCCATAACATAAAAGTTCCATGGCACCTTCTTTCAGAGTCTGTTAACTGAGTTCGTTTAACGGTATATCAACACCTCTGTGGGTTATTTAATGCCAAAAAGGTGTGGTTTTAAAGTATTTTCTAATGCTTGGTTATAGCGGGAAGGTTTCAGGCAGATTTTAATTAAAATCTTTTGTTTTTATTTTTTTTATTTTAGAAAACTGAAAATGTCTTCCAGTTTTGTATTCAAAAATGTTTTGCTGAGAATAATCTTTTCCTTCAAAAATGTTTTATAGTTAATAATTTTTTTCAAAAATGTATATTTTCCTATATTTTTATGTATATATTTCAATAAAAAATCTATTTTTATACTTTCATAGTGTTTTGACCCCAGTTTAGGGGTTAACTATTTGCCCATAGCTGGGACCCTAACAGGTGCTACCCCTCCGGGTCAAGGTGGACTTGGAAACAACAGCAATTAAGAGGTAGTTCTATGCTCCTCACAACCTCCCAATCAGATGTCGGATGCAGTTTATCGTTATGCCCAGGACACCACTGTTAATTATTTAGACATTAATTTTTGGTTGCGTCACTTATATTTTACTGCTTGGATATATTCGTAGATTTGAATAAGAATTCGTTTTTCTCAGAAAGGCGTGAGACTTACCTCGCAGTATTTCTGTGTAGGTGAGCACTCCACTGGAAACAATGCACTTGTATTAACAATGCAGGGATCGAATGCATTCAAGCGGTACCGCTTGGCTGTTACCGAACAGACATAACATTTAAATTCAGACGTGTTGGCAACTGTAATAGAATAAATTTACACAGTTTACATTACTTGTTTAAATATCATTTCCCGCTATGAGTGATGTCAGAAATTTCCATTATCAAAATATTTAAATATTTACAGAGCTCACCACTTATTCGGGATTTCACTTCTTGGCATAAAAAACCCAACAAATTTTACTTTATAAGTTAAAAAATAGTGACACGGGTATTTATACGGGTAGTGATACGGGTATTTTGAATACGTGAACGTTAATCGAAAAAATGTAACCTATAAGTGAAAGCCTAAAGTTTCGTCTTAATAAAGAAAAGACAATCCTACGCTGAGATTGATATCTACGATATCTTTTGAAAATCGAATACCTAATATTGAACTGCTTTATCGTCAGGTATAAAATTCTACCGACTGCAATCTGTATAGGCGGGCTATTGCCCACATATAAGGATTGCAATAGCCATTATTGAGTGGATACTTGCGTATTCAGGTATGGACAACTAATGTATACCTATAGATAAACGAAATTATAATATGATATGAATTAAATAATTATAAACGCGACCTATGTTTGCCTCTAACCTCAAGTATAAAATGATCAATGTTTATCTATTGGCCCAAGTAGTAAAACGATGAATGTTTACCTATGAACAAAAGTATAAAAATGGTCAATGTTTATCTACTGAATCAAGAATAAAAATGATCAAACTCTACCTATTGACTCGCTTTTAAACATGACCTATGTTTACTGATGGGCACATGTCTGAAACGACCAATTTTGATCTATTGTCTTGAATATAAACATGATATATATTTATCTATCGACTCAACTATAAAAAACTATCAATGTTTACCTACTGACTCAAGTATGCAAACTATCAACGTTTTTTCTATTGTCTCAAGTAGAAAAACTATCAAGCTTTACCAATTGATTCGCTTATAAACATTTCCTATTTATGCCTATAGGCACAAGTACAAAAACGATCAGTGCATGCTTCTTGATTCGCCTTATAATTATTTTATTCTGTTTTAGCGAAAGCATCCTCTCTAAAGTCACTTGAAAAATGATTGGTTCTCTTCTGGACACGGACGGAAACAAGAATTTTTGTATATGAGATTGACAGCAGATATCAACATTTCCACTCTATCGCTATTGCCCAAAAGAAGGCGGATGAGAATACTTCTTCGAACCGTTTATTCTTATATATTCCTTATTTAAATGGACCAAGCATCAAGCTGTCAATATATCCCTTAACACGTCAAAACAACCATTCCGTCGTAAAAACGATGCTCTTCTGCGATATTTCAAACTGAAGGTAAATATTGGTTTCAATACAGATTACTTAAACTTTGAAAGCACTTATTTATCTTAAATAACGTTCCAGAAAAATATTTTTTAATGAAAATAATTATGTTGTGCTAACAGATTTGCCAATATAGACGAATTTATAGATTTAATGATAATCAGAAAAAATATCAAGCAAGTCAGGTCCTAACATCTTGGAAGATTGTTGCAATACAATCTGCCTGACCCCACTGTCACATTTGGTATATATCGAGAAGAAAAGTAGTAGACTGGACTTAATTTCATATTACTCGAGAATGGTAGAGTGAATTTCATATTACTGATTTCATATTACTCTAGAGAGTTAGACATAACTTATTTTCATATTACTCACAAAAGGTAAGCTGAACCTGATTTTATATTAGCCCCAAAGGCAGACTGAACCTGATTTTGTTTTACTTCCGATAGGTAGACAGAAACTGATTTCATATTACCCACGAGAGATAGAAAGAAGCTTATATGATATTACCCACGAGAAGTAGACTGGACCTGATTTCATAATACATTCAAAACGGTAGACTAAAACTGATTTCATTTTACCCACGAAATGTAGATAAAACGACATTTCATATCACACCCGAAAGATTAACTGATTGTGATTTCCTATTAACCGAGAGAGGTAGACAGAATTTTATTTTATATTACCTCCAAATGGTAGTCAGTTAGTTAAATGCCTTACGTGATACACGCTTTGAGTGATCATGTCTCGAAAGAGACATGCCTGACTGAGCAGAAGATTATCCCGCAGTAGGTTGCCATTGCTTTCTGCGGTAGACTAGTTGCCAGCCAAGGCTATATAACCCAATCTGTCCTATTATTTAACCCATAACTTGAGGGAAGAGACAGTTCCGAGTCGATACCCACTGCACCACAACGCACATCCAAACGATAGACAGAGCCTAATTTCATATTATTCCTTGCCTTTCAGAAAAACCTTTATTGATTTGATCAAAATGTTAAATTCATGGTTATAACTTATTACACGTACACTGAATGAAAAAAACAATTTTGCGTAGAATAGCTGTGAGCAAAACTTCCAGAACCTATTTTTTAGCTATAAACTGAATAAAATATTTTTTAGTAAAACCTGCGAAAAATTTTACACCCGTCTAGGAAATGAGTGCTAGTCTCAATATCAGAAAAAAAATAAAAGAAATACTAATTATATTCAATCAACGTGTGTACAAATTCCATGCCATATGAAGATATACAAAGATTCAACCTTAGTGGATAATACAGAATAGATTATAGTTTAATTGAATTAATTATTATTGTTATTACTTTTCATCTAAATAAACATTGCGATAGTCTGAAATCCTCTTCAGTTTACTATCTATAATAATACGAACCAATTTATTTTTATTTTATTTATTTATTTATTTTGTAATAAACTTAATATGTTTATGGATTAGGATCTTTTTTTTTTTTTTTGGCAATATCGAGATCAAATGGCAGTCTCTTTTTTGACAACGAGTGACTGCTTCAAGATATTTATGAAACCGAAAGATGAACAGTACAAACTAGGAAAATAACAGAGCAGAAAAATAATTGGAAAATATATTTAACTATTTACTTTTGAAAGCATTCTAATCACAAATAGAAAAACGGGAAATTACTTGACTAACCTTCCTACGAAATACAAAAAATAATAAACAAAAGGAATCTGTGGAGAGCCATGATCGGTTATATCATGAAAGCAATTTTTGAATTACTCTTGGTTTAAAGCCGCGGAGGAATCAAAGGGAAAACACTCCATGATCTGTGCAAAGAATCCCTGCCATTCCAAAGAATCCCTGTCAATTAACAGATAATGAAAAAAAATTTACGGACAGCCATGATCACTTTATTTCTGGAAGGACAATGCATTAAATAATAAAAAGATCTGACAAAATATCAAGTTTATCATAGCTATTATTTTTCACATCATTTTGAATCCTATAAAAAATGACAGTTTTAAGGTGGAGTTATCTCTAATCGTAGAGAATATGCTGAGTTCCGCACCAAACCCCTTAGTGGTAATCTTGAAATCGATTTCATTCTACATCCTAGTAATCGGAACGCTATTTTTAATTACTTGAGCCAAGTATGAATCGGGAACAAGAGTAGCATAAGTTTTTTTTAAATCGAGGACAGAGTTCAAATTCAGAAACAGAAACGATCAGGGTTTAAAATGCTAATTATTAAAACATTTAGATTTATCCCCAGTTAGAAGTACCAAGCAAAAAAAAAAAAAAAAGAAAATCTTACCCCTACCTTATAAGCATTTGGTCTTTTCCAGTTCTAGTCTAAACTTATTAAATATACAAGTGGTCTGTTTCCTGGTTGAAAAAATTGTTTCCATACAACGGTGTTCGAGCTCAGACAAAACAAAAATTAAAACTCAAAAATCTGATTCTCAAAAACAATCTTCGTGCAACATTAGTGACCGGTTTATCAAAAACCCTTTAATATAGTTTCTCTCTATTGCAATTCTAAATTTATTCATTACGATAAAGTAAGAAAAATACTAGTGTTTGTTTACTGATGACACGCCTTCCAGTAATCAAAACTTATATAGCGTCCACGCGTGTCTAGGCAGGGTGTTGTTACCAAGCTTGTAAAAATCTTAGTTGCTTTTGTTCACTTCTGTGACTTTGGGACAAACATCAACACAATACAGATATACTTCACCAAGTAATGCTCCGATTCCCATAAAAAGGACTAGCTATTAACGTGATGTAAATAGGAAGCTATATTTAGTACCAGGTTTTTATAGAAATACCTAATACGCCATTTTATTTTATTCTCTTCGAAAGACATAATGTCTAGTTTTATTTTCATAATTAACACTACAGCTACAGTGGAGCTATTTATACACCTTTAGAGAATATATAATATTTGCATTTCAAAACGATCTGGATACTATGTATAATATGCATCTGATGGCACCTGGACTGAGTAGTGAGTTCGATCCTCACTCTGAACTTCATACTTTCGAACTTATGCCAACTCAAAGCTACGCTTAGAAAAATGAAAATAACATTAATAATTATCGTTAACTGATGAAATATTTTTTTTTAAAAACGCGAGTGGGTATTGGATCGTTACATTTTGAAAAAGGCGATGACACATTTTATGGTGGATGTGCGGGTGGTGTAATGGTGGCGTCTCAGAATGGGATTTATTGTGGAGATTTATGACGCCATTGCCCCTTCAAACAATCAAACACACATATACAAAATATACAAAAATATGTGTATATGTGTGTACATATATGTGTGTGTATGCGCATGTATGTGTATATACGTACATAAGTGTGTATGGAATTGAATGGATGTGTGTGTGTGTATGTGTATGTATGTATATATGTATTCATAATTGAAGAATTGTGTGTGTGTATGTGTATGTATGTATGTGTGTACTTCTATATGTATGCATAATTGTAAATGAATTTTTTTTTATACCTAGCGGTGTCTTTATTTAGTTTAAATCAAATGACCTAATTTTTTTAAACCGACTCTGTACGTATTCTAATCTTAAAATGTTACACAAGTAATTTTTAAAGACCACGAATAACCAGCAGAATCTAACTCCGTTATTGTCCTCGGCTATAGAGCTTTGGACAAAGAGGGAAAAAAAGAAAACTGCGTAGGACCGACAATACATACAGTTCTTCACAGCAAAGAAAAAAAACCTGTAAACAAACTTATTAACGCTAGAACAGAAATATTAAATAAGTGTAGAATGCACAAAATAAAGTTTCTTGCTTAGTGTATCGGACCTTAATGTGAACCCCCCCCCCAATTTTTTTTTTTTCCTCAAACAACCCCTTCCCCCAAATGGGTTAGTCTTTAATAGGTGTCTATTTATTTGATTAGTCCTTGGTCTGCCTTTGCCCTGACGAGCCGTTGTGCGAAACAGAGCATTTTGTATTTTTTTGACTTATTGCAAGTTGGATTTACGTGTTTTTGTTGCCCGAAGTTTAACTGTGAGTACCTGTTTTTTGCTGTCTTTGTTCTGTCTTCGTGGCGCGTTTTGAACTTTTGTTGGATTTTTGTATTTTGTGAGGGGGGGCAAGTCAAGCTATGGCTTTGTCTCCCCAGCCCTCAACTTCTGATGCCGTGCCCGCGGTGGCTCCCTCACCGACGGTATGGGTGAAGGCACCAATTAAGAAAGATGCCGACTATTACCTGCAAATGCAGGAGAAATATAAAAATTATATTAACGATAACGAGTTGATAGTGGTCCCGGAGGTGGTGAATGTTATCGCACCAAGGACGATCTCCCTGCTTACATCCGATGTCAAAACACGGAAATTCATCAGTGTAAGCAGGGAGAACATGGAAGAGGCTTTGAAAGCCTTAAATATTGTACCCTGCGTACTGGCGAGAAGGTCCCGTGCTATGTGGGATGTTTTATTAAGCACAGAGACGGAAGCGAAGAATTTGGCCGGGAATACCCTGGAGGCCAAGGGTATCCAGATGCAGACGGAGTATCTGGGTACTCGAAAAACAAAGATAATTATTCATGGAGTGCCTGTAGACATTGCTTGCGACCATATTGGAGCGTTTTTTGCTCGATTTGGAGCGGTGGAGGAGGTCGCAAGGATAACAAGTAAGGCAGGTGTGGCCACGGAAGACATAAACGTCAGCATAGCGGTGGATAGGCCGAACTTTCTGAAGGTCCCCGATATTTTGCTGTGCCGTGGCAGAAAGCTGTTTGTTGTGGTAGAAGGGAGGAGGCCGCACTGCTGGGCGTGTGGACTGGCCGGACACACATTCAAAATGTGTCCGGCAAGGAAACAGGAAGAAACGCAGGTGACACCGGAAACACCGCCGGTGTCAAAAACAACAGTTACCCAGGAGAAAAAGACCGAGGCAAAAAGTGGTGAATGGACGGAGGTGGTCAGGAGGGGGAAGAAAGTTGCTTCTCCTCCTCCTCAACAGGAGAAATCACCATCCCCTGAAAAAAAGAAGCCACGTAAAGAGGCTAATCAACAGCAGCAACAACAGAAGCAGGAGCAAAAACAGCAACAAAAAGAAATGCAGAAACAACAACAACAACAAGAGCAAAAGCAGCAGCAGCAAGAGCAGACGCAGAAACAAGAAATGGATGTGGAAATGCCTCCTCCACGCTCCTCTTCTTTGAAGAGAGGACGGGAGGAGGATGAGGAGGTATCCCAGAAAAAAGGAAAAACAGAGGTAGCAGAACGCGGCAGAGTGGAACGAGTGACGGTTGCCCCCAAAACCCAATCCGCCCCTACATCTCCGAATAGAACTGTTTTTGTCGAGGGGAGGAGTCAGTCTGCCTCCCCAGTAAGGCATATACCTTCTCCTTCCCCCACACCTCCCACACCCTCCACCCAATCAGAAACTTTCTCCCCTACTGTTGATAATCCCTCCCCGAATCCAGATAAATCCTCCCCAAAAAGGGAAAAACAAAAAAAAGAACATTTTTTGCAAACAAGACATTTGCAAGATAGACAGACAGGCCTTAGAGAGGGACCTTTCTTCTCAGAAGAAGGCCCTCCTAAGGCCTCTCTTCAAATTTAAAAATATTGATGGAAAGTCCATCGAGGACCCTGCCAATTTCCCAGGCGCCCCCGGAGTACTGACTTTGATCAGAAATACCGGGGGTAGCAGAACAAAAGCCTGGGAATTTGTGCAGGGTGCCGTCGAGGCCTTTCCAAACATAAAAATGGCCCAAACGGGCACAAAATATCTTCAGCGGCTTTCACATTTCTGTGCCGGGAGGGTCCCCGTCATCCTCCACCCATCTTTATATAGGGCTGTAAAGCTAACCTTCCCTACGGACGTCGGCGGCATTGTCCAGGACGGACGAATTACGTCCGATATTGGCACGGGCAACCTTGGACAATCCGTCGGGGTCCCTACTCCCATAGATTTTCGCTCTGTATGTGACCAGAAGTAATTTTCTGCTTTCTCTTTACAGGTCTAAATGATGTCAATTAAGTTAGCCAGTATGAACGTGAAGGGCCTTAGGGATCGGAGTAAGGCTGCCCGCCTGCTTCGGGACCTCTTGTCCTTCGGCGTGGATGTCGCCGCGATCCAAGAGACTCACTTTGTTTGCAAGGTCGATGCCTGTGTGCTGTCTAACGACTTTGTCGTCTATTCAGCATATGGGAACCGGCTGGCCAGAGGAGTGTCTTTGCTGGTCAAGCGTACCCTGGACGCGAAGGTGGATCTTGTCCATGTCGGTGCCGAGGGCCGGCTGATCGTGGCCGATATTGCAGTGAAAAGCAATGCGTTTCGTCTGGTTGCGGTTTATGCGCCCAACGACCAGGAGGAGCGCGTCTCGTTTTTTCGGCGGTTGGGGCCCTTCCTGGTGGATTCCAAGCGACTCGTCTTAGTGGGGGACTGGAATGCCATCCTGAACCCCAAGTTGGATAGAGGGCGGGGAGCTAGAGGGAAGGAACGTGATCGTAGCTTGGTCGATCTTATCGAGGACTTCGGTCTTGTCGATAGATACCGGGCCGATCACAAGGGCGGGAGAATGTGGACGTGGGCTAATAGTTGGCCTTCTACCAAGGTGGCTAGCTACCTTGATAGAATGTTAGTTCGTGAAGCCGAGCTAGATTTCTTAGATTGTCCCACGTTCCACTGGCTAGGTTACTCGGATCACAAACTCGTTTGTGCCCGGGTAAATTTAGAAAATAGGGTTAGAATGGCTGGTTACTGGAAGTTCAACGTGTCCTTACTGGACAGGCGGGACTTCCGGCGCCAGCTAATTAACTTAGTGCAGCGGGCGTTAACTGGGGGAGTCATCGGGAATAAGTGGTGGGATAACCTTAAGGATAGTATTAGGTCTTTCACCACTCAGTTCAGCATTCGGCTCAAACTAGATAAGGCTGACAAGGTGAAGACACTTAGATCTAATTACTCCCGGGCGGTGGCTGGTGGGGATCCCCTAGAGATAGCCATAGCTAAGGAGGCCGTGGACCGGTCGAATAGCGATCGTTACATGGGCCAGGTAGTTAGACATAAGTTAAGCAAGATGTCTTCCGAAGCTGTGAACATGGGCGCAGAACTGCGCAAGGAAGAAATTCGCCGCGGAGGCGACCGGTACATTCGAGAGGTTCGCAACCCGGAGGGACACACTCTTCGGTCGACTGACGACATGTGCGAGGCGTTTCGGCGGCATTTCGAGATCCTGTTTACCAAGGAGCCTGGTCTCCGTGATGAGGAGTTTCGCAGCTATTTGGCTGACTTCCCCCGGCTTTTGCCGGCTGATGCAGCTAGCTGCGAGGGAGAGATTACGGAGGGCGAAGTCTACGCGGCGCTGAAGAAGGTCGGCAGAGGCAAATCGCCGGGTCTCGATGGTTTGCCCTATGAATTGTACTTGAGGCTGTCGCACATCTTTGTCCCGATTTTGACTGTCGTGTTCAACAACTGGTTCCGGCAGGGGTCCATCCCCAAACGGTTCACCAGGGGTGTGATCACGCTGTTGAGAAAAGGCAAGGATGTTGGGAGGGAGCTAGAGGGTTACCGGCCCATAACTCTGCTAAACACAGAGTTAAAGATTTTGGCCAAGATCTTGCAAAATCGTTTGCAATTAGTTGCCGAGTCTCTGTTGGGACCTGAGCAGACTTGTGCTGTGAAGGGCCGAACAATTCAGAGCAACCTGCATCTGATACGCACGATCATAGAGGGGATAAAAGACGACGACGAAGCCGCGCTGATCCATTTAGATCAGTCCAAGGCATTTGATAGGGTTGACCATCGGTACCTGGCGGCTGTCCTGCAGGCAGCTGGATTCGAAACCAACTTCCGCCGCTGGATTAGCCTCCTGTATCAATCCCCGACGGCTGTGGTACAGGTGAACGGAAAGTTGTCGGGCGTTCTGGCGCTGTCTAGGTCGGTCCGACAGGGTTGTCCACTGTCGCCCCTACTTTATGCTTTGGCGTTGGAGCCCCTCCTTCGCCGGCTAAGGGACAGGGCGTGCAGTCCGGCCCTACGTGGAATCGCTGTCCCTGGTGGTGCTCGAGCCAGGGTTTCCGCGTACGCCGATGACGTCACTACTTTCGTGTCCTCCCGCAGGGACATCGAGGTGGTACAGAAGGCGCTTGAACGGTACGAACAGGTGACAGGGGCCAAGATTAACCGCAACAAGTCGTCCGGCTTGCGGTTAGGCGCCTGGAAGGGTCTGACCCTCCCGGGGCCCTTCGACTGGACGGACGGCCCGGTCTGCATTCTTGGAGTGTGGTTCGGGCCCGACCTACAGTTGGAGAAAAATTGGTCTGAAGTACTGGCAAAGGTAGGCGCGTCGGCCAAGATTTGGCGCCGAAGGAGGTTGTCCTTAAAGGGTATGGCTGAGGCGTGTGCTACATACGTCTTTCCCATCATCCTTTACCAGTTGTCAGTACTTCCACTTTGTAAACGGCATAAGAAGGCGATCGAGCGTTTGCTATTCTCCATTTTATGGAGAGGACGCAAACACTATGTCGACAAACGTGTCTGTTACCAACGTCCGTGTCATGGGGGCCTGGGAATGCCATACCTGATGGGCCATAAGGTTGCGTCAAGGTTGGTTTTTCTCAGGCGAGCGATTTCCGAAGACTCATTGCTTAGGGGGATAGTGAGGGACATGTTCCCTAGACTTACTATCACTCCCCCCATCTTGAGGCGGTGCCGTAAGCCTCGAGAGCGATCGAGTTTTCTCCTCGAATGTCTGGCGGCCCTGCGGGCCATTCCACGGTCCAGTGACCTTTCACGGCCTAGGAAAGTCTTCTATCGTGGGTTAGTGGAGGGCGTCGCAAAGGATTCACTACGTGATGTGCTGCGCTTGTCGGAGGACGAGTTTCGCTCGTTCTGGTCTTGGGCGCCAGGGAGTGATTATCTCAACAACTCTGAGTTTTCGCTCACCTGGCGATTAGCTCGGAATCGCTTGCCTCTCAATGACATGGCCTTCATATGGGGCCTGGCGGATTTGCCAGATTGTGAACGCTGCAACCTTGGCTTGGAAGAAACGGCTTCGCACGCCTTCTACCATTGTTCGCGGGTTCGCCCTCTATGGGACCGTGTCGGCGAGTTGACTGCTCGTATCGAGCCGCGAGAGCTTGTGCTCATTGATCGTGCATTCGCCTGTGATAATGTGTCGCCCCCGTTCTCTGGGATGAAGCGTATGGTGTTTCTGTCGCTGCTAGCCACGGCTCGAATGGTGATTTGGACGACGCGAATGGAGGAAGTCTTGCGAGGTCAGCGTCTTTCACATCAGGATCTGATCTGTTATTTTGAGCATCAGCTCAAAATAAAGATTAGAACGGATTGGAAACGTTTGACTTCGACAGACTTTAGCAAAAGGTGGGTAAATGTGGCGAGCCTGGTTCGCTTGAACGGGGCTAATCTTGATTTTCTCTTTTAGATCTGCTGGTTACATCGGGGTGGATTCCTGTGGAACCCTCCCCTGGTTAAGCTAGTTCTCTCTTGTGTACCTAGTTAAAGTGAATGAATGTGTTCCTAGCCTGTACCCGGCTTTCTCTTTTGTTATGATCCATGTCGAGATTCCCAATCTCCCCAGTTTGTTTTGGTCTCCGTTTATCTCGGCTGGTTCAGCCTTTTATTGTCCCTTCCGCTAATTTTTTACCCCCTCTCCACTCCCTTAGCGAGTGTGCTTCTTGATTTCGCCGTTTGGCGGAATACAGCGGCCACTCTGTTTTCTGGGATGGACGGTTCTTACTAACATTGATTATTATTTTATTTAAAAAAAATTTGTTGTATTTTAGTTTATTTTTGGGTTCATCCCCCTCCCATCATTTCATTTTTCATGAAATATTTTACATTATATTGTATATATTATATTGTATATAAATACATTTTTATTGTCATGGGTTAATTTCCCCACTTTTTAGGTGTCCCTTGTAAGTTTCTGGCATTGTGGTGTACGAAGGATTGGGAGTAGATGGATGGGTTCTTTTGGTGACTGTGCAAATTGTAATGAGTGGATGGGTCGTGATAGTGTTTAGCTAGGTATAGGATAGTTAAGCGAGAACCAACCTCTCCCCCTCCCCTTTTAGGCCTTGTGCCATAATTTTTTGTATTTTTACAAAAATAAATACAGCCCTGACGAGCCGTTGTGCGAAACAGAGCATTTTGTATTTTTTTGACTTATTGCAAGTTGGATTTACGTGTTTTTGTTGCCCGAAGTTTAACTGTGAGTACCTGTTTTTTGCTGTCTTTGTTCTGTCTTCGTGGCGCGTTTTGAACTTTTGTTGGATTTTTGTATTTTGTGAGGGGGGGGCAAGTCAAGCTATGGCTTTGTCTCCCCAGCCCTCAACTTCTGATGCCGTGCCCGCGGTGGCTCCCTCACCGACGGTATGGGTGAAGGCACCAATTAAGAAAGATGCCGACTATTACCTGCAAATGCAGGAGAAATATAAAAATTATATTAACGATAACGAGTTGATAGTGGTCCCGGAGGTGGTGAATGTTATCGCACCAAGGACGATCTCCCTGCTTACATCCGATGTCAAAACACGGAAATTCATCAGTGTAAGCAGGGAGAACATGGAAGAGGCTTTGAAAGCCTTAAATATTGTACCCTGCGTACTGGCGAGAAGGTCCCGTGCTATGTGGGATGTTTTATTAAGCACAGAGACGGAAGCGAAGAATTTGGCCGGGAATACCCTGGAGGCCAAGGGTATCCAGATGCAGACGGAGTATCTGGGTACTCGAAAAACAAAGATAATTATTCATGGAGTGCCTGTAGACATTGCTTGCGACCATATTGGAGCGTTTTTTGCTCGATTTGGAGCGGTGGAGGAGGTCGCAAGGATAACAAGTAAGGCAGGTGTGGCCACGGAAGACATAAACGTCAGCATAGCGGTGGATAGGCCGAACTTTCTGAAGGTCCCCGATATTTTGCTGTGCCGTGGCAGAAAGCTGTTTGTTGTGGTAGAAGGGAGGAGGCCGCACTGCTGGGCGTGTGGACTGGCCGGACACACATTCAAAATGTGTCCGGCAAGGAAACAGGAAGAAACGCAGGTGACACCGGAAACACCGCCGGTGTCAAAAACAACAGTTACCCAGGAGAAAAAGACCGAGGCAAAAAGTGGTGAATGGACGGAGGTGGTCAGGAGGGGGAAGAAAGTTGCTTCTCCTCCTCCTCAACAGGAGAAATCACCATCCCCTGAAAAAAAGAAGCCACGTAAAGAGGCTAATCAACAGCAGCAACAACAGAAGCAGGAGCAAAAACAGCAACAAAAAGAAATGCAGAAACAACAACAACAACAAGAGCAAAAGCAGCAGCAGCAAGAGCAGACGCAGAAACAAGAAATGGATGTGGAAATGCCTCCTCCACGCTCCTCTTCTTTGAAGAGAGGACGGGAGGAGGATGAGGAGGTATCCCAGAAAAAAGGAAAAACAGAGGTAGCAGAACGCGGCAGAGTGGAACGAGTGACGGTTGCCCCCAAAACCCAATCCGCCCCTACATCTCCGAATAGAACTGTTTTTGTCGAGGGGAGGAGTCAGTCTGCCTCCCCAGTAAGGCATATACCTTCTCCTTCCCCCACACCTCCCACACCCTCCACCCAATCAGAAACTTTCTCCCCTACTGTTGATAATCCCTCCCCGAATCCAGATAAATCCTCCCCAAAAAGGGAAAAACAAAAAAAGAACATTTTTTGCAAACAAGACATTTGCAAGATAGACAGACAGGCCTTAGAGAGGGACCTTTCTTCTCAGAAGAAGGCCCTCCTAAGGCCTCTCTTCAAATTTAAAAATATTGATGGAAAGTCCATCGAGGACCCTGCCAATTTCCCAGGCGCCCCCGGAGTACTGACTTTGATCAGAAATACCGGGGGTAGCAGAACAAAAGCCTGGGAATTTGTGCAGGGTGCCGTCGAGGCCTTTCCAAACATAAAAATGGCCCAAACGGGCACAAAATATCTTCAGCGGCTTTCACATTTCTGTGCCGGGAGGGTCCCCGTCATCCTCCACCCATCTTTATATAGGGCTGTAAAGCTAACCTTCCCTACGGACGTCGGCGGCATTGTCCAGGACGGACGAATTACGTCCGATATTGGCACGGGCAACCTTGGACAATCCGTCGGGGTCCCTACTCCCATAGATTTTCGCTCTGTATGTGACCAGAAGTAATTTTCTGCTTTCTCTTTACAGGTCTAAATGATGTCAATTAAGTTAGCCAGTATGAACGTGAAGGGCCTTAGGGATCGGAGTAAGGCTGCCCGCCTGCTTCGGGACCTCTTGTCCTTCGGCGTGGATGTCGCCGCGATCCAAGAGACTCACTTTGTTTGCAAGGTCGATGCCTGTGTGCTGTCTAACGACTTTGTCGTCTATTCAGCATATGGGAACCGGCTGGCCAGAGGAGTGTCTTTGCTGGTCAAGCGTACCCTGGATGCGAAGGTGGATCTTGTCCATGTCGGTGCCGAGGGCCGGCTGATCGTGGCCGATATTGCAGTGAAAAGCAATGCGTTTCGTCTGGTTGCGGTTTATGCGCCCAACGACCAGGAGGAGCGCGTCTCGTTTTTTCGGCGGTTGGGGCCCTTCCTGGTGGATTCCAAGCGACTCGTCTTAGTGGGGGACTGGAATGCCATCCTGAACCCCAAGTTGGATAGAGGGCGGGGAGCTAGAGGGAAGGAACGTGATCGTAGCTTGGTCGATCTTATCGAGGACTTCGGTCTTGTCGATAGATACCGGGCCGATCACAAGGGCGGGAGAATGTGGACGTGGGCTAATAGTTGGCCTTCTACCAAGGTGGCTAGCTACCTTGATAGAATGTTAGTTCGTGAAGCCGAGCTAGATTTCTTAGATTGTCCCACGTTCCACTGGCTAGGTTACTCGGATCACAAACTCGTTTGTGCCCGGGTAAATTTAGAAAATAGGGTTAGAATGGCTGGTTACTGGAAGTTCAACGTGTCCTTACTGGACAGGCGGGACTTCCGGCGCCAGCTAATTAACTTAGTGCAGCGGGCGTTAACTGGGGGAGTCATCGGGAATAAGTGGTGGGATAACCTTAAGGATAGTATTAGGTCTTTCACCACTCAGTTCAGCATTCGGCTCAAACTAGATAAGGCTGACAAGGTGAAGACACTTAGATCTAATTACTCCCGGGCGGTGGCTGGTGGGGATCCCCTAGAGATAGCCATAGCTAAGGAGGCCGTGGACCGGTCGAATAGCGATCGTTACATGGGCCAGGTAGTTAGACATAAGTTAAGCAAGATGTCTTCCGAAGCTGTGAACATGGGCGCAGAACTGCGCAAGGAAGAAATTCGCCGCGGAGGCGACCGGTACATTCGAGAGGTTCGCAACCCGGAGGGACACACTCTTCGGTCGACTGACGACATGTGCGAGGCGTTTCGGCGGCATTTCGAGATCCTGTTTACCAAGGAGCCTGGTCTCCGTGATGAGGAGTTTCGCAGCTATTTGGCTGACTTCCCCCGGCTTTTGCCGGCTGATGCAGCTAGCTGCGAGGGAGAGATTACGGAGGGCGAAGTCTACGCGGCGCTGAAGAAGGTCGGCAGAGGCAAATCGCCGGGTCTCGATGGTTTGCCCTATGAATTGTACTTGAGGCTGTCGCACATCTTTGTCCCGATTTTGACTGTCGTGTTCAACAACTGGTTCCGGCAGGGGTCCATCCCCAAACGGTTCACCAGGGGTGTGATCACGCTGTTGAGAAAAGGCAAGGATGTGGGGAGGGAGCTAGAGGGTTACCGGCCCATAACTCTGCTAAACACAGAGTTAAAGATTTTGGCCAAGATCTTGCAAAATCGTTTGCAATTAGTTGCCGAGTCTCTGTTGGGACCTGAGCAGACTTGTGCTGTGAAGGGCCGAACAATTCAGAGCAACCTGCATCTGATACGCACGATCATAGAGGGGATAAAAGACGACGACGAAGCCGCGCTGATCCATTTAGATCAGTCCAAGGCATTTGATAGGGTTGACCATCGGTACCTGGCGGCTGTCCTGCAGGCAGCTGGATTCGAAACCAACTTCCGCCGCTGGATTAGCCTCCTGTATCAATCCCCGACGGCTGTGGTACAGGTGAACGGAAAGTTGTCGGGCGTTCTGGCGCTGTCTAGGTCGGTCCGACAGGGTTGTCCACTGTCGCCCCTACTTTATGCTTTGGCGTTGGAGCCTCTCCTTCGCCGGCTAAGGGACAGGGCGTGCAGTCCGGCCCTACGTGGAATCGCTGTCCCTGGTGGTGCTCGAGCCAGGGTTTCCGCGTACGCCGATGACGTCACTACTTTCGTGTCCTCCCGCAGGGACATCGAGGTGGTACAGAAGGCGCTTGAACGGTACGAACAGGTGACAGGGGCCAAGATTAACCGCAACAAGTCGTCCGGCTTGCGGTTAGGCGCCTGGAAGGGTCTGACCCTCCCGGGGCCCTTCGACTGGACGGACGGCCCGGTCTGCATTCTTGGAGTGTGGTTCGGGCCCGACCTACAGTTGGAGAAAAATTGGTCTGAAGTACTGGCAAAGGTAGGCGCGTCGGCCAAGATTTGGCGCCGAAGGAGGTTGTCCTTAAAGGGTATGGCTGAGGCGTGTGCTACATACGTCTTTCCCATCATCCTTTACCAGTTGTCAGTACTTCCACTTTGTAAACGGCATAAGAAGGCGATCGAGCGTTTGCTATTCTCCATTTTATGGAGAGGACGCAAACACTATGTCGACAAACGTGTCTGTTACCAACGTCCGTGTCATGGGGGCCTGGGAATGCCATACCTGATGGGCCATAAGGTTGCGTCAAGGTTGGTTTTTCTCAGGCGAGCGATTTCCGAAGACTCATTGCTTAGGGGGATAGTGAGGGACATGTTCCCTAGACTTACTATCACTCCCCCCATCTTGAGGCGGTGCCGTAAGCCTCGAGAGCGATCGAGTTTTCTCCTCGAATGTCTGGCGGCCCTGCGGGCCATTCCACGGTCCAGTGACCTTTCACGGCCTAGGAAAGTCTTCTATCGTGGGTTAGTGGAGGGCGTCGCAAAGGATTCACTACGTGATGTGCTGCGCTTGTCGGAGGACGAGTTTCGCTCGTTCTGGTCTTGGGCGCCAGGGAGTGATTATCTCAACAACTCTGAGTTTTCGCTCACCTGGCGATTAGCTCGGAATCGCTTGCCTCTCAATGACATGGCCTTCATATGGGGCCTGGCGGATTTGCCAGATTGTGAACGCTGCAACCTTGGCTTGGAAGAAACGGCTTCGCACGCCTTCTACCATTGTTCGCGGGTTCGCCCTCTATGGGACCGTGTCGGCGAGTTGACTGCTCGTATCGAGCCGCGAGAGCTTGTGCTCATTGATCGTGCATTCGCCTGTGATAATGTGTCGCCCCCGTTCTCTGGGATGAAGCGTATGGTGTTTCTGTCGCTGCTAGCCACGGCTCGAATGGTGATTTGGACGACGCGAATGGAGGAAGTCTTGCGAGGTCAGCGTCTTTCACATCAGGATCTGATCTGTTATTTTGAGCATCAGCTCAAAATAAAGATTAGAACTGATTGGAAACGTTTGACTTCGACAGACTTTAGCAAAAGGTGGGTAAATGTGGCGAGCCTGGTTCGCTTGAACGGGGCTAATCTTGATTTTCTCTTTTAGATCTGCTGGTTACATCGGGGTGGATTCCTGTGGAACCCTCCCCTGGTTAAGCTAGTTCTCTCTTGTGTACCTAGTTAAAGTGAATGAATGTGTTCCTAGCCTGTACCCGGCTTTCTCTTTTGTTATGATCCATGTCGAGATTCCCAATCTCCCCAGTTTGTTTTGGTCTCCGTTTATCTCGGCTGGTTCAGCCTTTTATTGTCCCTTCCGCTAATTTTTTACCCCCTCTCCACTCCCTTAGCGAGTGTGCTTCTTGATTTCGCCGTTTGGCGGAATACAGCGGCCACTCTGTTTTCTGGGATGGACGGTTCTTACTAACATTGATTATTATTTTATTTAAAAAAAATTTGTTGTATTTTAGTTTATTTTTGGGTTCATCCCCCTCCCATCATTTCATTTTTCATGAAATATTTTACATTATATTGTATATATTATATTGTATATAAATACATTTTTATTGTCATGGGTTAATTTCCCCACTTTTTAGGTGTCCCTTGTAAGTTTCTGGCATTGTGGTGTACGAAGGATTGGGAGTAGATGGATGGGTTCTTTTGGTGACTGTGCAAATTGTAATGAGTGGATGGGTCGTGATAGTGTTTAGCTAGGTATAGGATAGTTAAGCGAGAACCAACCTCTCCCCCTCCCCTTTTAGGCCTTGTGCCATAATTTTTTGTATTTTTACAAAAATAAATACAGCCCTGACGAGCCGTTGCTCGAAACAGAGTCGCCGTCGTCTTTTTGATTTATTGCAAATTGGATTATCTACGTATTTTGTTACCCGAAGTTTTGTGAAACTGTGAGTACGTGTTCTGTTACTTGTTTTTGTTCTGTCTTCGTCGCGCGTTTTGAACTTTTGTTGGATTTTTGTGTTTTGTGAGGGGGGGCAAGTCAAGCTATGGCTTTGTCTCCCCAGCCCTCAACTTCTGACGCTGTGCCCACGGTGGCTCCCTCACCAACAGTATGGGTAAAGGCACCAGTGAATAAAGACTGTAACTATTACCTGCAAATGCAGGAGAAATATAAAGACTTCATTTCCGACAATGAATTAATAGTGGTCCCGGAGGTGGTGAATGTTATCGCACCAAGGACAATCTCCCTGCTGACATCTGAGGTCAAAACACGAAAATTTATTAGTGTAAGCAGGGAGAACATGGAAGAGGCTTTAAAAGCCTTAAATATTGTACCCTGTGTCCTGGCGAGAAGGTCCCGTGCTATGTGGGATGTTTTATTGAGCTCGGAGACAGAAGCAAAGAATTTGGCCGGGAATACCTTGGAGGCCAAGGGTATCCAGATGCAGACAGAGTATCTGGGTACTCGAAAAACAAAGATAACGGTTCATGGTGTGCCAGTCGAAATTTCTTGTGACCATATGGGAGCATTTTTTGCTCAATTTGGAGCGGTGGAGGAGGTCGCAAGGATAAATAGTAAGGCCGGTGTGGCCACAGAGGACGTCAACGTCAGCCTGGTCGTGGACAGGCCGAACTTTGTGAAAGTCCCGGATATTTTATTGTGCCGTGGCCGGAAACTTTTTGTTGTGGTAGAAGGGAGGAGGCCGCACTGCTGGGCGTGTGGTCTGGCCGGACACACATTCAAAATGTGTCCGGCAAGGAAACCGCAAGAGAAGGAGGTGACACCGGCAACACCGCCGGTGGCAAAAGCAACAGTCCCTCCGGAAAAAAACCCGAAGGAAAACCCGAAGGAAAACCCGAAGGAAAAGGCGGTGAATGGACGGAGGTGGTCAGGAGGGGGAAGAAAGTTGCTTCCCCTCCTCCACAACATGACAAGACCCCGTCTCCCGAGAAGAAGAAGCCTCGTGGGGAGGCAAAGCAGCAACATCAACAACAGCAAAAGCAACAACAACAAAGTCAACGGAGAGAGCAGCAGCAGCAGCAACAACAAGAAGTAATGGAGGTGGAAATGCCTCCCCCCCGTTCCTTATCGTTGAAGAGAGGACGGGAGGAGGATGAGGAGGTGACCCAAAAAAAGGGAAAGAAGGAAGTGCAGGAACGAGGCAGAGCGGAGAGGGTAAAGGAAAGTACCAGAACCCAATCCGCCCCTACATCACCCACCAGAACTGTGTCTCTTGAGGGGAGGAGTAAGTCCACCTCCCCGATAAGAAAAATAACTTCTCCTCCCCCCACACCTCCCACACCCTCCACCCAATCAGAAACTTCCTCCCCTGCAGCTGATATTCCCTCCCCGATTCCATCCCCGAATCCTGAAAAACCCTCCCCGAAACGGGAGAAAAACAAGAACATTTTCGCAAAAGGAGATGTTTGCAAAATAGACAGACAGGCCTTAGAGAGGGACCTTTCTTCTCAGAAGAAGGCCCTCCTAAGGCCTCTATTCAAACTGAAAAACATAGACGGAAAGTCTATCGAGGACCCTGCCAATTTCCCAGGGGCCCCCGGGGTACTGACCTTAATCAGAAATACCGGGGGTAGCAGAACAAAAGCCTGGGAATTTGTGCAGGGGGCCGTCGAGGCCTTTCCAAACATAAAAATGGCCCAAACGGGCACAAAATATCTTCAGCGGCTTTCACATTTCTGTGCCGGGAGGGTCCCCGTCATCCTCCACCCATCTTTATATAGGGCTGTAAAGCTAACATTCCCTACGGACGTCGGCGGCATTGTCCAGGACGGACGAATTACGTCCGATATTGGTACAGGAAACCTTGGACAATCCGTCGGGGTCCCTACTCCCATAGATTTTCGCTCTGTATGTGACCAGAAGTAATTTTCTGCTTTCTCTTTTCAGGTCTAAACGATGTCAATTAAGTTAGCCAGTATGAACGTGAAGGGCCTTAGGGATCGGAGTAAGGCTGCCCGCCTGCTCCGGGACCTCTTGTCCTTCGGCGTGGATGTCGCCGCGATCCAAGAGACTCACTTTGTTTGCAAGGTCGATGCTTGTGTGCTGTCTAACGACTTTGTCGTCTATTCAGCATATGGGAACCGGCTGGCCAGAGGAGTGTCTTTGCTGGTCAAGCGTACCCTGGACGCGAAGGTGGATCTTGTCCATGTCGGTGCCGAGGGCCGGCTGATCGTGGCCGATATTGCAGTGAAAAGCAATGCGTTTCGTCTGGTTGCGGTTTATGCGCCCAACGACCAGGAGGAGCGCGTCTCGTTTTTTCGGCGGTTGGGGCCCTTCCTGGTGGATTCCAAGCGACTCGTCTTAGTGGGGGACTGGAATGCCATCCTGAACCCCAAGTTGGATAGAGGGCGGGGAGCTAGAGGGAAGGAACGTGATCGTAGCTTGGTCGATCTTATCGAGGACTTCGGTCTTGTCGATAGATACCGGGCCGATCACAAGGGCGGGAGAATGTGGACGTGGGCTAATAGTTGGCCTTCTACCAAGGTGGCTAGCTACCTTGATAGAATGTTAGTTCGTGAAGCCGAGCTAGATTTCTTAGATTGTCCCACGTTCCACTGGCTAGGTTACTCGGATCACAAACTCGTTTGTGCCCGGGTAAATTTAGAAAATAGGGTTAGAATGGCTGGTTACTGGAAGTTCAACGTGTCCTTACTGGACAGGCGGGACTTCCGGCGCCAGCTAATTAACTTAGTGCAGCGGGCGTTAACTGGGGGAGTCATCGGGAATAAGTGGTGGGATAACCTTAAGGATAGTATTAGGTCTTTCACCACTCAGTTCAGCATTCGGCTCAAACTAGATAAGGCTGACAAGGTGAAGACACTTAGATCTAATTACTCCCGGGCGGTGGCTGGTGGGGATCCCCTAGAGATAGCCATAGCTAAGGAGGCCGTGGACCGGTCGAATAGCGATCGTTACATGGGCCAGGTAGTTAGACATAAGTTAAGCAAGATGTCTTCCGAAGCTGTGAACATGGGCGCAGAACTGCGCAAGGAAGAAATTCGCCGCGGAGGCGACCGGTACATTCGAGAGGTTCGCAACCCGGAGGGACACACTCTTCGGTCGACTGACGACATGTGCGAGGCGTTTCGGCGGCATTTCGAGATCCTGTTTACCAAGGAGCCTGGTCTCCGTGATGAGGAGTTTCGCAGCTATTTGGCTGACTTCCCCCGGCTTTTGCCGGCTGATGCAGCTAGCTGCGAGGGAGAGATTACGGAGGGCGAAGTCTACGCGGCGCTGAAGAAGGTCGGCAGAGGCAAATCGCCGGGTCTCGATGGTTTGCCCTATGAATTGTACTTGAGGCTGTCGCACATCTTTGTCCCGATTTTGACTGTCGTGTTCAACAACTGGTTCCGGCAGGGGTCCATCCCCAAACGGTTCACCAGGGGTGTGATCACGCTGTTGAGAAAAGGCAAGGATGTGGGGAGGGAGCTAGAGGGTTACCGGCCCATAACTCTGCTAAACACAGAGTTAAAGATTTTGGCCAAGATCTTGCAAAATCGTTTGCAATTAGTTGCCGAGTCTCTGTTGGGACCTGAGCAGACTTGTGCTGTGAAGGGCCGAACAATTCAGAGCAACCTGCATCTGATACGCACGATCATAGAGGGGATAAAAGACGACGACGAAGCCGCGCTGATCCATTTAGATCAGTCCAAGGCATTTGATAGGGTTGACCATCGGTACCTGGCGGCTGTCCTGCAGGCAGCTGGATTCGAAACCAACTTCCGCCGCTGGATTAGCCTCCTGTATCAATCCCCGACGGCTGTGGTACAGGTGAACGGAAAGTTGTCGGGCGTTCTGGCACTGTCTAGGTCGGTCCGACAGGGTTGTCCACTGTCGCCCCTACTTTATGCTTTGGCGTTGGAGCCCCTCCTTCGCCGGCTAAGGGACAGGGCGTGCAGTCCGGCCCTACGTGGAATCGCTGTCCCTGGTGGTGCTCGAGCCAGGGTTTCCGCGTACGCCGATGACGTCACTACTTTCGTGTCCTCCCGCAGGGACATCGAGGTGGTACAGAAGGCGCTTGAACGGTACGAACAGGTGACAGGGGCCAAGATTAACCGCAACAAGTCGTCCGGCTTGCGGTTAGGCGCCTGGAAGGGTCTGACCCTCCCGGGGCCCTTCGACTGGACGGACGGCCCGGTCTGCATTCTTGGAGTGTGGTTCGGGCCCGACCTACAGTTGGAGAAAAATTGGTCTGAAGTACTGGCAAAGGTAGGCGCGTCGGCCAAGATTTGGCGCCGAAGGAGGTTGTCCTTAAAGGGTATGGCTGAGGCGTGTGCTACATACGTCTTTCCCATCATCCTTTACCAGTTGTCAGTACTTCCACTTTGTAAACGGCATAAGAAGGCGATCGAGCGTTTGCTATTCTCCATTTTATGGAGAGGACGCAAACACTATGTCGACAAACGTGTCTGTTACCAACGTCCGTGTCATGGGGGCCTGGGAATGCCATACCTGATGGGCCATAAGGTTGCGTCAAGGTTGGTTTTTCTCAGGCGAGCGATTTCCGAAGACTCATTGCTTAGGGGGATAGTGAGGGACATGTTCCCTAGACTTACTATCACTCCCCCCATCTTGAGGCGGTGCCGTAAGCCTCGAGAGCGATCGAGTTTTCTCCTCGAATGTCTGGCGGCCCTGCGGGCCATTCCACGGTCCAGTGACCTTTCACGGCCTAGGAAAGTCTTCTATCGTGGGTTAGTGGAGGGCGTCGCAAAGGATTCACTACGTGATGTGCTGCGCTTGTCGGAGGACGAGTTTCGCTCGTTCTGGTCTTGGGCGCCAGGGAGTGATTATCTCAACAACTCTGAGTTTTCGCTCACCTGGCGATTAGCTCGGAATCGCTTGCCTCTCAATGACATGGCCTTCATATGGGGCCTGGCGGATTTGCCAGATTGTGAACGCTGCAACCTTGGCTTGGAAGAAACGGCTTCGCACGCCTTCTACCATTGTTCGCGGGTTCGCCCTCTATGGGACCGTGTCGGCGAGTTGACTGCTCGTATCGAGCCGCGAGAGCTTGTGCTCATTGATCGTGCATTCGCCTGTGATAATGTGTCGCCCCCGTTCTCTGGGATGAAGCGTATGGTGTTTCTGTCGCTGCTAGCCACGGCTCGAATGGTGATTTGGACGACGCGAATGGAGGAAGTCTTGCGAGGTCAGCGTCTTTCACATCAGGATCTGATCTGTTATTTTGAGCATCAGCTCAAAATAAAGATTAGAACTGATTGGAAACGTTTGACTTCGACAGACTTTAGCAAAAGGTGGGTAAATGTGGCGAGCCTGGTTCGCTTGAACGGGGCTAATCTTGATTTTCTCTTTTAGATCTGCTGGTTACATCGGGGTGGATTCCTGTGGAACCCTCCCCTGGTTAAGCTAGTTCTCTCTTGTGTACCTAGTTAAAGTGAATGAATGTGTTCCTAGCCTGTACCCGGCTTTCTCTTTTGTTATGATCCATGTCGAGATTCCCAATCTCCCCAGTTTGTTTTGGTCTCCGTTTATCTCGGCTGGTTCAGCCTTTTATTGTCCCTTCCGCTAATTTTTTACCCCCTCTCCACTCCCCTTAGCGAGTGTGCTTCTTGATTTCGCCGTTTGGCGGAATACAGCGGCCACTCTGTTTTCTGGGATGGACGGTTCTTACTAACATTGATTACTATTTTATTTAAAAAAAATTTGTTGTATTTTAGTTTATTTTTGGGTTCATCCCCCTCCCATCATTTCATTTTTCATGAAATATTTTACATTATATTGTATATATTATATTGTATATAAATACATTTTTATTGTCATGGGTTAATTTCCCCACTTTTTAGGTGTCCCTTGTAAGTTTCTGGCATTGTGGTGTACGAAGGATTGGGAGTAGATGGATGGGTTCTTTTGGTGACTGTGCAAATTGTAATGAGTGGATGGGTCGTGATAGTGTTTAGCTAGGTATAGGATAGTTAAGCGAGAACCAACCTCTCCCCCTCCCCTTTTAGGCCTTGTGCCATAATTTTTTGTATTTTTACAAAAATAAATACAGCCCTGACGAGCCGTTGCTCGAAACAGAGTCGCCGTCGTCTTTTTGATTTATTGCAAATTGGATTATCTACGTATTTTGTTACCCGAAGTTTTGTGAAACTGTGAGTACGTGTTCTGTTACTTGTTTTTGTTCTGTCTTCGTCGCGCGTTTTGAACTTTTGTTGGATTTTTGTGTTTTGTGAGGGGGGGCAAGTCAAGCTATGGCTTTGTCTCCCCAGCCCTCAACTTCTGACGCTGTGCCCACGGTGGCTCCCTCACCAACAGTATGGGTAAAGGCACCAGTGAATAAAGACTGTAACTATTACCTGCAAATGCAGGAGAAATATAAAGACTTCATTTCCGACAATGAATTAATAGTGGTCCCGGAGGTGGTGAATGTTATCGCACCAAGGACAATCTCCCTGCTGACATCTGAGGTCAAAACACGAAAATTTATTAGTGTAAGCAGGGAGAACATGGAAGAGGCTTTAAAAGCCTTAAATATTGTACCCTGTGTCCTGGCGAGAAGGTCCCGTGCTATGTGGGATGTTTTATTGAGCTCGGAGACAGAAGCAAAGAATTTGGCCGGGAATACCTTGGAGGCCAAGGGTATCCAGATGCAGACAGAGTATCTGGGTACTCGAAAAACAAAGATAACGGTTCATGGTGTGCCAGTCGAAATTTCTTGTGACCATATGGGAGCATTTTTTGCTCAATTTGGAGCGGTGGAGGAGGTCGCAAGGATAAATAGTAAGGCCGGTGTGGCCACAGAGGACGTCAACGTCAGCCTGGTCGTGGACAGGCCGAACTTTGTGAAAGTCCCGGATATTTTATTGTGCCGTGGCCGGAAACTTTTTGTTGTGGTAGAAGGGAGGAGGCCGCACTGCTGGGCGTGTGGTCTGGCCGGACACACATTCAAAATGTGTCCGGCAAGGAAACCGCAAGAGAAGGAGGTGACACCGGCAACACCGCCGGTGGCAAAAGCAACAGTCCCTCCGGAAAAAAACCCGAAGGAAAACCCGAAGGAAAACCCGAAGGAAAAGGCGGTGAATGGACGGAGGTGGTCAGGAGGGGGAAGAAAGTTGCTTCCCCTCCTCCACAACATGACAAGACCCCGTCTCCCGAGAAGAAGAAGCCTCGTGGGGAGGCAAAGCAGCAACATCAACAACAGCAAAAGCAACAACAACAAAGTCAACGGAGAGAGCAGCAGCAGCAGCAACAACAAGAAGTAATGGAGGTGGAAATGCCTCCCCCCCGTTCCTTATCGTTGAAGAGAGGACGGGAGGAGGATGAGGAGGTGACCCAAAAAAAGGGAAAGAAGGAAGTGCAGGAACGAGGCAGAGCGGAGAGGGTAAAGGAAAGTACCAGAACCCAATCCGCCCCTACATCACCCACCAGAACTGTGTCTCTTGAGGGGAGGAGTAAGTCCACCTCCCCGATAAGAAAAATAACTTCTCCTCCCCCCACACCTCCCACACCCTCCACCCAATCAGAAACTTCCTCCCCTGCAGCTGATATTCCCTCCCCGATTCCATCCCCGAATCCTGAAAAACCCTCCCCGAAACGGGAGAAAAACAAGAACATTTTCGCAAAAGGAGATGTTTGCAAAATAGACAGACAGGCCTTAGAGAGGGACCTTTCTTCTCAGAAGAAGGCCCTCCTAAGGCCTCTATTCAAACTGAAAAACATAGACGGAAAGTCTATCGAGGACCCTGCCAATTTCCCAGGGGCCCCCGGGGTACTGACCTTAATCAGAAATACCGGGGGTAGCAGAACAAAAGCCTGGGAATTTGTGCAGGGGGCCGTCGAGGCCTTTCCAAACATAAAAATGGCCCAAACGGGCACAAAATATCTTCAGCGGCTTTCACATTTCTGTGCCGGGAGGGTCCCCGTCATCCTCCACCCATCTTTATATAGGGCTGTAAAGCTAACATTCCCTACGGACGTCGGCGGCATTGTCCAGGACGGACGAATTACGTCCGATATTGGTACAGGAAACCTTGGACAATCCGTCGGGGTCCCTACTCCCATAGATTTTCGCTCTGTATGTGACCAGAAGTAATTTTCTGCTTTCTCTTTTCAGGTCTAAACGATGTCAATTAAGTTAGCCAGTATGAACGTGAAGGGCCTTAGGGATCGGAGTAAGGCTGCCCGCCTGCTCCGGGACCTCTTGTCCTTCGGCGTGGATGTCGCCGCGATCCAAGAGACTCACTTTGTTTGCAAGGTCGATGCTTGTGTGCTGTCTAACGACTTTGTCGTCTATTCAGCATATGGGAACCGGCTGGCCAGAGGAGTGTCTTTGCTGGTCAAGCGTACCCTGGACGCGAAGGTGGATCTTGTCCATGTCGGTGCCGAGGGCCGGCTGATCGTGGCCGATATTGCAGTGAAAAGCAATGCGTTTCGTCTGGTTGCGATTTATGCGCCCAACGACCAGGAGGAGCGCGTCTCGTTTTTTCGGCGGTTGGAGCCCTTCCTGGTGGATTCCAAGCGACTCGTCTTAGTGGGGGACTGGAATGCCATCCTGGACCCCAAGTTGGATAGAGGGCGGGGAGCTAGAGGGAAGGAACGTGATCGTAGCTTGGTCGATCTCATCGAGGACTTCGGTCTAGTCGATAGATACCGGGCCGATCACAAGGGCGGGAGAATGTGGACGTGGGCTAATAGTTGGCCTTCTACCAAGGTGGCTAGCTACCTTGATAGAATGTTAGTTCGTGAAGCCGAACTAGATTTCTTAGATTGTCCCACGTTCCACTGGCTAGGTTACTCGGACCACAAACTCGTTTGTGCCCGGGTAAATTTAGAAAATAGGGTTAGAATGGCTGGTTACTGGAAGTTCAACGTGTCCTTACTGGACAGGCGGGACTTCCGGCGCCAGCTAATTAACTTAGTGCAGCGGGCGTTAACTGGGGGAGTCATCGGGAATAAGTGGTGGGATAACCTTAAGGATAGTATTAGGTCTTTCACCACTCAGTTCAGCATTCGGCTCAAACTAGATAAGGCTGACAAGGTGAAGACACTTAGAGCTAACTACTCCCGGGCGGTGGCTGGTGGGGATCCCCTAGAGATAGCCATAGCTAAGGAGGCCGTGGACCGGTCGAATAGCGATCGTTACATGGGCCAGGTAGTTAGACATAAGTTAAGCAAGATGTCTTCCGAAGCTGTGAATATGGGCGCAGAACTGCGCAAGGAAGAAATTCGCCGCGGAGGCGACCGGTACATTCGAGAGGTTCGCAACCCGGAGGGACACACTCTGCGGTCGACTGACGACATGTGCGAGGCGTTTCGGCGGCATTTCGAGATCCTGTTTACCAAGGAGCCCGGTCTCCGTGATGAGGAGTTTCGCAGCTATTTGGCTGACTTCCCCCGGCTTTTGCCGGCTGATGCAGCTAGCTGCGAGGGAGAGATTACGGAGGGCGAAGTCTACGCGGCGCTGAAGAAGGTCGGCAGTGGCAAATCGCCGGGTCTCGATGGTTTGCCCTATGAATTGTACTTGAGGCTGTCGCACATCTTTGTCCCGATTTTGACTGTCGTGTTCAACAACTGGTTCCGGCAGGGGTCCATCCCCAAACGGTTCACCAGGGGTGTGATCACGCTGTTGAGAAAAGGCAAGGGTGTGGGGAGGGAGCTAGAGGGTTACCGGCCCATAACTCTGCTAAACACAGAGTTAAAGATTTTGGCCAAGATCTTGCAAAATCGTTTGCAATTAGTTGCCGAGTCTCTGTTGGGACCTGAGCAGACTTGTGCTGTGAAGGGCCGAACAATTCAGAGCAACCTGCATCTGATACGCACGATCATAGAGGGGATAAAAGACGACGACGAAGCCGCGCTGATCCATTTAGATCAGTCCAAGGCATTTGATAGGGTTGACCATCGGTATCTGGCGGCTGTCCTGCAGGCAGCTGGATTCGAAACCAACTTCCGCCGCTGGATTAGCCTCCTGTATCAATCCCCGACGGCTGTGGTACAGGTGAACGGAAAGTTGTCGGGCGTTCTGGCGCTGTCTAGGTCGGTCCGACAGGGTTGTCCACTGTCGCCCCTACTTTATGCTTTGGCGTTGGAGCCCCTCCTTCGCCGGCTAAGGGACAGGGCGTGCAGTCCGGCCCTACGTGGAATCGCTGTCCCTGGTGGTGCTCGAGCCAGGGTTTCCGCGTACGCCGATGACGTCACTACTTTCGTGTCCTCCCGCAGGGACATCGAGGTGGTACAGAAGGCGCTTGAACGGTACGAACAGGTGACAGGGGCCAAGATTAACCGCAACAAGTCGTCCGGCTTGCGGTTAGGCGCCTGGAAGGGTCTGACCCTCCCGGGGCCCTTCGACTGGACGGACGGCCCGGTCTGCATTCTTGGAGTGTGGTTCGGGCCCGACCTACAGTTGGAGAAAAATTGGTCTGAAGTACTGGCAAAGGTAGGCGCGTCGGCCAAGATTTGGCGCCGAAGGAGGTTGTCCTTAAAGGGTATGGCTGAGGCGTGTGCTACATACGTCTTTCCCATCATCCTTTACCAGTTGTCAGTACTTCCACTTTGTAAACGGCATAAGAAGGCGATCGAGCGTTTGCTATTCTCCATTTTATGGAGAGGACGCAAACACTATGTCGACAAACGTGTCTGTTACCAACGTCCGTGTCATGGGGGCCTGGGAATGCCATACCTGATGGGCCATAAGGTTGCGTCGAGGTTGGTTTTTCTCAGGCGAGCGATTTCCGAAGACTCATTGCTTAGGGGGATAGTGAGGGACATGTTCCCTAGACTTACTATCACTCCCCCCATCTTGAGGCGGTGCCGTAAGCCTCGAGAGCGATCGAGTTTTCTCCTCGAATGTCTGGCGGCCCTGCGGGCCATTCCACGGTCCAGTGACCTTTCACGGCCTAGGAGAGTCTTCTATCGTGGGTTAGTGGAGGGCGTCGCAAAGGATTCACTACGTGATGTGCTGCGCTTGTCGGAGGACGAGTTTCGCTCGTTCTGGTCTTGGGCGCCAGGGAGTGATTATCTCAACAACTCTGAGTTTTCGCTCACCTGGCGATTAGCTCGGAATCGCTTGCCTCTCAATGACATGGCCTTCATATGGGGCCTGGCGGATTTGCCAGATTGTGAACGCTGCAACCTTGGCTTGGAAGAAACGGCTTCGCACGCCTTCTACCATTGTTCGCGGGTTCGCCCTCTATGGGACCGGGTCGGCGAGTTGACTGCTCGTATCGAGCCGCGAGAGCTTGTGCTCATTGATCGTGCATTCGCCTGTGATAATGTGTCGCCCCCGTTCTCTGGGATGAAGCGTATGGTGTTTCTGTCGCTGCTAGCCACGGCTCGAATGGTGATTTGGACGACGCGATTGGAGGAAGTCTTGCGAGGTCAGCGTCTTTCACATCAGGATCTGATCTGTTATTTTGAGCATCAGCTCAAAATAAAGATTAGAACTGATTGGAAACGTTTGACTTCGACAGACTTTAGCAAAAGGTGGGTAAATGTGGCGAGCCTGGTTCGTTTGAACGGGGCTAATCTTGATTTTCTCTTTTAGATCTGCTGGTTACATCGGGGTGGATTCCTCTGGAACCCTCCCCTGGTTAAGCTAGTTCTCTCTTGTGTACCTAGTTAAAGTGAATGAATGTGTTCCTAGCCTGTACCCGGCTTTTTCTTTTGTTATAATCCATGCCGAGATTCCCAACCTCCCCAGTTTGTTTTGGTCTCTTTTTATCTCGGCTGGTTCAGCCTTTTATTGTCCCTTTCCGCTAATTTTTTACCCCCTCCCCACTCCCTTAGCGAGTGTGCTTCTTGATTTCGCCATTGGGCGGAATACAGCGGCCACTCTTTTTTCTGGGATGGTCGGTTCTTACTAACATTGATTATTATTTTAGTTCAAAATTTGTTGTATTTTTAGTTTATTTTTGGGTTCATCCCCCTCCCATCATTTCATTTTTCATTAAATATTTTACATTATATTGTATATATTATATTGTATATAAATACATTTTTATTGTCACGGGTTAATTTCCCCACTTTTTAGGTGTCCCTTGTAAGTTTCTGGCATTGTGGTGTACGAAGGATTGGGAGTAGATGGATGGGTTCTTTTGGTGACTGTGCAAATTGTAACGAGTGAATGGGTCGTGATAGTGTTTAGCTAGGTATAGGATAGTTTAGTGAGAACCAACCTCTCCCCCTCCCCTTTTAGGCCTTGTGCCATAATTTTGTAAATTTTACAAAATAAATAGTGCCCTGACGAGCCGTTGCTCGAAACAGAGTCGCCGTCGTCTTTTTGATTTATTGCAAATTGGATTATCTACGTATTTTGTTACCCGAAGTTTTGTGAAACTGTGAGTACGTGTTCTGTTACTTGTTTTTGTTCTGTCTTCGTCGCGCGTTTTGAACTTTTGTTGGATTTTTGTGTTTTGTGAGGGGGGGCAAGTCAAGCTATGGCTTTGTCTCCCCAGCCCTCAACTTCTGACGCTGTGCCCACGGTGGCTCCCTCACCAACAGTATGGGTAAAGGCACCAGTGAATAAAGACTGTAACTATTACCTGCAAATGCAGGAGAAATATAAAGACTTCATTTCCGACAATGAATTAATAGTGGTCCCGGAGGTGGTGAATGTTATCGCACCAAGGACAATCTCCCTGCTGACATCTGAGGTCAAAACACGAAAATTTATTAGTGTAAGCAGGGAGAACATGGAAGAGGCTTTAAAAGCCTTAAATATTGTACCCTGTGTCCTGGCGAGAAGGTCCCGTGCTATGTGGGATGTTTTATTGAGCTCGGAGACAGAAGCAAAGAATTTGGCCGGGAATACCTTGGAGGCCAAGGGTATCCAGATGCAGACAGAGTATCTGGGTACTCGAAAAACAAAGATAACGGTTCATGGTGTGCCAGTCGAAATTTCTTGTGACCATATGGGAGCATTTTTTGCTCAATTTGGAGCGGTGGAGGAGGTCGCAAGGATAAATAGTAAGGCCGGTGTGGCCACAGAGGACGTCAACGTCAGCCTGGTCGTGGACAGGCCGAACTTTGTGAAAGTCCCGGATATTT
The DNA here is from genome assembly GCA_037127315.1 of Ascarosepion bandense. Classification (NCBI taxonomy): domain Eukaryota; kingdom Metazoa; phylum Mollusca; class Cephalopoda; order Sepiida; family Sepiidae; genus Ascarosepion; species Ascarosepion bandense. Next base: position 756,999 of record JBBBDQ010001766.1, on the reverse strand, counting down.
TATTGTGCCGTGGCCGGAAACTTTTTGTTGTGGTAGAAGGGAGGAGGCCGCACTGCTGGGCGTGTGGTCTGGCCGGACACACATTCAAAATGTGTCCGGCAAGGAAACCGCAAGAGAAGGAGGTGACACCGGCAACACCGCCGGTGGCAAAAGCAACAGTCCCTCCGGAAAAAAACCCGAAGGAAAACCCGAAGGAAAACCCGAAGGAAAAGGCGGTGAATGGACGGAGGTGGTCAGGAGGGGGAAGAAAGTTGCTTCCCCTCCTCCACAACATGACAAGACCCCGTCTCCCGAGAAGAAGAAGCCTCGTGGGGAGGCAAAGCAGCAACATCAACAACAGCAAAAGCAACAACAACAAAGTCAACGGAGAGAGCAGCAGCAGCAGCAACAACAAGAAGTAATGGAGGTGGAAATGCCTCCCCCCCGTTCCTTATCGTTGAAGAGAGGACGGGAGGAGGATGAGGAGGTGACCCAAAAAAAGGGAAAGAAGGAAGTGCAGGAACGAGGCAGAGCGGAGAGGGTAAAGGAAAGTACCAGAACCCAATCCGCCCCTACATCACCCACCAGAACTGTGTCTCTTGAGGGGAGGAGTAAGTCCACCTCCCCGATAAGAAAAATAACTTCTCCTCCCCCCACACCTCCCACACCCTCCACCCAATCAGAAACTTCCTCCCCTGCAGCTGATATTCCCTCCCCGATTCCATCCCCGAATCCTGAAAAACCCTCCCCGAAACGGGAGAAAAACAAGAACATTTTCGCAAAAGGAGATGTTTGCAAAATAGACAGACAGGCCTTAGAGAGGGACCTTTCTTCTCAGAAGAAGGCCCTCCTAAGGCCTCTATTCAAACTGAAAAACATAGACGGAAAGTCTATCGAGGACCCTGCCAATTTCCCAGGGGCCCCCGGGGTACTGACCTTAATCAGAAATACCGGGGGTAGCAGAACAAAAGCCTGGGAATTTGTGCAGGGGGCCGTCGAGGCCTTTCCAAACATAAAAATGGCCCAAACGGGCACAAAATATCTTCAGCGGCTTTCACATTTCTGTGCCGGGAGGGTCCCCGTCATCCTCCACCCATCTTTATATAGGGCTGTAAAGCTAACATTCCCTACGGACGTCGGCGGCATTGTCCAGGACGGACGAATTACGTCCGATATTGGTACAGGAAACCTTGGACAATCCGTCGGGGTCCCTACTCCCATAGATTTTCGCTCTGTATGTGACCAGAAGTAATTTTCTGCTTTCTCTTTTCAGGTCTAAACGATGTCAATTAAGTTAGCCAGTATGAACGTGAAGGGCCTTAGGGATCGGAGTAAGGCTGCCCGCCTGCTCCGGGACCTCTTGTCCTTCGGCGTGGATGTCGCCGCGATCCAAGAGACTCACTTTGTTTGCAAGGTCGATGCTTGTGTGCTGTCTAACGACTTTGTCGTCTATTCAGCATATGGGAACCGGCTGGCCAGAGGAGTGTCTTTGCTGGTCAAGCGTACCCTGGACGCGAAGGTGGATCTTGTCCATGTCGGTGCCGAGGGCCGGCTGATCGTGGCCGATATTGCAGTGAAAAGCAATGCGTTTCGTCTGGTTGCGATTTATGCGCCCAACGACCAGGAGGAGCGCGTCTCGTTTTTTCGGCGGTTGGAGCCCTTCCTGGTGGATTCCAAGCGACTCGTCTTAGTGGGGGACTGGAATGCCATCCTGGACCCCAAGTTGGATAGAGGGCGGGGAGCTAGAGGGAAGGAACGTGATCGTAGCTTGGTCGATCTCATCGAGGACTTCGGTCTAGTCGATAGATACCGGGCCGATCACAAGGGCGGGAGAATGTGGACGTGGGCTAATAGTTGGCCTTCTACCAAGGTGGCTAGCTACCTTGATAGAATGTTAGTTCGTGAAGCCGAACTAGATTTCTTAGATTGTCCCACGTTCCACTGGCTAGGTTACTCGGACCACAAACTCGTTTGTGCCCGGGTAAATTTAGAAAATAGGGTTAGAATGGCTGGTTACTGGAAGTTCAACGTGTCCTTACTGGACAGGCGGGACTTCCGGCGCCAGCTAATTAACTTAGTGCAGCGGGCGTTAACTGGGGGAGTCATCGGGAATAAGTGGTGGGATAACCTTAAGGATAGTATTAGGTCTTTCACCACTCAGTTCAGCATTCGGCTCAAACTAGATAAGGCTGACAAGGTGAAGACACTTAGAGCTAACTACTCCCGGGCGGTGGCTGGTGGGGATCCCCTAGAGATAGCCATAGCTAAGGAGGCCGTGGACCGGTCGAATAGCGATCGTTACATGGGCCAGGTAGTTAGACATAAGTTAAGCAAGATGTCTTCCGAAGCTGTGAATATGGGCGCAGAACTGCGCAAGGAAGAAATTCGCCGCGGAGGCGACCGGTACATTCGAGAGGTTCGCAACCCGGAGGGACACACTCTGCGGTCGACTGACGACATGTGCGAGGCGTTTCGGCGGCATTTCGAGATCCTGTTTACCAAGGAGCCCGGTCTCCGTGATGAGGAGTTTCGCAGCTATTTGGCTGACTTCCCCCGGCTTTTGCCGGCTGATGCAGCTAGCTGCGAGGGAGAGATTACGGAGGGCGAAGTCTACGCGGCGCTGAAGAAGGTCGGCAGTGGCAAATCGCCGGGTCTCGATGGTTTGCCCTATGAATTGTACTTGAGGCTGTCGCACATCTTTGTCCCGATTTTGACTGTCGTGTTCAACAACTGGTTCCGGCAGGGGTCCATCCCCAAACGGTTCACCAGGGGTGTGATCACGCTGTTGAGAAAAGGCAAGGGTGTGGGGAGGGAGCTAGAGGGTTACCGGCCCATAACTCTGCTAAACACAGAGTTAAAGATTTTGGCCAAGATCTTGCAAAATCGTTTGCAATTAGTTGCCGAGTCTCTGTTGGGACCTGAGCAGACTTGTGCTGTGAAGGGCCGAACAATTCAGAGCAACCTGCATCTGATACGCACGATCATAGAGGGGATAAAAGACGACGACGAAGCCGCGCTGATCCATTTAGATCAGTCCAAGGCATTTGATAGGGTTGACCATCGGTATCTGGCGGCTGTCCTGCAGGCAGCTGGATTCGAAACCAACTTCCGCCGCTGGATTAGCCTCCTGTATCAATCCCCGACGGCTGTGGTACAGGTGAACGGAAAGTTGTCGGGCGTTCTGGCGCTGTCTAGGTCGGTCCGACAGGGTTGTCCACTGTCGCCCCTACTTTATGCTTTGGCGTTGGAGCCCCTCCTTCGCCGGCTAAGGGACAGGGCGTGCAGTCCGGCCCTACGTGGAATCGCTGTCCCTGGTGGTGCTCGAGCCAGGGTTTCCGCGTACGCCGATGACGTCACTACTTTCGTGTCCTCCCGCAGGGACATCGAGGTGGTACAGAAGGCGCTTGAACGGTACGAACAGGTGACAGGGGCCAAGATTAACCGCAACAAGTCGTCCGGCTTGCGGTTAGGCGCCTGGAAGGGTCTGACCCTCCCGGGGCCCTTCGACTGGACGGACGGCCCGGTCTGCATTCTTGGAGTGTGGTTCGGGCCCGACCTACAGTTGGAGAAAAATTGGTCTGAAGTACTGGCAAAGGTAGGCGCGTCGGCCAAGATTTGGCGCCGAAGGAGGTTGTCCTTAAAGGGTATGGCTGAGGCGTGTGCTACATACGTCTTTCCCATCATCCTTTACCAGTTGTCAGTACTTCCACTTTGTAAACGGCATAAGAAGGCGATCGAGCGTTTGCTATTCTCCATTTTATGGAGAGGACGCAAACACTATGTCGACAAACGTGTCTGTTACCAACGTCCGTGTCATGGGGGCCTGGGAATGCCATACCTGATGGGCCATAAGGTTGCGTCGAGGTTGGTTTTTCTCAGGCGAGCGATTTCCGAAGACTCATTGCTTAGGGGGATAGTGAGGGACATGTTCCCTAGACTTACTATCACTCCCCCCATCTTGAGGCGGTGCCGTAAGCCTCGAGAGCGATCGAGTTTTCTCCTCGAATGTCTGGCGGCCCTGCGGGCCATTCCACGGTCCAGTGACCTTTCACGGCCTAGGAGAGTCTTCTATCGTGGGTTAGTGGAGGGCGTCGCAAAGGATTCACTACGTGATGTGCTGCGCTTGTCGGAGGACGAGTTTCGCTCGTTCTGGTCTTGGGCGCCAGGGAGTGATTATCTCAACAACTCTGAGTTTTCGCTCACCTGGCGATTAGCTCGGAATCGCTTGCCTCTCAATGACATGGCCTTCATATGGGGCCTGGCGGATTTGCCAGATTGTGAACGCTGCAACCTTGGCTTGGAAGAAACGGCTTCGCACGCCTTCTACCATTGTTCGCGGGTTCGCCCTCTATGGGACCGGGTCGGCGAGTTGACTGCTCGTATCGAGCCGCGAGAGCTTGTGCTCATTGATCGTGCATTCGCCTGTGATAATGTGTCGCCCCCGTTCTCTGGGATGAAGCGTATGGTGTTTCTGTCGCTGCTAGCCACGGCTCGAATGGTGATTTGGACGACGCGATTGGAGGAAGTCTTGCGAGGTCAGCGTCTTTCACATCAGGATCTGATCTGTTATTTTGAGCATCAGCTCAAAATAAAGATTAGAACTGATTGGAAACGTTTGACTTCGACAGACTTTAGCAAAAGGTGGGTAAATGTGGCGAGCCTGGTTCGTTTGAACGGGGCTAATCTTGATTTTCTCTTTTAGATCTGCTGGTTACATCGGGGTGGATTCCTCTGGAACCCTCCCCTGGTTAAGCTAGTTCTCTCTTGTGTACCTAGTTAAAGTGAATGAATGTGTTCCTAGCCTGTACCCGGCTTTTTCTTTTGTTATAATCCATGCCGAGATTCCCAACCTCCCCAGTTTGTTTTGGTCTCTTTTTATCTCGGCTGGTTCAGCCTTTTATTGTCCCTTTCCGCTAATTTTTTACCCCCCTCCCCACTCCCTTAGCGAGTGTGCTTCTTGATTTCGCCATTGGGCGGAATACAGCGGCCACTCTTTTTTCTGGGATGGTCGGTTCTTACTAACATTGATTATTATTTTAGTTCAAAATTTGTTGTATTTTTAGTTTATTTTTGGGTTCATCCCCCTCCCATCATTTCATTTTTCATTAAATATTTTACATTATATTGTATATATTATATTGTATATAAATACATTTTTATTGTCACGGGTTAATTTCCCCACTTTTTAGGTGTCCCTTGTAAGTTTCTGGCATTGTGGTGTACGAAGGATTGGGAGTAGATGGATGGGTTCTTTTGGTGACTGTGCAAATTGTAACGAGTGAATGGGTCGTGATAGTGTTTAGCTAGGTATAGGATAGTTTAGTGAGAACCAACCTCTCCCCCTCCCCTTTTAGGCCTTGTGCCATAATTTTGTAAATTTTACAAAATAAATAGTGCCCTGACGAGCCGTTGCTCGAAACAGAGTCGCCGTCGTCTTTTTGATTTATTGCAAATTGGATTATCTACGTATTTTGTTACCCGAAGTTTTGTGAAACTGTGAGTACGTGTTCTGTTACTTGTTTTTGTTCTGTCTTCGTCGCGCGTTTTGAACTTTTGTTGGATTTTTGTGTTTTGTGAGGGGGGGGCAAGTCAAGCTATGGCTTTGTCTCCCCAGCCCTCAACTTCTGACGCTGTGCCCACGGTGGCTCCCTCACCAACAGTATGGGTAAAGGCACCAGTGAATAAAGACTGTAACTATTACCTGCAAATGCAGGAGAAATATAAAGACTTCATTTCCGACAATGAATTAATAGTGGTCCCGGAGGTGGTGAATGTTATCGCACCAAGGACAATCTCCCTGCTGACATCTGAGGTCAAAACACGAAAATTTATTAGTGTAAGCAGGGAGAACATGGAAGAGGCTTTAAAAGCCTTAAATATTGTACCCTGTGTCCTGGCGAGAAGGTCCCGTGCTATGTGGGATGTTTTATTGAGCTCGGAGACAGAAGCAAAGAATTTGGCCGGGAATACCTTGGAGGCCAAGGGTATCCAGATGCAGACAGAGTATCTGGGTACTCGAAAAACAAAGATAACGGTTCATGGTGTGCCAGTCGAAATTTCTTGTGACCATATGGGAGCATTTTTTGCTCAATTTGGAGCGGTGGAGGAGGTCGCAAGGATAAATAGTAAGGCCGGTGTGGCCACAGAGGACGTCAACGTCAGCCTGGTCGTGGACAGGCCGAACTTTGTGAAAGTCCCGGATATTTTATTGTGCCGTGGCCGGAAACTTTTTGTTGTGGTAGAAGGGAGGAGGCCGCACTGCTGGGCGTGTGGTCTGGCCGGACACACATTCAAAATGTGTCCGGCAAGGAAACCGCAAGAGAAGGAGGTGACACCGGCAACACCGCCGGTGGCAAAAGCAACAGTCCCTCCGGAAAAAAACCCGAAGGAAAACCCGAAGGAAAACCCGAAGGAAAAGGCGGTGAATGGACGGAGGTGGTCAGGAGGGGGGAAGAAAGTTGCTTCCCCTCCTCCACAACATGACAAGACCCCGTCTCCCGAGAAGAAGAAGCCTCGTGGGGAGGCAAAGCAGCAACATCAACAACAGCAAAAGCAACAACAACAAAGTCAACGGAGAGAGCAGCAGCAGCAGCAACAACAAGAAGTAATGGAGGTGGAAATGCCTCCCCCCCGTTCCTTATCGTTGAAGAGAGGACGGGAGGAGGATGAGGAGGTGACCCAAAAAAAGGGAAAGAAGGAAGTGCAGGAACGAGGCAGAGCGGAGAGGGTAAAGGAAAGTACCAGAACCCAATCCGCCCCTACATCACCCACCAGAACTGTGTCTCTTGAGGGGAGGAGTAAGTCCACCTCCCCGATAAGAAAAATAACTTCTCCTCCCCCCACACCTCCCACACCCTCCACCCAATCAGAAACTTCCTCCCCTGCAGCTGATATTCCCTCCCCGATTCCATCCCCGAATCCTGAAAAACCCTCCCCGAAACGGGAGAAAAACAAGAACATTTTCGCAAAAGGAGATGTTTGCAAAATAGACAGACAGGCCTTAGAGAGGGACCTTTCTTCTCAGAAGAAGGCCCTCCTAAGGCCTCTATTCAAACTGAAAAACATAGACGGAAAGTCTATCGAGGACCCTGCCAATTTCCCAGGGGCCCCCGGGGTACTGACCTTAATCAGAAATACCGGGGGTAGCAGAACAAAAGCCTGGGAATTTGTGCAGGGGGCCGTCGAGGCCTTTCCAAACATAAAAATGGCCCAAACGGGCACAAAATATCTTCAGCGGCTTTCACATTTCTGTGCCGGGAGGGTCCCCGTCATCCTCCACCCATCTTTATATAGGGCTGTAAAGCTAACATTCCCTACGGACGTCGGCGGCATTGTCCAGGACGGACGAATTACGTCCGATATTGGTACAGGAAACCTTGGACAATCCGTCGGGGTCCCTACTCCCATAGATTTTCGCTCTGTATGTGACCAGAAGTAATTTTCTGCTTTCTCTTTTCAGGTCTAAACGATGTCAATTAAGTTAGCCAGTATGAACGTGAAGGGCCTTAGGGATCGGAGTAAGGCTGCCCGCCTGCTCCGGGACCTCTTGTCCTTCGGCGTGGATGTCGCCGCGATCCAAGAGACTCACTTTGTTTGCAAGGTCGATGCTTGTGTGCTGTCTAACGACTTTGTCGTCTATTCAGCATATGGGAACCGGCTGGCCAGAGGAGTGTCTTTGCTGGTCAAGCGTACCCTGGACGCGAAGGTGGATCTTGTCCATGTCGGTGCCGAGGGCCGGCTGATCGTGGCCGATATTGCAGTGAAAAGCAATGCGTTTCGTCTGGTTGCGGTTTATGCGCCCAACGACCAGGAGGAGCGCGTCTCGTTTTTCGGCGGTTGGAGCCCTTCCTGGTGGATTCCAAGCGACTCGTCTTAGTGGGGGACTGGAATGCCATCCTGAACCCCAAGTTGGATAGAGGGCGGGGAGCTAGAGGGAAGGAACGTGATCGTAGCTTGGTCGATCTCATCGAGGACTTCGGTCTAGTCGATAGATACCGGGCCGATCACAAGGGCGGGAGAATGTGGACGTGGGCTAATAGTTGGCCTTCTACCAAGGTGGCTAGCTACCTTGATAGAATGTTAGTTCGTGAAGCCGAACTAGATTTCTTAGATTGTCCCACGTTCCACTGGCTAGGTTACTCGGACCACAAACTCGTTTGTGCCCGGGTAAATTTAGAAAATAGGGTTAGAATGGCTGGTTACTGGAAGTTCAACGTGTCCTTACTGGACAGGCGGGACTTCCGGCGCCAGCTAATTAACTTAGTGCAGCGGGCGTTAACTGGGGGAGTCATCGGGAATAAGTGGTGGGATAACCTTAAGGATAGTATTAGGTCTTTCACCACTCAGTTCAGCATTCGGCTCAAACTAGATAAGGCTGACAAGGTGAAGACACTTAGAGCTAACTACTCCCGGGCGGTGGCTGGTGGGGATCCCCTAGAGATAGCCATAGCTAAGGAGGCCGTGGACCGGTCGAATAGCGATCGTTACATGGGCCAGGTAGTTAGACATAAGTTAAGCAAGATGTCTTCCGAAGCTGTGAACATGGGCGCAGAACTGCGCAAGGAAGAAATTCGCCGCGGAGGCGACCGGTACATTCGAGAGGTTCGCAACCCGGAGGGACACACTCTTCGGTCGACTGACGACATGTGCGAGGCGTTTCGGCGGCATTTCGAGATCCTGTTTACCAAGGAGCCCGGTCTCCGTGATGAGGAGTTTCGCAGCTATTTGGCTGACTTCCCCCGGCTTTTGCCGGCTGATGCAGCTAGCTGCGAGGGAGAGATTACGGAGGGCGAAGTCTACGCGGCGCTGAAGAAGGTCGGCAGTGGCAAATCGCCGGGTCTCGATGGTTTGCCCTATGAATTGTACTTGAGGCTGTCGCACATCTTTGTCCCGATTTTGACTGTCGTGTTCAACAACTGGTTCCGGCAGGGGTCCATCCCCAAACGGTTCACCAGGGGTGTGATCACGCTGTTGAGAAAAGGCAAGGGTGTGGGGAGGGAGCTAGAGGGTTACCTGGCCCATAACTCTGCTAAACACAGAGTTAAAGATTTTGGCCAAGATCTTGCAAAATCGTTTGCAATTAGTTGCCGAGTCTTTGTTGGGACCTGAGCAGACTTGTGCTGTGAAGGGCCGAACAATTCAGAGCAACCTGCATCTGATACGCACGATCATAGAGGGGATAAAAGACGACGACGAAGCCGCGCTGATCCATTTAGATCAGTCCAAGGCATTTGATAGGGTTGACCATCGGTATCTGGCGGCTGTCCTGCAGGCAGCTGGATTCGAAACCAACTTCCGCCGCTGGATTAGCCTCCTGTATCAATCCCCGACGGCTGTGGTACAGGTGAACGGAAAGTTGTCGGGCGTTCTGGCGCTGTCTAGGTCGGTCCGACAGGGTTGTCCACTGTCGCCCCTACTTTATGCTTTGGCGTTGGAGCCCCTCCTTCGCCGGCTAAGGGACAGGGCGTGCAGTCCGGCCCTACGTGGAATCGCTGTCCCTGGTGGTGCTCGAGCCAGGGTTTCCGCGTACGCCGATGACGTCACTACTTTCGTGTCCTCCCGCAGGGACATCGAGGTGGTACAGAAGGCGCTTGAACGGTACGAACAGGTGACAGGGGCCAAGATTAACCGCAACAAGTCGTCCGGCTTGCGGTTAGGCGCCTGGAAGGGTCTGACCCTCCCGGGGCCCTTCGACTGGACGGACGGCCCGGTCTGCATTCTTGGAGTGTGGTTCGGGCCCGACCTACAGTTGGAGAAAAATTGGTCTGAAGTACTGGCAAAGGTAGGCGCGTCGGCCAAGATTTGGCGCCGAAGGAATTTGTCCTTAAAGGGTATGGCTGAGGCGTGTGCTACATACGTCTTTCCCATTATCCTTTACCAGTTGTCAGTACTTCCACTTTGTAAACGGCATAAGAAGGCGATCGAGCGTTTGCTATTCTCCATTTTATGGAGAGGACGCAAACACTATGTCGACAAACGTGTCTGTTACCAACGTCCGTGTCATGGGGGCCTGGGAATGCCATACCTGATGGGCCATAAGGTTGCGTCAAGGTTGGTTTTTCTCAGGCGAGCGATTTCCGAAGACTCATTGCTTAGGGGGATAGTGAGGGACATGTTCCCTAGACTTACTATCACTCCCCCCATCTTGAGGCGGTGCCGTAAGCCTCGAGAGCGATCGAGTTTTCTCCTCGAATGTCTGGCGGCCCTGCGGGCCATTCCACGGTCCAGTGACCTTTCACGGCCTAGGAGAGTCTTCTATCGTGGGTTAGTGGAGGGCGTCGCAAAGGATTCACTACGTGATGTGCTGCGCTTGTCGGAGGACGAGTTTCGCTCGTTCTGGTCTTGGGCGCCAGGGAGTGATTATCTCAACAACTCTGAGTTTTCGCTCACCTGGCGATTAGCTCGGAATCGCTTGCCTCTCAATGACATGGCCTTCATATGGGGCCTGGCGGATTTGCCAGATTGTGAACGCTGCAACCTTGGCTTGGAAGAAACGGCTTCGCACGCCTTCTACCATTGTTCGCGGGTTCGCCCTCTATGGGACCGGGTCGGCGAGTTGACTGCTCGTATCGAGCCGCGAGAGCTTGTGCTCATTGATCGTGCATTCGCCTGTGATAATGTGTCGCCCCCGTTCTCTGGGATGAAGCGTATGGTGTTTCTGTCGCTGCTAGCCACGGCTCGAATGGTGATTTGGACGACGCGAATGGAGGAAGTCTTGCGAGGTCGGCGCCTTTCACATCAGGATCTGATCTGTTATTTTGAGCATCAGCTCAAAATAAAGATTAGAACTGATTGGAAACGTTTGACTTCGACAGACTTTAGCAAAAGGTGGGTAAATGTGGCGAGCCTGGTTCGCTTGAACGGGGCTAATCTTGATTTTCTCTTTTAGATCTGCTGGTTACATCGGGGTGGATTCCTCTGGAACCCTCCCCTGGTTAAGCTAGTTCTCTCTTGTGTACCTAGTTAAAGTGAATGAATGTGTTCCTAGCCTGTACCCGGCTTTCTCTTTTGTTATGATCCATGTCGAGATTCCCAACCTCCCCAGTTTGTTTTGGTCTCCGTTTATCTCGGCTGGTTCAGCCTTTTATTGTCCCATTCCGCTAATTTTTTACCCCCCTCTCCACTCCCTTAGCGAGTGTGCTTCTTGATTTCGCCGGTTGGCGGAATACAGCGGCCACTCTGTTTTCTGGGATGGACGGTTCTTACTAACATTGATTATTATTTTCGTTAAGAAAAAAATTTTGTTGTATTTTTAGTTTATTTTTGGGTTCATCCCCCTCCCATCATTTCATTTTTCATGAAATATTTTACATTATATTGTATATATTATATTGTACATAAATACATTTTTATTGTCATGGGTTAATTTCCCCACTTTTTAGGTGTCCCTTGTAAGTTTCTGGCATTATGGTGTAAGAAGGATTGGGAGTAGATGGATGGGTTCTTTTGGTGACTGTGCAAATTGTAACGAGTGAATGGGTCGTGATAGTGTTTAGCTAGGTATAGGATAGTTAAGTGAGAACCAACCTCTCCCCCTCCCCTTTTAGGCCTTGTGCCATAATTTTGTATTTTATACAAAATAAATTCAGCCCTGACGAGCCGTTGCTCGAAACAGAGTCGCCGTCGTCTTTTTGATTTATTGCAAATTGGATTATCTACGTATTTTGTTACCCGAAGTTTTGTGAAACTGTGAGTACGTGTTCTGTTACTTGTTTTTGTTCTGTCTTCGTCGCGCGTTTTGAACTTTTGTTGGATTTTTGTGTTTTGTGAGGGGGGGCAAGTCAAGCTATGGCTTTGTCTCCCCAGCCCTCAACTTCTGACGCTGTGCCCACGGTGGCTCCCTCACCAACAGTATGGGTAAAGGCACCAGTGAATAAAGACTGTAACTATTACCTGCAAATGCAGGAGAAATATAAAGACTTCATTTCCGACAATGAATTAATAGTGGTCCCGGAGGTGGTGAATGTTATCGCACCAAGGACAATCTCCCTGCTGACATCTGAGGTCAAAACACGAAAATTTATTAGTGTAAGCAGGGAGAACATGGAAGAGGCTTTAAAAGCCTTAAATATTGTACCCTGTGTCCTGGCGAGAAGGTCCCGTGCTATGTGGGATGTTTTATTGAGCTCGGAGACAGAAGCAAAGAATTTGGCCGGGAATACCTTGGAGGCCAAGGGTATCCAGATGCAGACAGAGTATCTGGGTACTCGAAAAACAAAGATAACGGTTCATGGTGTGCCAGTCGAAATTTCTTGTGACCATATGGGAGCATTTTTTGCTCAATTTGGAGCGGTGGAGGAGGTCGCAAGGATAAATAGTAAGGCCGGTGTGGCCACAGAGGACGTCAACGTCAGCCTGGTCGTGGACAGGCCGAACTTTGTGAAAGTCCCGGATATTTTATTGTGCCGTGGCCGGAAACTTTTTGTTGTGGTAGAAGGGAGGAGGCCGCACTGCTGGGCGTGTGGTCTGGCCGGACACACATTCAAAATGTGTCCGGCAAGGAAACCGCAAGAGAAGGAGGTGACACCGGCAACACCGCCGGTGGCAAAAGCAACAGTCCCTCCGGAAAAAAACCCGAAGGAAAACCCGAAGGAAAACCCGAAGGAAAAGGCGGTGAATGGACGGAGGTGGTCAAGAGGGGGAAGAAAGTTGCTTCCCCTCCTCCACAACATGACAAGACCCCGTCTCCCGAGAAGAAGAAGCCTCGTGGGGAGGCAAAGCAGCAACATCAACAACAGCAAAAGCAACAACAACAAAGTCAACGGAGAGAGCAGCAGCAGCAGCAACAACAAGAAGTAATGGAGGTGGAAATGCCTCCCCCCCGTTCCTTATCGTTGAAGAGAGGACGGGAGGAGGATGAGGAGGTGACCCAAAAAAAGGGAAAGAAGGAAGTGCAGGAACGAGGCAGAGCGGAGAGGGTAAAGGAAAGTACCAGAACCCAATCCGCCCCTACATCACCCACCAGAACTGTGTCTCTTGAGGGGAGGAGTAAGTCCACCTCCCCGATAAGAAAAATAACTTCTCCTCCCCCCACACCTCCCACACCCTCCACCCAATCAGAAACTTCCTCCCCTGCAGCTGATATTCCCTCCCCGATTCCATCCCCGAATCCTGAAAAACCCTCCCCGAAACGGGAGAAAAACAAGAACATTTTCGCAAAAGGAGATGTTTGCAAAATAGACAGACAGGCCTTAGAGAGGGACCTTTCTTCTCAGAAGAAGGCCCTCCTAAGGCCTCTATTCAAACTGAAAAACATAGACGGAAAGTCTATCGAGGACCCTGCCAATTTCCCAGGGGCCCCCGGGGTACTGACCTTAATCAGAAATACCGGGGGTAGCAGAACAAAAGCCTGGGAATTTGTGCAGGGGGCCGTCGAGGCCTTTCCAAACATAAAAATGGCCCAAACGGGCACAAAATATCTTCAGCGGCTTTCACATTTCTGTGCCGGGAGGGTCCCCGTCATCCTCCACCCATCTTTATATAGGGCTGTAAAGCTAACATTCCCTACGGACGTCGGCGGCATTGTCCAGGACGGACGAATTACGTCCGATATTGGTACAGGAAACCTTGGACAATCCGTCGGGGTCCCTACTCCCATAGATTTTCGCTCTGTATGTGACCAGAAGTAATTTTCTGCTTTCTCTTTTCAGGTCTAAACGATGTCAATTAAGTTAGCCAGTATGAACGTGAAGGGCCTTAGGGATCGGAGTAAGGCTGCCCGCCTGCTCCGGGACCTCTTGTCCTTCGGCGTGGATGTCGCCGCGATCCAAGAGACTCACTTTGTTTGCAAGGTCGATGCTTGTGTGCTGTCTAACGACTTTGTCGTCTATTCAGCATATGGGAACCGGCTGGCCAGAGGAGTGTCTTTGCTGGTCAAGCGTACCCTGGACGCGAAGGTGGATCTTGTCCATGTCGGTGCCGAGGGCCGGCTGATCGTGGCCGATATTGCAGTGAAAAGCAATGCGTTTCGTCTGGTTGCGGTTTATGCGCCCAACGACCAGGAGGAGCGCGTCTCGTTTTTTCGGCGGTTGGAGCCCTTCCTGGTGGATTCCAAGCGACTCGTCTTAGTGGGGGACTGGAATGCCATCCTGAACCCCAAGTTGGATAGAGGGCGGGGAGCTAGAGGGAAGGAACGTGATCGTAGCTTGGTCGATCTCATCGAGGACTTCGGTCTAGTCGATAGATACCGGGCCGATCACAAGGGCGGGAGAATGTGGACGTGGGCTAATAGTTGGCCTTCTACCAAGGTGGCTAGCTACCTTGATAGAATGTTAGTTCGTGAAGCCGAACTAGATTTCTTAGATTGTCCCACGTTCCACTGGCTAGGTTACTCGGACCACAAACTCGTTTGTGCCCGGGTAAATTTAGAAAATAGGGTTAGAATGGCTGGTTACTGGAAGTTCAACGTGTCCTTACTGGACAGGCGGGACTTCCGGCGCCAGCTAATTAACTTAGTGCAGCGGGCGTTAACTGGGGGAGTCATCGGGAATAAGTGGTGGGATAACCTTAAGGATAGTATTAGGTCTTTCACCACTCAGTTCAGCATTCGGCTCAAACTAGATAAGGCTGACAAGGTGAAGACACTTAGAGCTAACTACTCCCGGGCGGTGGCTGGTGGGGATCCCCTAGAGATAGCCATAGCTAAGGAGGCCGTGGACCGGTCGAATAGCGATCGTTACATGGGCCAGGTAGTTAGACATAAGTTAAGCAAGATGTCTTCCGAAGCTGTGAATATGGGCGCAGAACTGCGCAAGGAAGAAATTCGCCGCGGAGGCGACCGGTACATTCGAGAGGTTCGCAACCCGGAGGGACACACTCTGCGGTCGACTGACGACATGTGCGAGGCGTTTCGGCGGCATTTCGAGATCCTGTTTACCAAGGAGCCCGGTCTCCGTGATGAGGAGTTTCGCAGCTATTTGGCTGACTTCCCCCGGCTTTTGCCGGCTGATGCAGCTAGCTGCGAGGGAGAGATTACGGAGGGCGAAGTCTACGCGGCGCTGAAGAAGGTCGGCAGTGGCAAATCGCCGGGTCTCGATGGTTTGCCCTATGAATTGTACTTGAGGCTGTCGCACATCTTTGTCCCGATTTTGACTGTCGTGTTCAACAACTGGTTCCGGCAGGGGTCCATCCCCAAACGGTTCACCAGGGGTGTGATCACGCTGTTGAGAAAAGGCAAGGGTGTGGGGAGGGAGCTAGAGGGTTACCGGCCCATAACTCTGCTAAACACAGAGTTAAAGATTTTGGCCAAGATCTTGCAAAATCGTTTGCAATTAGTTGCCGAGTCTCTGTTGGGACCTGAGCAGACTTGTGCTGTGAAGGGCCGAACAATTCAGAGCAACCTGCATCTGATACGCACGATCATAGAGGGGATAAAAGACGACGACGAAGCCGCGCTGATCCATTTAGATCAGTCCAAGGCATTTGATAGGGTTGACCATCGGTATCTGGCGGCTGTCCTGCAGGCAGCTGGATTCGAAACCAACTTCCGCCGCTGGATTAGCCTCCTGTATCAATCCCCGACGGCTGTGGTACAGGTGAACGGAAAGTTGTCGGGCGTTCTGGCGCTGTCTAGGTCGGTCCGACAGGGTTGTCCACTGTCGCCCCTACTTTATGCTTTGGCGTTGGAGCCCCTCCTTCGCCGGCTAAGGGACAGGGCGTGCAGTCCGGCCCTACGTGGAATCGCTGTCCCTGGTGGTGCTCGAGCCAGGGTTTCCGCGTACGCCGATGACGTCACTACTTTCGTGTCCTCCCGCAGGGACATCGAGGTGGTACAGAAGGCGCTTGAACGGTACGAACAGGTGACAGGGGCCAAGATTAACCGCAACAAGTCGTCCGGCTTGCGGTTAGGCGCCTGGAAGGGTCTGACCCTCCCGGGGCCCTTCGACTGGACGGACGGCCCGGTCTGCATTCTTGGAGTGTGGTTCGGGCCCGACCTACAGTTGGAGAAAAATTGGTCTGAAGTACTGGCAAAGGTAGGCGCGTCGGCCAAGATTTGGCGCCGAAGGAGGTTGTCCTTAAAGGGTATGGCTGAGGCGTGTGCTACATACGTCTTTCCCATCATCCTTTACCAGTTGTCAGTACTTCCACTTTGTAAACGGCATAAGAAGGCGATCGAGCGTTTGCTATTCTCCATTTTATGGAGAGGACGCAAACACTATGTCGACAAACGTGTCTGTTACCAACGTCCGTGTCATGGGGGCCTGGGAATGCCATACCTGATGGGCCATAAGGTTGCGTCGAGGTTGGTTTTTCTCAGGCGAGCGATTTCCGAAGACTCATTGCTTAGGGGGATAGTGAGGGACATGTTCCCTAGACTTACTATCACTCCCCCCATCTTGAGGCGGTGCCGTAAGCCTCGAGAGCGATCGAGTTTTCTCCTCGAATGTCTGGCGGCCCTGCGGGCCATTCCACGGTCCAGTGACCTTTCACGGCCTAGGAGAGTCTTCTATCGTGGGTTAGTGGAGGGCGTCGCAAAGGATTCACTACGTGATGTGCTGCGCTTGTCGGAGGACGAGTTTCGCTCGTTCTGGTCTTGGGCGCCAGGGAGTGATTATCTCAACAACTCTGAGTTTTCGCTCACCTGGCGATTAGCTCGGAATCGCTTGCCTCTCAATGACATGGCCTTCATATGGGGCCTGGCGGATTTGCCAGATTGTGAACGCTGCAACCTTGGCTTGGAAGAAACGGCTTCGCACGCCTTCTACCATTGTTCGCGGGTTCGCCCTCTATGGGACCGGGTCGGCGAGTTGACTGCTCGTATCGAGCCGCGAGAGCTTGTGCTCATTGATCGTGCATTCGCCTGTGATAATGTGTCGCCCCCGTTCTCTGGGATGAAGCGTATGGTGTTTCTGTCGCTGCTAGCCACGGCTCGAATGGTGATTTGGACGACGCGATTGGAGGAAGTCTTGCGAGGTCAGCGTCTTTCACATCAGGATCTGATCTGTTATTTTGAGCATCAGCTCAAAATAAAGATTAGAACTGATTGGAAACGTTTGACTTCGACAGACTTTAGCAAAAGGTGGGTAAATGTGGCGAGCCTGGTTCGTTTGAACGGGGCTAATCTTGATTTTCTCTTTTAGATCTGCTGGTTACATCGGGGTGGATTCCTCTGGAACCCTCCCCTGGTTAAGCTAGTTCTCTCTTGTGTACCTAGTTAAAGTGAATGAATGTGTTCCTAGCCTGTACCCGGCTTTCTCTTTTGTTATAATCCATGCCGAGATTCCCAACCTCCCCAGTTTGTTTTGGTCTCTTTTTATCTCGGCTGGTTCAGCCTTTTATTGTCCCTTTCCGCTAATTTTTTACCCCCCTCCCCACTCCCTTAGCGAGTGTGCTTCTTGATTTCGCCATTGGGCGGAATACAGCGGCCACTCTTTTTTCTGGGATGGTCGGTTCTTACTAACATTGATTATTATTTTAGTTCAGAATTTGTTGTATTTTTAGTTTATTTTTGGGTTCATCCCCCTCCCATCATTGCATTTTCATTAAATATTTTACATTATATTGTATATATTATATTGTATATAAATACATTTTTATTGTCACGGGTTAATTTCCCCACTTTTTAGGTGTCCCTTGTAAGTTTCTGGCATTGTGGTGTACGAAGGATTGGGAGTAGATGGATGGGTTCTTTTGGTGACTGTGCAAATTGTAACGAGTGAATGGGTCGTGATAGTGTTTAGCTAGGTATAGGATAGTTAAGTGAGAACCAACCTCTCCCCCTCCCCCTTGGCCTTGTGCCATAATTTTGTATTTCATACAAAATAAATACTGCCCTGACGAGCCGTTGCTCGAAACAGAGTCGCCGTCGTCTTTTTGATTTATTGCAAATTGGATTATCTACGTATTTTGTTACCCGAAGTTTTGTGAAACTGTGAGTACGTGTTCTGTTACTTGTTTTTGTTCTGTCTTCGTCGCGCGTTTTGAACTTTTGTTGGATTTTTGTGTTTTGTGAGGGGGGGCAAGTCAAGCTATGGCTTTGTCTCCCCAGCCCTCAACTTCTGACGCTGTGCCCACGGTGGCTCCCTCACCAACAGTATGGGTAAAGGCACCAGTGAATAAAGACTGTAACTATTACCTGCAAATGCAGGAGAAATATAAAGACTTCATTTCCGACAATGAATTAATAGTGGTCCCGGAGGTGGTGAATGTTATCGCACCAAGGACAATCTCCCTGCTGACATCTGAGGTCAAAACACGAAAATTTATTAGTGTAAGCAGGGAGAACATGGAAGAGGCTTTAAAAGCCTTAAATATTGTGCCCTGTGTCCTGGCGAGAAGGTCCCGTGCTATGTGGGATGTTTTATTGAGCTCGGAGACAGAAGCAAAGAATTTGGCCGGGAATACCTTGGAGGCCAAGGGTATCCAGATGCAGACAGAGTATCTGGGTACTCGAAAAACAAAGATAACGGTTCATGGTGTGCCAGTCGAAATTTCTTGTGACCATATGGGAGCATTTTTTGCTCAATTTGGAGCGGTGGAGGAGGTCGCAAGGATAAATAGTAAGGCCGGTGTGGCCACAGAGGACGTCAACGTCAGCTTGGTCGTGGACAGGCCGAACTTTGTGAAAGTCCCGGATATTTTATTGTGCCGTGGCCGGAAACTTTTTGTTGTGGTAGAAGGGAGGAGGCCGCACTGCTGGGCGTGTGGTCTGGCCGGACACACATTCAAAATGTGTCCGGCAAGGAAACCGCAAGAGAAGGAGGTGACACCGGCAACACCGCCGGTGGCAAAAGCAACAGTCCCTCCGGAAAAAAAACCCGAAGGAAAACCCGAAGGAAAACCCGAAGGAAAAGGCGGTGAATGGACGGAGGTGGTCAGGAGGGGGAAGAAAGTTGCTTCCCCTCCTCCACAACATGACAAGACCCCGTCTCCCGAGAAGAAGAAGCCTCGTGGGGAGGCAAAGCAGCAACGTCAACAACAGCAAAAGCAACAACAACAAAGTCAACGGAGAGAGCAGCAGCAGCAGCAACAACAAGAAGTAATGGAGGTGGAAATGCCTCCCCCCCGTTCCTTATCGTTGAAGAGAGGACGGGAGGAGGATGAGGAGGTGACCCAAAAAAAGGGAAAGAAGGAAGTGCAGGAACGAGGCAGAGCGGAGAGGGTAAAGGAAATTACCAGAACCCAATCCGCCCCTACATCACCCACCAGAACTGTGTCTCTTGAGGGGAGGAGTAAGTCCACCTCCCCGATAAGAAAAATAACTTCTCCTCCCCCCACACCTCCCACACCCTCCACCCAATCAGAAACTTCCTCCCCTGCAGCTGATATTCCCTCCCCGATTCCATCCCCGAATCCTGAAAAACCCTCCCCGAAACGGGAGAAAAACAAGAACATTTTCGCAAAAGTAGATGTTTGCAAAATAGACAGACAGGCCTTAGAGAGGGACCTTTCTTCTCAGAAGAAGGCCCTCCTAAGGCCTCTATTCAAATTGAAAAACATAGACGGAAAGTCTATCGAGGACCCTGCCAATTTCCCAGGGGCCCCCGGGGTACTGACCTTAATCAGAAATACCGGGGGTAGCAGAACAAAAGCCTGGGAATTTGTGCAGGGGGCCGTCGAGGCCTTTCCAAACATAAAAATGGCCCAAACGGGCACAAAATATCTTCAGCGGCTTTCACATTTCTGTGCCGGGAGGGTCCCCGTCATCCTCCACCCATCTTTATATAGGGCTGTAAAGCTAACATTCCCTACGGACGTCGGCGGCATTGTCCAGGACGGACGAATTACGTCCGATATTGGTACAGGAAACCTTGGACAATCCGTCGGGGTCCCTACTCCCATAGATTTTCGCTCTGTATGTGACCAGAAGTAATTTTCTGCTTTCTCTTTTCAGGTCTAAACGATGTCAATTAAGTTAGCCAGTATGAACGTGAAGGGCCTTAGGGATCGGAGTAAGGCGGCCCGCCTGCTCCGGGACCTCTTGTCCTTCGGCGTGGATGTCGCCGCGATCCAAGAGACTCACTTTGTTTGCAAGGTCGATGCTTGTGTGCTGTCTAACGACTTTGTCGTCTATTCAGCATATGGGAACCGGCTGGCCAGAGGAGTGTCTTTGCTGGTCAAGCGTACCCTGGACGCGAAGGTGGATCTTGTCCATGTCGGTGCCGAGGGCCGGCTGATCGTGGCCGATATTGCAGTGAAAAGCAATGCGTTTCGTCTGGTTGCGGTTTATGCGCCCAACGACCAGGAGGAGCGCGTCTCGTTTTTTCGGCGGTTGGAGCCCTTCCTGGTGGATTCCAAGCGACTCGTCTTAGTGGGGGACTGGAATGCCATCCTGAACCCCAAGTTGGATAGAGGGCGGGGAGCTAGAGGGAAGGAACGTGATCGTAGCTTGGTCGATCTCATCGAGGACTTCGGTCTAGTCGATAGATACCGGGCCGATCACAAGGGCGGGAGAATGTGGACGTGGGCTAATAGTTGGCCTTCTACCAAGGTGGCTAGCTACCTTGATAGAATGTTAGTTCGTGAAGCCGAACTAGATTTCTTAGATTGTCCCACGTTCCACTGGCTAGGTTACTCGGACCACAAACTCGTTTGTGCCCGGGTAAATTTAGAAAATAGGGTTAGAATGGCTGGTTACTGGAAGTTCAACGTGTCCTTACTGGACAGGCGGGACTTCCGGCGCCAGCTAATTAACTTAGTGCAGCGGGCGTTAACTGGGGGAGTCATCGGGAATAAGTGGTGGGATAACCTTAAGGATAGTATTAGGTCTTTCACCACTCAGTTCAGCATTCGGCTCAAACTAGATAAGGCTGACAAGGTGAAGACACTTAGAGCTAACTACTCCCGGGCGGTGGCTGGTGGGGATCCCCTAGAGATAGCCATAGCTAAGGAGGCCGTGGACCGGTCGAATAGCGATCGTTACATGGGCCAGGTAGTTAGACATAAGTTAAGCAAGATGTCTTCCGAAGCTGTGAATATGGGCGCAGAACTGCGCAAGGAAGAAATTCGCCGCGGAGGCGACCGGTACATTCGAGAGGTTCGCAACCCGGAGGGACACACTCTGCGGTCGACTGACGACATGTGCGAGGCGTTTCGGCGGCATTTCGAGATCCTGTTTACCAAGGAGCCCGGTCTCCGTGATGAGGAGTTTCGCAGCTATTTGGCTGACTTCCCCCGGCTTTTGCCGGCTGATGCAGCTAGCTGCGAGGGAGAGATTACGGAGGGCGAAGTCTACGCGGCGCTGAAGAAGGTCGGCAGTGGCAAATCGCCGGGTCTCGATGGTTTGCCCTATGAATTGTACTTGAGGCTGTCGCACATCTTTGTCCCGATTTTGACTGTCGTGTTCAACAACTGGTTCCGGCAGGGGTCCATCCCCAAACGGTTCACCAGGGGTGTGATCACGCTGTTGAGAAAAGGCAAGGGTGTGGGGAGGGAGCTAGAGGGTTACCGGCCCATAACTCTGCTAAACACAGAGTTAAAGATTTTGGCCAAGATCTTGCAAAATCGTTTGCAATTAGTTGCCGAGTCTCTGTTGGGACCTGAGCAGACTTGTGCTGTGAAGGGCCGAACAATTCAGAGCAACCTGCATCTGATACGCACGATCATAGAGGGGATAAAAGACGACGACGAAGCCGCGCTGATCCATTTAGATCAGTCCAAGGCATTTGATAGGGTTGACCATCGGTATCTGGCGGCTGTCCTGCAGGCAGCTGGATTCGAAACCAACTTCCGCCGCTGGATTAGCCTCCTGTATCAATCCCCGACGGCTGTGGTACAGGTGAACGGAAAGTTGTCGGGCGTTCTGGCGCTGTCTAGGTCGGTCCGACAGGGTTGTCCACTGTCGCCCCTACTTTATGCTTTGGCGTTGGAGCCCCTCCTTCGCCGGCTAAGGGACAGGGCGTGCAGTCCGGCCCTACGTGGAATCGCTGTCCCTGGTGGTGCTCGAGCCAGGGTTTCCGCGTACGCCGATGACGTCACTACTTTCGTGTCCTCCCGCAGGGACATCGAGGTGGTACAGAAGGCGCTTGAACGGTACGAACAGGTGACAGGGGCCAAGATTAACCGCAACAAGTCGTCCGGCTTGCGGTTAGGCGCCTGGAAGGGTCTGACCCTCCCGGGGCCCTTCGACTGGACGGACGGCCCGGTCTGCATTCTTGGAGTGTGGTTCGGGCCTGACCTACAGTTGGAGAAAAATTGGTCTGAAGTGCTGGCAAAGGTAGGCGCGTCGGCCAAGATTTGGCGCCGAAGGAGGTTGTCCTTAAAGGGTATGGCTGAGGCGTGTGCTACATACGTCTTTCCCATCATCCTTTACCAGTTGTCAGTACTTCCACTTTGTAAGCGGCATAAGAAGGCGATCGAGCGTTTGCTATTCTCCATTTTATGGAGAGGACGCAAACACTATGTCGACAAACGTGTCTGTTACCAACGTCCGTGTCATGGGGGCCTGGGAATGCCATATCTGATGGGCCATAAGGTTGCGTCGAGGTTGGTTTTTCTCAGGCGAGCGATTTCCGAAGACTCATTGCTTAGGGGGATAGTGAGGGACATGTTCCCTAGACTTACTATCACTCCCCCCATCTTGAGGCGGTGCCGTAAGCCTCGAGAGCGATCGAGTTTTCTCCTCGAATGTCTGGCGGCCCTGCGGGCCATTCCACGGTCCAGTGACCTTTCACGGCCTAGGAGAGTCTTCTATCGTGGGTTAGTGGAGGGCGTCGCAAAGGATTCACTACGTGATGTGCTGCGCTTGTCGGAGGACGAGTTTCGCTCGTTCTGGTCTTGGGCGCCAGGGAGTGATTATCTCAACAACTCTGAGTTTTCGCTCACCTGGCGATTAGCTCGGAATCGCTTGCCTCTCAATGACATGGCCTTCATATGGGGCCTGGCGGATTTGCCAGATTGTGAACGCTGCAACCTTGGCTTGGAAGAAACGGCTTCGCACGCCTTCTACCATTGTTCGCGGGTTCGCCCTCTATGGGACCGGGTCGGCGAGTTGACTGCTCGTATCGAGCCGCGAGAGCTTGTGCTCATTGATCGTGCATTCGCCTGTGATAATGTGTCGCCCCCGTTCTCTGGGATGAAGCGTATGGTGTTTCTGTCGCTGCTAGCCACGGCTCGAATGGTGATTTGGACGACGCGATTGGAGGAAGTCTTGCGAGGTCAGCGTCTTTCACATCAGGATCTGATCTGTTATTTTGAGCATCAGCTCAAAATAAAGATTAGAACTGATTGGAAACGTTTGACTTCGACAGACTTTAGCAAAAGGTGGGTAAATGTGGCGAGCCTGGTTCGTTTGAACGGGGCTAATCTTGATTTTCTCTTTTAGATCTGCTGGTTACATCGGGGTGGATTCCTCTGGAACCCTCCCCTGGTTAAGCTAGTTCTCTCTTGTGTACCTAGTTAAAGTGAATGAATGTGTTCCTAGCCTGTACCCGGCTTTCTCTTTTGTTATAATCCATGCCGAGATTCCCAACCTCCCCAGTTTGTTTTGGTCTCTTTTTATCTCGGCTGGTTCAGCCTTTTATTGTCCCTTTCCGCTAATTTTTTACCCCCCTCCCCACTCCCTTAGCGAGTGTGCTTCTTGATTTCGCCATTGGGCGGAATACAGCGGCCACTCTTTTTTCTGGGATGGTCGGTTCTTACTAACATTGATTATTATTTTAGTTCAAAATTTGTTGTATTTTTAGTTTATTTTTGGGTTCATCCCCCTCCCATCATTTCATTTTTCATTAAATATTTTACATTATATTGTATATATTATATTGTATATAAATACATTTTTATTGTCACGGGTTAATTTCCCCACTTTTTAGGTGTCCCTTGTAAGTTTCTGGCATTGTGGTGTACGAAGGATTGGGAGTAGATGGATGGGTTCTTTTGGTGACTGTGCAAATTGTAACGAGTGAATGGGTCGTGATAGTGTTTAGCTAGGTATAGGATAGTTAAGTGAGAACCAACCTCTCCCCCTCCCCTTTTAGGCCTTGTGCCATAATTTTGTAAATTTTACAAATAAATAGTGCCCTGACGAGCCGTTGCTCGAAACAGAGTCGCCGTCGTCTTTTTGATTTATTGCAAATTGGATTATCTACGTATTTTGTTACCCGAAGTTTTGTGAAACTGTGAGTACGTGTTCTGTTACTTGTTTTTGTTCTGTCTTCGTCGCGCGTTTTGAACTTTTGTTGGATTTTTGTGTTTTGTGAGGGGGGGCAAGTCAAGCTATGGCTTTGTCTCCCCAGCCCTCAACTTCTGACGCTGTGCCCACGGTGGCTCCCTCACCAACAGTATGGGTAAAGGCACCAGTGAATAAAGACTGTAACTATTACCTGCAAATGCAGGAGAAATATAAAGACTTCATTTCCGACAATGAATTAATAGTGGTCCCGGAGGTGGTGAATGTTATCGCACCAAGGACAATCTCCCTGCTGACATCTGAGGTCAAAACACGAAAATTTATTAGTGTAAGCAGGGAGAACATGGAAGAGGCTTTAAAAGCCTTAAATATTGTACCCTGTGTCCTGGCGAGAAGGTCCCGTGCTATGTGGGATGTTTTATTGAGCTCGGAGACAGAAGCAAAGAATTTGGCCGGGAATACCTTGGAGGCCAAGGGTATCCAGATGCAGACAGAGTATCTGGGTACTCGAAAAACAAAGATAACGGTTCATGGTGTGCCAGTCGAAATTTCTTGTGACCATATGGGAGCATTTTTTGCTCAATTTGGAGCGGTGGAGGAGGTCGCAAGGATAAATAGTAAGGCCGGTGTGGCCACAGAGGACGTCAACGTCAGCCTGGTCGTGGACAGGCCGAACTTTGTGAAAGTCCCGGATATTTTATTGTGCCGTGGCCGGAAACTTTTTGTTGTGGTAGAAGGGAGGAGGCCGCACTGCTGGGCGTGTGGTCTGGCCGGACACACATTCAAAATGTGTCCGGCAAGGAAACCGCAAGAGAAGGAGGTGACACCGGCAACACCGCCGGTGGCAAAAGCAACAGTCCCTCCGGAAAAAAAACCCGAAGGAAAACCCGAAGGAAAAGGCGGTGAATGGACGGAGGTGGTCAGGAGGGGGAAGAAAGTTGCTTCCCCTCCTCCACAACATGACAAGACCCCGTCTCCCGAGAAGAAGAAGCCTCGTGGGGAGGCAAAGCAGCAACATCAACAACAGCAAAAGCAACAACAACAAAGTCAACGGAGAGAGCAGCAGCAGCAGCAACAACAAGAAGTAATGGAGGTGGAAATGCCTCCCCCCCGTTCCTTATCGTTGAAGAGAGGACGGGAGGAGGATGAGGAGGTGACCCAAAAAAAGGGAAAGAAGGAAGTGCAGGAACGAGGCAGAGCGGAGAGGGTAAAGGAAAGTACCAGAACCCAATCCGCCCCTACATCACCCACCAGAACTGTGTCTCTTGAGGGGAGGAGTAAGTCCACCTCCCCTATAAGAAAAATAACTTCTCCTCCCCCCACACCTCCCACACCCTCCACCCAATCAGAAACTTCCTCCCCTGCAGCTGATATTCCCTCCCCGATTCCATCCCCGAATCCTGAAAAACCCTCCCCGAAACGGGAGAAAAACAAGAACATTTTCGCAAAAGGAGATGTTTGCAAAATAGACAGACAGGCCTTAGAGAGGGACCTTTCTTCTCAGAAGAAGGCCCTCCTAAGGCCTCTATTCAAATTGAAAAACATAGACGGAAAGTCTATCGAGGACCCTGCCAATTTCCCAGGGGCCCCCGGGGTACTGACCTTAATCAGAAATACCGGGGGTAGCAGAACAAAAGCCTGGGAATTTGTGCAGGGGGCCGTCGAGGCCTTTCCAAACATAAAAATGGCCCAAACGGGCACAAAATATCTTCAGCGGCTTTCACATTTCTGTGCCGGGAGGGTCCCCGTCATCCTCCACCCATCTTTATATAGGGCTGTAAAGCTAACATTCCCTACGGACGTCGGCGGCATTGTCCAGGACGGACGAATTACGTCCGATATTGGTACAGGAAACCTTGGACAATCCGTCGGGGTCCCTACTCCCATAGATTTTCGCTCTGTATGTGACCAGAAGTAATTTTCTGCTTTCTCTTTTCAGGTCTAAACGATGTCAATTAAGTTAGCCAGTATGAACGTGAAGGGCCTTAGGGATCGGAGTAAGGCGGCCCGCCTGCTCCGGGACCTCTTGTCCTTCGGCGTGGATGTCGCCGCGATCCAAGAGACTCACTTTGTTTGCAAGGTCGATGCTTGTGTGCTGTCTAACGACTTTGTCGTCTATTCAGCATATGGGAACCGGCTGGCCAGAGGAGTGTCTTTGCTGGTCAAGCGTACCCTGGACGCGAAGGTGGATCTTGTCCATGTCGGTGCCGAGGGCCGGCTGATCGTGGCCGATATTGCAGTGAAAAGCAATGCGTTTCGTCTGGTTGCGATTTATGCGCCCAACGACCAGGAGGAGCGCGTCTCGTTTTTTCGGCGGTTGGAGCCCTTCCTGGTGGATTCCAAGCGACTCGTCTTAGTGGGGGACTGGAATGCCATCCTGGACCCCAAGTTGGATAGAGGGCGGGGAGCTAGAGGGGAAGGAACGTGATCGTAGCTTGGTCGATCTCATCGAGGACTTCGGTCTAGTCGATAGATACCGGGCCGATCACAAGGGCGGGAGAATGTGGACGTGGGCTAATAGTTGGCCTTCTACCAAGGTGGCTAGCTACCTTGATAGAATGTTAGTTCGTGAAGCCGAACTAGATTTCTTAGATTGTCCCACGTTCCACTGG
The DNA here is from genome assembly GCA_037127315.1 of Ascarosepion bandense. NCBI lineage: Eukaryota > Metazoa > Mollusca > Cephalopoda > Sepiida > Sepiidae > Ascarosepion > Ascarosepion bandense. The sequence goes on along the minus strand of JBBBDQ010001766.1, from coordinate 730,344 downwards.
CTAGGTTACTCGGACCACAAACTCGTTTGTGCCCGGGTAAATTTAGAAAATAGGGTTAGAATGGCTGGTTACTGGAAGTTCAACGTGTCCTTACTGGACAGGCGGGACTTCCGGCGCCAGCTAATTAACTTAGTGCAGCGGGCGTTAACTGGGGGAGTCATCGGGAATAAGTGGTGGGATAACCTTAAGGATAGTATTAGGTCTTTCACCACTCAGTTCAGCATTCGGCTCAAACTAGATAAGGCTGACAAGGTGAAGACACTTAGAGCTAACTACTCCCGGGCGGTGGCTGGTGGGGATCCCCTAGAGATAGCCATAGCTAAGGAGGCCGTGGACCGGTCGAATAGCGATCGTTACATGGGCCAGGTAGTTAGACATAAGTTAAGCAAGATGTCTTCCGAAGCTGTGAATATGGGCGCAGAACTGCGCAAGGAAGAAATTCGCCGCGGAGGCGACCGGTACATTCGAGAGGTTCGCAACCCGGAGGGACACACTCTGCGGTCGACTGACGACATGTGCGAGGCGTTTCGGCGGCATTTCGAGATCCTGTTTACCAAGGAGCCCGGTCTCCGTGATGAGGAGTTTCGCAGCTATTTGGCTGACTTCCCCCGGCTTTTGCCGGCTGATGCAGCTAGCTGCGAGGGAGAGATTACGGAGGGCGAAGTCTACGCGGCGCTGAAGAAGGTCGGCAGTGGCAAATCGCCGGGTCTCGATGGTTTGCCCTATGAATTGTACTTGAGGCTGTCGCACATCTTTGTCCCGATTTTGACTGTCGTGTTCAACAACTGGTTCCGGCAGGGGTCCATCCCCAAACGGTTCACCAGGGGTGTGATCACGCTGTTGAGAAAAGGCAAGGGTGTGGGGAGGGAGCTAGAGGGTTACCGGCCCATAACTCTGCTAAACACAGAGTTAAAGATTTTGGCCAAGATCTTGCAAAATCGTTTGCAATTAGTTGCCGAGTCTCTGTTGGGACCTGAGCAGACTTGTGCTGTGAAGGGCCGAACAATTCAGAGCAACCTGCATCTGATACGCACGATCATAGAGGGGATAAAAGACGACGACGAAGCCGCGCTGATCCATTTAGATCAGTCCAAGGCATTTGATAGGGTTGACCATCGGTATCTGGCGGCTGTCCTGCAGGCAGCTGGATTCGAAACCAACTTCCGCCGCTGGATTAGCCTCCTGTATCAATCCCCGACGGCTGTGGTACAGGTGAACGGAAAGTTGTCGGGCGTTCTGGCGCTGTCTAGGTCGGTCCGACAGGGTTGTCCACTGTCGCCCCTACTTTATGCTTTGGCGTTGGAGCCCCTCCTTCGCCGGCTAAGGGACAGGGCGTGCAGTCCGGCCCTACGTGGAATCGCTGTCCCTGGTGGTGCTCGAGCCAGGGTTTCCGCGTACGCCGATGACGTCACTACTTTCGTGTCCTCCCGCAGGGACATCGAGGTGGTACAGAAGGCGCTTGAACGGTACGAACAGGTGACAGGGGCCAAGATTAACCGCAACAAGTCGTCCGGCTTGCGGTTAGGCGCCTGGAAGGGTCTGACCCTCCCGGGGCCCTTCGACTGGACGGACGGCCCGGTCTGCATTCTTGGAGTGTGGTTCGGGCCCGACCTACAGTTGGAGAAAAATTGGTCTGAAGTACTGGCAAAGGTAGGCGCGTCGGCCAAGATTTGGCGCCGAAGGAGGTTGTCCTTAAAGGGTATGGCTGAGGCGTGTGCTACATACGTCTTTCCCATCATCCTTTACCAGTTGTCAGTACTTCCACTTTGTAAACGGCATAAGAAGGCGATCGAGCGTTTGCTATTCTCCATTTTATGGAGAGGACGCAAACACTATGTCGACAAACGTGTCTGTTACCAACGTCCGTGTCATGGGGGCCTGGGAATGCCATACCTGATGGGCCATAAGGTTGCGTCGAGGTTGGTTTTTCTCAGGCGAGCGATTTCCGAAGACTCATTGCTTAGGGGGATAGTGAGGGACATGTTCCCTAGACTTACTATCACTCCCCCCATCTTGAGGCGGTGCCGTAAGCCTCGAGAGCGATCGAGTTTTCTCCTCGAATGTCTGGCGGCCCTGCGGGCCATTCCACGGTCCAGTGACCTTTCACGGCCTAGGAGAGTCTTCTATCGTGGGTTAGTGGAGGGCGTCGCAAAGGATTCACTACGTGATGTGCTGCGCTTGTCGGAGGACGAGTTTCGCTCGTTCTGGTCTTGGGCGCCAGGGAGTGATTATCTCAACAACTCTGAGTTTTCGCTCACCTGGCGATTAGCTCGGAATCGCTTGCCTCTCAATGACATGGCCTTCATATGGGGCCTGGCGGATTTGCCAGATTGTGAACGCTGCAACCTTGGCTTGGAAGAAACGGCTTCGCACGCCTTCTACCATTGTTCGCGGGTTCGCCCTCTATGGGACCGGGTCGGCGAGTTGACTGCTCGTATCGAGCCGCGAGAGCTTGTGCTCATTGATCGTGCATTCGCCTGTGATAATGTGTCGCCCCCGTTCTCTGGGATGAAGCGTATGGTGTTTCTGTCGCTGCTAGCCACGGCTCGAATGGTGATTTGGACGACGCGATTGGAGGAAGTCTTGCGAGGTCAGCGTCTTTCACATCAGGATCTGATCTGTTATTTTGAGCATCAGCTCAAAATAAAGATTAGAACTGATTGGAAACGTTTGACTTCGACAGATTTTAGCAAAAGGTGGGTAAATGTGGCGAGCCTGGTTCGTTTGAACGGGGCTAATCTTGATTTTCTCTTTTAGATCTGCTGGTTACATCGGGGTGGATTCCTCTGGAACCCTCCCCTGGTTAAGCTAGTTCTCTCTTGTGTACCTAGTTAAAGTGAATGAATGTGTTCCTAGCCTGTACCCGGCTTTCTCTTTTGTTATAATCCATGCCGAGATTCCCAACCTCCCCAGTTTGTTTTGGTCTCTTTTTATCTCGGCTGGTTCAGCGTTTTATTGTCCCTTTCCGCTAATTTTTTACCCCCCTCCCCACTCCCTTAGCGAGTGTGCTTCTTGATTTCGCCATTGGGCGGAATACAGCGGCCACTCTTTTTTCTGGGATGGTCGGTTCTTACTAACATTGATTATTATTTTAGTTCAAAATTTGTTGTATTTTTAGTTTATTTTTGGGTTCATCCCCCTCCCATCATTTCATTTTCATTAAATATTTTACATTATATTGTATATATTATATTGTACATAAATACATTTTTATTGTCACGGGTTAATTTCCCCACTTTTTAGGTGTCCCTTGTAAGTTTCTGGCATTGTGGTGTACGAAGGATTGGGAGTAGATGGATGGGTTCTTTTGGTGACTGTGCAAATTGTAACGAGTGAATGGGTCGTGATAGTGTTTAGCTAGGTATAGGATAGTTAAGTGAGAACCAACCTCTCCCCCTCCCCTTTTAGGCCTTGTGCCATAATTTTGTAAATTTTACAAAATAAATAGTGCCCTGACGAGCCGTTGTTCGAAACAGAGCGCGCCTCGCATTTTTGTCTTATTACAAGTTGAATTTACGTGTTGCCCGAAGTTAATTGTGAGTACCTGTTTTTTTGCTGTCTTTGTTCTGTCTTCGTCGCGCTGTTTGAACTTTTTTGTGGATTTTTTGTGTTTTGTGAGGGGGGGGCAAGTCAAGCTATGGCTTTGTCTCCCCAGCCCTCAACTTCTGATGCCGTGCCTGCGGTGACTCCCTCACCGACGGTATGGGTAAAGGCACCCGTTAACAAGGATGCCAAGTACTACTCGCAAATGCGAGAAAAATACCAAGACTACATAAAAGACAACGAATTGGTAGCAATACCAGAAGTGGTGAATGTAGTGGCAAAGAAGACAATCTCTCTACTGACAGCCGATGAAAAAACGCGAAAATTTATTGCTGTCAGTAGGGAGAACATGGAAGAAGCCTTGAAAGCCCTGGACATTGTACCTTGCGTACTGGCAAGAAGGTCCCGTGCAATGTGGGACATCTTGCTGGGCTCGGAGGGGGAGGCGATGGATCTGGCAGGAAATGTACTAACAGCAAAAGGTATTCGGTTTCAGACCGAGTACCTTGGTACGAGAAAAACAAAAATCACTATACATGGCGTGCCGGTGGACATTTCCTGTGACCATGTCGGAGCATTTTTTGCTACTTTCGGCGCAGTAGAAGAGGTGGCACGCATAACCAGCAAGGCCGGTGTGGCCACGGAAGATATATGTGTTAGTGTGGTGGTTGACCGCGAAAATTTTTTGAAGGTCCCAGACATTTTGCTCTGTAGAGGAAGAAAGTTGTTTGTGGTAGTGGAAGGAAGGAAGCCGCACTGCTGGGCGTGTGGTCTGGCCGGACACACATTCAAAATGTGTCCGGCAAGGAAACCGCAAGAGAAGGAGGTGACACCGGCAACACCGCCGGTGGCAAAAGCAACAGTCCCTCCGGAAAAAAAACCCGAAGGAAAACCCGAAGGAAAACCCGAAGGAAAAGGCGGTGAATGGACGGAGGTGGTCAGGAGGGGGAAGAAAGTTGCTTCCCCTCCTCCACAACATGACAAGACCCCGTCTCCCGAGAAGAAGAAGCCTCGTGGGGAGGCAAAGCAGCAACATCAACAACAGCAAAAGCAACAACAACAAAGTCAACGGAGAGAGCAGCAGCAGCAGCAACAACAAGAAGTAATGGAGGTGGAAATGCCTCCCCCCCGTTCCTTATCGTTGAAGAGAGGACGGGAGGAGGATGAGGAGGTGACCCAAAAAAAGGGAAAGAAGGAAGTGCAGGAACGAGGCAGAGCGGAGAGGGTAAAGGAAAGTACCAGAACCCAATCCGCCCCTACATCACCCACCAGAACTGTGTCTCTTGAGGGGAGGAGTAAGTCCACCTCCCCTATAAGAAAAATAACTTCTCCTCCCCCCACACCTCCCACACCCTCCACCCAATCAGAAACTTCCTCCCCTGCAGCTGATATTCCCTCCCCGATTCCATCCCCGAATCCTGAAAAACCCTCCCCGAAACGGGAGAAAAACAAGAACATTTTCGCAAAAGGAGATGTTTGCAAAATAGACAGACAGGCCTTAGAGAGGGACCTTTCTTCTCAGAAGAAGGCCCTCCTAAGGCCTCTATTCAAATTGAAAAACATAGACGGAAAGTCTATCGAGGACCCTGCCAATTTCCCAGGGGCCCCCGGGGTACTGACCTTAATCAGAAATACCGGGGGTAGCAGAACAAAAGCCTGGGAATTTGTGCAGGGGGCCGTCGAGGCCTTTCCAAACATAAAAATGGCCCAAACGGGCACAAAATATCTTCAGCGGCTTTCACATTTCTGTGCCGGGAGGGTCCTCGTCATCCTCCACCCATCTTTATATAGGGCTGTAAAGCTAACATTCCCTACGGACGTCGGCGGCATTGTCCAGGACGGACGAATTACGTCCGATATTGGTACAGGAAACCTTGGACAATCCGTCGGGGTCCCTACTCCCATAGATTTTCGCTCTGTATGTGACCAGAAGTAATTTTCTGCTTTCTCTTTTCAGGTCTAAACGATGTCAATTAAGTTAGCCAGTATGAACGTGAAGGGCCTTAGGGATCGGAGTAAGGCGGCCCGCCTGCTCCGGGACCTCTTGTCCTTCGGCGTGGATGTCGCCGCGATCCAAGAGACTCACTTTGTTTGCAAGGTCGATGCTTGTGTGCTGTCTAACGACTTTGTCGTCTATTCAGCATATGGGAACCGGCTGGCCAGAGGAGTGTCTTTGCTGGTCAAGCGTACCCTGGACGCGAAGGTGGATCTTGTCCATGTCGGTGCCGAGGGCCGGCTGATCGTGGCCGATATTGCAGTGAAAAGCAATGCGTTTCGTCTGGTTGCGATTTATGCGCCCAACGACCAGGAGGAGCGCGTCTCGTTTTTTCGGCGGTTGGAGCCCTTCCTGGTGGATTCCAAGCGACTCGTCTTAGTGGGGGACTGGAATGCCATCCTGGACCCCAAGTTGGATAGAGGGCGGGGAGCTAGAGGGAAGGAACGTGATCGTAGCTTGGTCGATCTCATCGAGGACTTCGGTCTAGTCGATAGATACCGGGCCGATCACAAGGGCGGGAGAATGTGGACGTGGGCTAATAGTTGGCCTTCTACCAAGGTGGCTAGCTACCTTGATAGAATGTTAGTTCGTGAAGCCGAACTAGATTTCTTAGATTGTCCCACGTTCCACTGGCTAGGTTACTCGGACCACAAACTCGTTTGTGCCCGGGTAAATTTAGAAAATAGGGTTAGAATGGCTGGTTACTGGAAGTTCAACGTGTCCTTACTGGACAGGCGGGACTTCCGGCGCCAGCTAATTAACTTAGTGCAGCGGGCGTTAACTGGGGGAGTCATCGGGAATAAGTGGTGGGATAACCTTAAGGATAGTATTAGGTCTTTCACCACTCAGTTCAGCATTCGGCTCAAACTAGATAAGGCTGACAAGGTGAAGACACTTAGAGCTAACTACTCCCGGGCGGTGGCTGGTGGGGATCCCCTAGAGATAGCCATAGCTAAGGAGGCCGTGGACCGGTCGAATAGCGATCGTTACATGGGCCAGGTAGTTAGACATAAGTTAAGCAAGATGTCTTCCGAAGCTGTGAATATGGGCGCAGAACTGCGCAAGGAAGAAATTCGCCGCGGAGGCGACCGGTACATTCGAGAGGTTCGCAACCCGGAGGGACACACTCTGCGGTCGACTGACGACATGTGCGAGGCGTTTCGGCGGCATTTCGAGATCCTGTTTACCAAGGAGCCCGGTCTCCGTGATGAGGAGTTTCGCAGCTATTTGGCTGACTTCCCCCGGCTTTTGCCGGCTGATGCAGCTAGCTGCGAGGGAGAGATTACGGAGGGCGAAGTCTACGCGGCGCTGAAGAAGGTCGGCAGTGGCAAATCGCCGGGTCTCGATGGTTTGCCCTATGAATTGTACTTGAGGCTGTCGCACATCTTTGTCCCGATTTTGACTGTCGTGTTCAACAACTGGTTCCGGCAGGGGTCCATCCCCAAACGGTTCACCAGGGGTGTGATCACGCTGTTGAGAAAAGGCAAGGGTGTGGGGAGGGAGCTAGAGGGTTACCGGCCCATAACTCTGCTAAACACAGAGTTAAAGATTTTGGCCAAGATCTTGCAAAATCGTTTGCAATTAGTTGCCGAGTCTCTGTTGGGACCTGAGCAGACTTGTGCTGTGAAGGGCCGAACAATTCAGAGCAACCTGCATCTGATACGCACGATCATAGAGGGGATAAAAGACGACGACGAAGCCGCGCTGATCCATTTAGATCAGTCCAAGGCATTTGATAGGGTTGACCATCGGTATCTGGCGGCTGTCCTGCAGGCAGCTGGATTCGAAACCAACTTCCGCCGCTGGATTAGCCTCCTGTATCAATCCCCGACGGCTGTGGTACAGGTGAACGGAAAGTTGTCGGGCGTTCTGGCGCTGTCTAGGTCGGTCCGACAGGGTTGTCCACTGTCGCCCCTACTTTATGCTTTGGCGTTGGAGCCCCTCCTTCGCCGGCTAAGGGACAGGGCGTGCAGTCCGGCCCTACGTGGAATCGCTGTCCCTGGTGGTGCTCGAGCCAGGGTTTCCGCGTACGCCGATGACGTCACTACTTTCGTGTCCTCCCGCAGGGACATCGAGGTGGTACAGAAGGCGCTTGAACGGTACGAACAGGTGACAGGGGCCAAGATTAACCGCAACAAGTCGTCCGGCTTGCGGTTAGGCGCCTGGAAGGGTCTGACCCTCCCGGGGCCCTTCGACTGGACGGACGGCCCGGTCTGCATTCTTGGAGTGTGGTTCGGGCCCGACCTACAGTTGGAGAAAAATTGGTCTGAAGTACTGGCAAAGGTAGGCGCGTCGGCCAAGATTTGGCGCCGAAGGAGGTTGTCCTTAAAGGGTATGGCTGAGGCGTGTGCTACATACGTCTTTCCCATCATCCTTTACCAGTTGTCAGTACTTCCACTTTGTAAACGGCATAAGAAGGCGATCGAGCGTTTGCTATTCTCCATTTTATGGAGAGGACGCAAACACTATGTCGACAAACGTGTCTGTTACCAACGTCCGTGTCATGGGGGCCTGGGAATGCCATACCTGATGGGCCATAAGGTTGCGTCGAGGTTGGTTTTTCTCAGGCGAGCGATTTCCGAAGACTCATTGCTTAGGGGGATAGTGAGGGACATGTTCCCTAGACTTACTATCACTCCCCCCATCTTGAGGCGGTGCCGTAAGCCTCGAGAGCGATCGAGTTTTCTCCTCGAATGTCTGGCGGCCCTGCGGGCCATTCCACGGTCCAGTGACCTTTCACGGCCTAGGAGAGTCTTCTATCGTGGGTTAGTGGAGGGCGTCGCAAAGGATTCACTACGTGATGTGCTGCGCTTGTCGGAGGACGAGTTTCGCTCGTTCTGGTCTTGGGCGCCAGGGAGTGATTATCTCAACAACTCTGAGTTTTCGCTCACCTGGCGATTAGCTCGGAATCGCTTGCCTCTCAATGACATGGCCTTCATATGGGGCCTGGCGGATTTGCCAGATTGTGAACGCTGCAACCTTGGCTTGGAAGAAACGGCTTCGCACGCCTTCTACCATTGTTCGCGGGTTCGCCCTCTATGGGACCGGGTCGGCGAGTTGACTGCTCGTATCGAGCCGCGAGAGCTTGTGCTCATTGATCGTGCATTCGCCTGTGATAATGTGTCGCCCCCGTTCTCTGGGATGAAGCGTATGGTGTTTCTGTCGCTGCTAGCCACGGCTCGAATGGTGATTTGGACGACGCGATTGGAGGAAGTCTTGCGAGGTCAGCGTCTTTCACATCAGGATCTGATCTGTTATTTTGAGCATCAGCTCAAAATAAAGATTAGAACTGATTGGAAACGTTTGACTTCGACAGACTTTAGCAAAAGGTGGGTAAATGTGGCGAGCCTGGTTCGTTTGAACGGGGCTAATCTTGATTTTCTCTTTTAGATCTGCTGGTTACATCGGGGTGGATTCCTCTGGAACCCTCCCCTGGTTAAGCTAGTTCTCTCTTGTGTACCTAGTTAAAGTGAATGAATGTGTTCCTAGCCTGTACCCGGCTTTTTCTTTTGTTATAATCCATGCCGAGATTCCCAACCTCCCCAGTTTGTTTTGGTCTCTTTTTATCTCGGCTGGTTCAGCCTTTTATTGTCCCTTTCCGCTAATTTTTTACCCCCTCCCCACTCCCTTAGCGAGTGTGCTTCTTGATTTCGCCATTGGGCGGAATACAGCGGCCACTCTTTTTTCTGGGATGGTCGGTTCTTACTAACATTGATTATTATTTTAGTTCAAAATTTGTTGTATTTTTAGTTTATTTTTGGGTTCATCCCCCTCCCATCATTTCATTTTTCATTAAATATTTTACATTATATTGTATATATTATATTGTATATAAATACATTTTTATTGTCACGGGTTAATTTCCCCACTTTTTAGGTGTCCCTTGTAAGTTTCTGGCATTGTGGTGTACGAAGGATTGGGAGCAGATGGATGGGTTCTTTTGGTGACTGTGCAAATTGTAACGAGTGAATGGGTCGTGATAGTGTTTAGCTAGGTATAGGATAGTTTAGTGAGAACCAACCTCTCCCCCTCCCCTTTTAGGCCTTGTGCCATAATTTTGTAAATTTTACAAATAAATAGTGCCCTGACGAGCCGTTGTGCGAAACCGCGGTAGGTCTTGGCGATCTTGCGATTTTTTTCGTGTATATATATATATATATATATATCCTGTCACGCTCATGTAAGGAGAAACAATAGCGATACAGCATCGGCTCACTTCATTCTCTTTACTACCGGTTATTAAACTTTACTTCCAGTTATGAAATCTCGCATGAACTCGTGTGGGTGATAAATCATTTTCCACCATGCAACCCTAGCCCTCTGACAGACGAAACGTTTTAATCTTCCACTAACTGTATAGCTATTTCTATATCAGATTTGACATTCATGAGTGGGATCAGCTCGGACTTTGGCAGCTAGGATCTGCCATGCCGTATTTACGGTGACAATTCATCCCAATTCCCCTCTTATTCTTTTGATAGAAAACAAGTTCCACTCAGACAATTTCATTTTCAGAACTATTGTAACACACCTGAAAATTCGGTCTCCATCCAGTCACTTTCCCACTGCCATAACGTACCTTCTCTGTGACTTTTCTATAAACACTTCAATGCTAATTGTGTTGATGAAATTTCTTCTACGGTTACCTAGATTCTATGAATTTAAGCGCAGTACTAGATTGACAGCAAGTCATTCGTTCACAGTTAAATTGACTACAAGTGTAACTGTAACTTCTATGCTACTATCAGTTTCTTCTATCGTCCTTATTGGAATTCTCTTTTCACTACTTGCTTTCCAATTGATTCTAATCCTCAAAAATGTAAATGCAATACCAATAGTTACTTTTACTCTTAATTCCTGTTCTTTATCGTCCTCTTTCCTTAATAGTTTTCTTTTTCTCACATACTTTTATCTATCAGTAACCACCGTGCGTCTTCTTGGCTTTATCGTTTTGATTTGTCTGAAATGAAACATTAATGATGAGCAGGAAGAGAAAAGAGTAATCAGTAAGACAGTTATAGCGAACGACATTGCATTTAAACTTTTGCAGATTAAAGTTGGCTGGAAAGCATGGAGCTGGAAAGGAGTTCCACAAGCAAGGAGTGCGAGAAAAAGAAACTTATAGTTACATCTCGCCAACTCATTTGGAACGAATATTTGAAATCCGCCACAAAATAGTTTCAAGCCTAAAGTACAAAACAAGAGACAGTGAACTGTTAATGTAAAACTTCGATAGAAGAGTCTAAAATGAACAGAAAATTTGGAATTGTATGAAATATTTTACTGTGTTGGTCATCAATTTAATGCCACTGTTTTCTTTACTTTTTGATCCGATATGATGGATTCACGGTAACGAACAATTCGCATTTCCTTCATTTTATTTTGATCAAGAAAAAGTTCCACTCAGACAGGTTTTTCCCAGTTATTTGTAAGCTAATGGCCATATCATGTTGAAACAATTGTTCCTGCATGATTGCCGAATTTAAGCAACGTCGAGAGTTGTCTAGATGTGTGACCATTTAGGAATACCAGGTGCTGTAAGCTTAGCTGTACTTCTAGTGTAATGGATAATCTCTTGAAATTGTTAACCAAGTAGCCGAGTTACAATTTCACTTGTGTCCGTTATATTTGCTTATGTGAAACAACCGTTGGGAATAGTATGAATCTGCCTCTTTCCCACAGTTACTGTAAAACACTTTAATGGGGAAAACATTCTTAAATAGAAACCAGATTCGAAAGCATTTTCACATCAAAACCTGCAGAATCTCAATTTTTATCAACAAGCTGCCCTTAAAGTCTCCACAATTAATAATATTGAATGTAGAAATGAACAAAATCTAATTGTACTTATTTTTTTTACAAATATTTTAATGGCATCTACACTGGAGAGTTTTTTCCTTTGGTGCTTCGACCACGTGAATTTAAGCGTACTACTAGATTGGCATCTAGGTCCCACCTTTTTAACATTGAAATAGTTAAACGCAACCGCCACATCTATTCGAACAGTTTCGTTTCTCACATTTCCCGAGTGTGGAACTCCCTTCCATTTACTTGCTTCTCTAATAGATACAATCTCCAAAAAATTAAATGCAACGTCAATTACCATCTCTTATCTTCCTGAATCTCTTTTACCAATCATCCTCTTTTTAATGACCCCTGTACCCAGTCTCTTAACTCAATGTAACTCCTTGCACCAAAAATCTTATCGAAGAAAGTTGATAAACAAGAACGGAAGTTATTTATGACTCAAATCAATATTTCAAAAGCGACTATTGTCCGAATATGAGTAATATTTGTTGAACAATATTTGCTGAATCGTTGTTATCATTATGCCCTAGTTGATAAAATCGTTGGTTAGTGAATTTGGTGGCATAGTGGTTGTGAGTTCAATCCATGGTTCGAGCAGTGTGTACTTGCAGTCAGTTGAAACGGGCGAGCAGTAACCGAGATTGCTAAATAAAAATTAGCAGGGTCAGTAGGACGGAAACAGTCTATACCCAGAATAAATAAAGGTTTCACTTCGGAATATTTTGTAGATTACCCAGATCGATATGCACATGAGGAAGATCAGAGGACACAACAGCCGAAACGTTATAATAAAAACAACACAGATGAGGATAATAGTCTTAAACAATGCAAGTGATGATACCCACCTCATACAACTAATTCAAAAAGAAATTAGGATTTTAAGTTGTAAATCACCAGGAAATAGTGGTTATCTAAAGTTCAGTTCGCTAGTACTACAGATATGATATTTGTTGTTAAAAGATCAATATATAGTTATTAGATAGTCTTTCATATCATTATATATTTCTTTTTGTATATTTCCGTATGTATGTTTGTCTTTTCCAGGCGAAACAAGGATATTTTCTGGAAATTCTATAAATAGTGGCTGCTGTTTTTTATCATTAAATGACCATATTAGTATTGTATTTCAATAGTTTATTATTATCATCTTTTGATTTCTGCTATGGTCATACTACCTACCAAATCTACGGAAAGACCTAACGCAGGCCATGGTCTGTTGTTATGACTACATTTCATGTTTTATTTTCTAACTGTCATAACATCACTAGCGTTACACGGATAGTGAGTGGGTTGTAGTTATCAAGACTGTTTGGTATTTATTCGAGGTATTAATATAAAATGGATATCAGATATATTTGCTCACAGAATTCTAGAGATGGAAGGTAATTAAATATATATGAACGAAATGATTTGCTTGTTTTAAACTCTTTTAGGATGAGTGTTTTTCAGGGTGAGTCTTTTTCAGTGTAAGTCGTGTCGCTTGAAATAACGCTGATTAATCAATTTTGGTGTTTTAAAAACATTGTATAGAGAAAAATACGGCACCCAACCAAGGAAAACTTACTGAGAAATGTATATAACCTAAAGACACCAAATTAGTTTAATGAGTACAATAAACAGTGAATAAAAAACAGAAACTTTTTTGAGAAACCCAATCCTCTCAGCAAATTAAGTAACTGCCGACGACACATTTTTAATTTTTAATATTTTATATTAACTTACTTTTTAAAGAGTTAACGGATTTTTATTTTTCACTAACAGTATAGCCCGGCGTTGCTCGGGTGTAATGAAAGCTTTAAAACTAATCCATGGTCCTGGAACTCAGACTCTTTGGACGTTGGAACGAAAGACTAAAAAGCAATAGTTGTTTCCAGTTAAAGCGAAACCGTCGACTGAAAGAAAAATGAATGGATGTAAGTCAAATTTTGATTTCCTGTTATCGATATCAAATAAGTTTTTTCGTCGTAAACTGAATTTTGAAGCTAAATAAGTCCTCTGAGTATCATGGCTGAGACTAAGAACTACAATTATACCTACTTAGAGCCAAACCGGAAGCAAAAACTAAAATAAAAGTGCTGAAAAAATACAGACAGACAGGCAGATAAACAGACACACACACAAACATATTGCCTTTTATATATATATATATATATATATATATATATATATATATATATATATTATCGATTTTCTGCATTATTGTAAGAACTGCAACCTTGAAACTTCTGAATATTGTTTCTTATGTCTTTGTCTATAAGTGTATCAAATTTGATTAAAATCGGACCACTCCTTCTATAACCCGATTTTTTCGATTATCGATTTTCGATATTTTCGACACAAAACCTGGCTAATAACACTCGCAGACGCTTAGAGTACAACTGTGTAAATTTCCAAGAAAATCGGTTCAGCCGTTTCGAAGTCTATAGGTAACGGGCACACACACAGACACACACACAGACACACACACACACACACACACACACACACACACACACACACACACACACACACACACACACAAAGTTTCATTTATAAATAAGTTTAGATCCGTCACGTATTTATTTCCTCAAACGTCATTTTTAGGGGATACTAAGTAGAACATCCTGCTTTTAAACAGTGTTTATGTCGTCTACCGGATTGTGCATACACTTTCTTTATTAAAACGAAAAGAGAAATAAACACTGTTTATAAATACAAGCCGTTCTACTCAAATACAGATCTCCACTAAATGACGTTTGAAGTAATACAATTATCTTCATTTACATATTTCTTTAACACATTTCCAGGAGTCAATTCCGAAATCTAACTTCTAACGCCAATTCGTGAGTTTGTCCGAAAAGTTCATGTCGAATTTTAAGGGAAATTAATACAGAAAACAAAATTATGCCACTAAATATTTATTCAACTAAATATGAACCATTTTGTTGCACAACTTTTTCTTCATTTTCCTTCAATTTAAAAATTTCGTTTTCCCAGAATTTTGGTGGCTTCTCGGTAAAAACTCATTAAGGTGTTTTTGTTTTTTTTTATGCAATACAAAGAATTAAAACTTTTATCATTGAGATAGTTTTGCAAGGACTTGAATAAATGAAAACTAGCTGTAACATTTTTTGCCGGGTGCTAAAAACACGTCAGATCTGGCATTATCCTGGATGGAAAACATCTTTTTTGTTCGCCAATTCTAGGCTTTTTTCATGAATTGCTGCATTTAATTCGCCCACTTGCGAGCAGTACTTTTAAGAATCAGTTAACGGGTTACTTAGCAGAATCTTTAGCACAAGATTTCTTTTTTAGTCCCACCAGATCCAAGGCATGAATTACTTAGGATGAATGTTTGGGGTGGTTAAAGTTCGTTCATTTCAATTACCCCATATTTTCTGCTGAACATTGTTGTAAACAATCTATTTCTCTTCATCCCTCACAATATTCTTAAAAAAGAATGTATTTTCATTGCCTCTATACGTCAAATTACAGATAGAAATGTGATCTATAATATTCTTTTCACTCAGATAGTGTGGCACTCAAACATCGTAGCTTCACTAAGTGCTTATGGATGATGGATGTTGAAAAATCTAGTGTTTTCGCCAATTTTCTCGTTGCGTAACGCGGATTATTGTCAATGAATATCTTGAATTATTCGTTATCGGTAGTGGGAATCTATCTGAGCGTTCTTTTTCAATAAGGCTACAATCACTAAGTCTAAACTTAGAGAACCACTACATCCAGAGATATTTTGAAGTGTGCTCTAAACGAAAATGTAAGCATATATTTGTCGATAAATGTTCTAACGTGTTGAAACATGAATGGCTACAAATCAGCATGAACTTTCCGGACAATCTCAGTATAATAATCAGTTTAGGCCAGAACATTTTTCAAATACGTCATCAATGTGTTATATTTAGAAAACAAATTTACTCATAAAATGCTTGTCTTTATGATTTTTCATTCCTGCTTTAGACGCCAGGTATCAGCTATTTGCATTGAATACAACGAAATAACTCGTCAAATCGTAGTTGTAGACTTGATGGCAAGACCAAAAAATCTCGATAACGCATAAGTACGTACAAATCAAAAACATATCTTAAAAGCGGTAGTCAATGTGTTAATATGCTTAATATTTTATGTATTAATGTCATATTATTTTGAATAAGTATTTTGTAATATTTAATTTATAATAACAGAATACCATTTTTTACTTACTTTTGTTTTTACGGTTATAAGAACAGAAATAAATTCCTTAAATAAGTATATCAAAAGTATACAATTAAATATATCATACATATATCATAAGTTTATCATAAGTAAATAAGTACATAATGAATCGTAACCGTATCGTAAGTATATCATCAGTAAATCATAAATACGTACATCATAAGTACACCATAATTATAAGCAAGAACATCTTAAGTGCTTTTAATAGTATGTTTCACCTTGTACAAGGTTCGGGAACCACTCAAGGTAGAGGGTTACGTTAAGGTTTACCTTGTATGGATTGGAGGGGAAAATAATGTTTTAATTTTAGATTGAATAGAATAAGATTGCAGTAATCAGACTGGGTAGTGGTTTTAGGGGAGAAGCTGTTCAAGTGGAACTTATCTCTCGCCGAGAAAATACGGAGGGAATGTGTGGGGTTTGTTATTATGTAAATGGCATGTCGGGTCCTACACTTGAGTGTTAGACCTGCAGGAAACCAAAAAAGGTGGTTCGTCCAAGAATTTTCTATGGTAGTTGCGGCAGAGTAGCGAGAGGTTCGTCACATTCCGTCTGTGTGTGTGTGTGTGTGAGAGAGAGAGAGAGAGAGAGAAAGAGAGAGAGAGAGATTGAAAGGTGAAAAATAATTCTTCTTCAACAAGGAGTCGGAGACACTTTTAAACAATAACGAGACTGGAAAGTGAATTCTGGGCAGCTTCCGCCCAAATATGTGCGTTGTGGTGCAGTGGCTATCGACTCGGAACGAGAAATCGGGGAGCCGAGTTCGAATTCCAGCTGAATTCCTTGCATTCATTTACGCACAAATACCATTGGTAAATGTATTAATCCCTCTATTTCTTTCAATTATGGGTTAAATAATAGGACAGATTGGGTCATATAGCCTTGACTGGCAACCTGTCTACCGCAGAAAGCAATAGCAACCTACAGCGGGATAATCTTCTGCCCAGTCAGTCATGTCTCTTTCGAGATATGATCGCCCAAAGCGTGTATTACTTATGGCATTACCGACTGACTTCATTTTCCGTCCGATCTGGTAATTATGTCATTTTATCTGCATCTTTAGCGATGGATCGTATATAAAAGTTCCACTTGAGGTCGGATGTGAGTCTGAGGCTCATAACTCTCTCAAGGCAAGAGGGCCTCCTCGAGGAGACATCCGTTCATCGTGAGGTTGGGTACCTCGGGGTCTGATCGGTGGTGATGGAATGTAACCAGTTTGGTTTTAGAGGCACGGAATATAATCACCCAGTTTTTCCACACTGAGTAGTTAATGTTAGATTGAAAGAAAGGTCAGTTGTCAATCTTTGACCGCCAAGATTTTAAACATGCCACAAGTACATACACCTAATAGGTATATGATAATGACATCCTAAATAAGTTTATAATTGAGACATGTCAGTACAGCATAAGTAATTGCATCAAAATAAACACATTATTAGTAAATATATCAAAAGTAAGCATATAAGGACATCATATGTACATCACAAGTATATATATATATATATATATATATATATATATATATATATAATCGTGTCACCCCAAGCAAGGCATTCCACTGCCACTATAGCGCAGGAGGTTACATAGAGGGATTGGGTATAGGAAATGTCAGAAGGAGGGTGATAGACGACTTAGGATGTACATAAGGTGAGAGTGGGTGTGAGTTAGTGTGTTAGGAGGTGTCTATTAACCTTACATTTAAACTCCTGGCGGTTGTAGCTGTCGGGGAAGCAAGCATGCGGTAGGGAATTCCACAGGCGGGAAGTGCGAGGAAAGAAGCTGTTGGAGTAGAAATTGCGGTTAGATTTCATCGGTTTCACTGTAAAAGGGTGGGACCTAGTTGCCAATCTAGTATCTCATGCAAATTCACATCTAGGGGGCACCAGTGATTTAAGTTCGTCAGAGCAGAAGCCATGAAAGTATTTATAGAAGAGGCACAGGGATGCCACGTCACGCCGGTGAGAGAGATACTGCAGGCCGTCAGCCAAGTCGGTACATGACAAATATGTCATAATTAAATAATGAACCATAATTATAAGTTTGTCATAAGTACAGTATAAATATATCTTTATAAATTATTAAAATTATAAATTATTATAATTATTTGTATGTACATCTATCTATCTAAATCTGATCTATCTAAACTTATTTATAAATGGAACTTTGTCTCTGTATGTGTATGTGTGTGTGGGGGGGGGGGTCCGTTACCTATAGACTCCGAAACGGCTGAACCAATTTTCTTGAAAATTTACACAGTTGTACTCTAAGCGTCTGCAAGTATTCTTAGCTCGGTTTTGTGTCGAGGTACCCCCGATAAATATCGAAAATCGATAATCGAAAAAATCGGGTTATAGAATGAGTGGTCCGATTTTAATCAAATTTGATACACTCATAGACAAAGACATAAGGAACGATATTCAGAAGTTTCAAGTTTGCAGTTCGTACAATGTTGCAGAAAATCGATAATATGTATATATAAAAGGTAAGATGTTTGTGTGTGTGTGTCTGTTTATCTGTCTGTATGTCCTTTATACAAATCCACAATTTTTATCCGATTCTCACCAAACTTCACACAAATATTCTTTAGGCTGAGTCTGAGCTGCAGGACCATGGATTAGTTTTAAAGCTTTCATTCCACCCGAGGAACGCCGGGCTATACTGTTAGTTATAAATAAATGAATCATGAATATGTTATCAGTTGATAAATATAATAAGTATAAGTACATCCTAAGTAGTTACATCATAAATATATATCATAACTAAGTACCTCATAAGTAAAGCATAAGTAAATTATAATTAATAAGTATATTAATATATCGTAATTACATAGAAAATGTCAGAATTACATAATGAGTCATAAGTATAAGTACATAATTAGCACATCATAAATATACGATAAGTCTAATAAGATGTACGTAATAACTACATACATCATAAGTATATCATAAGTACCTTATAATCTCATAAAGACATAATAACTCATAAGCATAAGTACATCCTAAGTAAGTATAGCATAAGTATAGAAGGAAGTACATCTTAAGTAAATAATTTATATGTCATAAGTAAGTAATATATCATAAGTACTTCATAAGTACATTCTAAGAATATCATAAGTAAGTATATAAGTACATCATAAATATACAAGTTTCATTATAAATACATTATATGTAAGTAAACCATAAGTATATTTAAATATATAAATATCGTAAACATAGCATTAGTATATCGTAAGTACATCATAAGTATATCCTAACCAAGTCATAAGTACGTAACAAATCATGAGTATATTATAAATACATATTATCATGATTAATGGATCATTGCAAAAGTCTATACACGATTTTCGTTGTTTTTAATTTCCTCATCTTTTGCAAGTGTCTAATGTCTAGATTAGTAGACAATAAGTAAATACATCGTAAATATGCCAAAAGTATGTAATTAATCAGAAGTATAAGTTCATCATAAGATCAATTGATTGAAATCATTATTACGGCTCATCAACCCTTTGCAAGTTATTAAAGTCAGAAAATACTTTTAGATTGTAATAGTTTTTTCAGATAATAAATATTTATTGTTACATGTTTTAACAATAAACCAATAGCTGAGGGGAGAATGTATGAATTCATACCTTTTCGAAGGGGTATTGCCGCGTAGGTGAGTATAATGAATCAAACAAGAATTAAAACTCGGCTGTTCGGTTAACAATCCCGAGACATTATCCGTTATACCACCCATACACGCAAGCTTACAGCACCTGGTGGATACTATAAGTATATCTTAATATATCAGGAATATGCCATACGTTTAATTATAATCCTGAATACGTAGATAATACGTATATCAAAAGGATAACATAGGTATATCCTAATTAAGTGGGCCATAATTGCATCATAATTAAGTATGCTATTCATCGTCATTTATCCATCACACCCTGCATAGGGCAGCAACAAAAAGTTGCTGTAACAAACTGTTTTTTACGGGGCAAGGTTGTTAGCCCTGCAACCAGCCCCCAAACCTTGAGGACCGGTGGACCATTCTTGGTCTTTTCGTTTACAGCACCTGATATTCCCAAATAGTCACCCATTTAAGTACTGACCAAGCTCGATGTTGCTTAACTTCGGTGATCGGACGGGAACCGGTGCATTCAACACTATATAGCCATAGACGAGTATGCTATTAGTACATCATAATTAAGCTCGTCATAAGTACATCATGATTAAATATATCATAAGTACATCATAATTAAATATATCATAAGCAGATCTTAAATATGTCATACGTTTAATCATAAGTACATCCTAAATAAGTAGATTATAAATATATCATAGGTACATCATGAGGTGCATCATAATTAAGTATGTCATAAGCATGTCATAACTCATAATAATTAGATAATAAGTACGAGCATCAATAAGTCCTATTTTTTCAACCTAAACTCCTTCTCTGGCAATGCACTTAATTCGAAAGTAGGTATCTCCACTCGATTTTCGATACTTAATTTTTAAATTGAATTTTTAAAAATAAAACCTTTTTCTTGAAACTTAAATTTGGCTTAACTGAAAGTTAAATGTTTAAATTTACTATTTCTACTAAGCAAAATATTCTGGTGTTTTTCAAACAGAAACTATATTTATTGGAATCTAAAATTTTGAGAAATATTTTTAATTTTCAATTTTTCCGCTATTTTTTAGCAATCGATACATATGTAAACAAAAGTTAATTCTCAGTTTAAAATCTTGCAAAAATAAAATAAAATACACATCTCTCGCTCTTTATCTTTGGAAAATTGTCACATTTAAAATTAAATTAATCTAATTTGAAACAATTATTACTTGTTTATGGCATGCAATTTAGAATAAAAGTATTTCTTAATCACAAAGGTCTGACTCGTTAACATTTCAAGTAGGCGATGACAGCACCTGGTATCAATCAATCTGGAAGTATGGTGATCAAAAGATGACATAACCCAGTTTAACATTTTGTAAGGGAAAAAACCCTTAAATGATGTAACCTGTTAATAAGTCTCTTATAAGTTTCCATAATAAAAGAAAATGTTCAGTCTAACACAATAAAAATAAAATAGAAATTATTTTTAAAATCTTATTTCTAAATGATTTGTATTAAGCTTATGAATTTTCGATTTGGATTTGGATTTGAGTTTTGTTTAACGGCATATCAACCTATGTGGGTTATTTAATGCCGAAAAAGTAGAGTTTAAAGAGATTTTTTTAATGTTCGGTTATAGTAAGAAAGTTGATTTAGTCAGATTTTGACGAAAAAGTTCATCCTTTTATTTTTTTTTATTTTTTATTTTTTTAAAAACTTACGATGTCTTCTAGTTTCGTATTCAAAAATGTATTGCTGGTTATTAATTTAATTTGAAAGTGTATATTTTTCTATAAAAGTCTGATTTTATATATATTATATTTCTATAAAAGTATTTTTATACTTTCATAGTGTTTTGACCCCAGTTTGGGGTTAGCTATTTACCCATAGCTGGGACCCTAACAGATGCTACCACTCCGGGTCAGAGTGGACAACAGCAATTAAGAGGTGGTTCCATGCTTCTCACAACCTCCCAATCAGAGGCCTTGCTGCTGGATGCAGTTTGCCGTCATACCCAGGCCGAATTTTCGATTTGTAAATAGTCTTAATTTTTAAAGAATTAATAAGACACTGAGGAAATGGAAGAAATTTAAAAAGATGTTTGAAACTTTAATTAGCAAAGAGAAAAATGAAAACAATTCTTATAAAAATTCATTATGCATCGAATTTTTTTCTTTTTCAGAATATGATATCCTAAAATTATATTATTTATAAAATCAATTAAAACTTTACCTACATAAAAAATAGTCTAGTTTTAATGCATTTTTTAATTTACTATTCGGAGTAGATTTTCGGAAAAGTGGTCTGGAAACATTACATTATCTACATTCCTCAATGAGTACGGCATTTAAATAATAAATACAAAATTGTTATAGATAATGTATTTCTCGACGTTTTATGCAGTTAATTGGAGTGGGGAGTAACAGATGTAAAACAAAATATTATCACCAAGATTTTCTAAAAGTAATAATTGCATAAATGATTACATTTATTTGTGAATAAATCCATTAAGTCTCATTAAAATCAGACTAGTAGTTGATTTTTGCAAGAATTTTCAAATTAATGCGTCTTTCAACGCCAGAAAGCGACTTGCGTAATATTATGTTTTGCTTAATAGTTACATTACGCAAATATGCTGTGAATCACTGACGGAAAACAAAAAAAGAAATTTTAACTAAAATTTCGAAAATGTTAGAAAGGATTTAATTTTTTTTTAAAATATTGACAACAAAATTTGATCTTTTATCTTAATAACAGCATAAAAATTTTGATGATAAAACTTTGTTTTTATGAAGTTTGAGCCCTTTTAACATTATGCTATGCGGTTTTTTCGGCAATTGAGTGGAGGTACCTAGAAATATTAAATCGATCATTATGTTGTGAAAATTTAAGAGGAAAATTCAACTGCCTAGCTTATAGATCTAAATGAAGCGTTCACTTTTTTGTTTTAAACAAACTCTTTTGACAATTAATGTATCTTCTAAAATTCGCTGTTAAATTATCAAATTATTCCGATAATAAAAAGCTTGATAACCGACTAGTTAAAGAAATAAGCTGTTAGAATTAAGAAAAACATAACCCGCGAAACCTATCTTATTCACTGCCTAAATTATTTGCCTTGAGTATCAACATAGTAAAAACAATACCTAGTTAGAAAAGTGAACAGTTCCTGATTTGAATAATGTTTCGCAAAACCTTTGAAGTATTTGCATCCAGAATGCAGGAGAATGATCCTGCAAAGAGGTGACATAAGACACACCTACCTGTTTGGACGGCATCTTTAATGATTAGGCTAGTGACTAGTATCAGCAAACAGTAGTATGCATCCATATTCACCATGGAAATCCACTTGCTTCGAAAAGTCAGTCTACACTGAGCGACTTACATTCTGGAAACAGGAGTAACTATTTGTCGATACTTTGAATTTTTTATGTGGTTAGATGATAATTGAGCGTAGTGAAACGCTTCTTTAAGCACAAACTGATGCTTAATGATACAAACATATGTATATATATATGTCAAATGTTGAGCAATTTATTGGCAGAAATTCTGTTTAATAGATAGAAATTATATAATTTTATAATTATTTGCTATTTGATTCCAACTTATTATATATCTATACATATATACATATGCATATACATTTCTTATATATATTTCTGTATGTGTGTAAAAATAGATAAAGAGTATAGATCGAAATTGATTTATTGATTCATTCATTCATTTTCTACGGTTTATTAACCCTTTGCGCGTTATTTAAATTCAGAAAATACTGCTTATGTTTATGAACCATTTTGGACTGGAGATGGGGGATAATAATGGTTTAGTGCTACAAGTCGCAATACTCGTTACTGATAGATAGATAGATAGATAGATAGGAACAGAATAAGATATATATATATATATATATATATATATATATATATATATGAATGTAAATAAGTATACATATGTGTATACACTCAGGTACACACGCATATATAAATATTTATCTAGTGTTAATTGAATGGTGCTAAATTTAATATAACAGTGGTATAAAGTATATATTAATAAATGTACGTACTATCCTACGTTTAAAACACCACTTGGAGTTTTATACATTACGCAACATTCAGGTGCATTTTTTAACTGACTATTTTTCTCTTCTAAATTTTATTTTTAACTGGAGCTTATCGTCGTTATAAATTATAAATCTGGGGTGTCATTTTTCATTTATTGAATCTGTTAGGCTTATAGCAAAACCCAAAAGTCGAATAAGAAACTAAAATCGTGGAAGATAAAAAAGGAAAATAGAAAATTATATATATTTTAAGTAGGTACCTCTATTCATTTTCGATAACTAATTTTTAAATTAAATTTTTGAAAATAAAAAAGTTTTCTTGACAATTTTATTTTAGTTTTAATTGAAAGTTAAATGATTAAATTTACTATTCCCAGTAAGTAATGTACTCCGGTGTATTCCAAACAGAAATTAAATTGATTGGAATTTAAAAGCTTGAGATGTTTTTAATTTTTTAATTTTTCGGCCATTTTTGAGTGATCCACATATTTGTAAACAAAAGTTAATCCTCGGTTTTTAAAATTTTGCAAAAATGTAATTTACATATTTGACACTTTAATTTTGGTTGGACAAGTTTTTATTTAATATCTTATTATGTAGTGAGATATATTTATCAAAGTTCTTGACAAAGTTATAAATAAAAATTGTTTTTGTTGAAAATCTTTGTTTAGTGTAGGAGAATGGTTGAAATGCTTGTTAATTAAATTTAAGAAATGTTTCTGTTGTTAGTTTTGACGTTATGATTGAGAGATTGGTTGAATCAAATGATGTTACATTTGCTCGATTTCGGTATAGTTTGCCTTTTTTTTTCTTTTTTTTTTTTGTTTTATCAGTAAATTCTAAATTTTCATTGCGTTTACTTTTAGCCAAAGCTTTAACATATGTAATTTTACTGTTATCAAAAACTGCCTTATTCCTAGCAGTAAAGTCTAAATTGGATGAATTTATGAATATTGTCTAGTATTCTATATGGTGATTAGAATATTTGTGGGCGTATTTGTGTTTGTAATAATCTTTAGTATATGGTTTTTATAGGATACTATTTAAGTCGAAAGTTACGTCGAAGAAGTTGATCACTTTAGCGTTAGTGGCGTAGTGATTTTGAGTTTGTGATTTTTAAAAAACTTGATCATGTCCTTTCTTTGTCGGACAGTTTGTTGTGAACTTGTATTTCGTAGAAAAAATTAATCTGTATAACCCGGCGTATTTTTCTCTTTTTATCTCTAAGAGAGACCTAATCTTCAAAATAACAAAATGCTGATCAATTTACAGACCTCCGCAGAATCAAATGCACCCATAGCAATGCAGAAATCTGGATTAGTTTCTTTTTTTTTTTTTGGTCCACAGGCAGCTGTCATAAAATAGGGTAGGTTTTTGTACCTGATTGATAATATTGAAGTCTTGCTCTCTAATTGAGGAGTAATTTTGGGCTAAATTTAAAGCAGCAGATAATGAATTTTCAGTAATATCAGTTAGTCAGTTAAGTGCGATACGTGATACACGCTTGGGCGATCATGTCTCGAAAGAGACATGACTGACTGGGCAGAAGATTATCCCGTAGTAGGTTGCCATTCCTTTTTGCGGTAGATTGGTTGCCAGCCAAGGCTATAGAACCCAATCTGTCCTGATATTTAACCCATAACTGGAGGGAAGAGACGGATTAAAACCTTTCCCAAGGGTTTTTGTGCGTAAGTGAATGCAAAGAATTCAACTGAAATTCGAACTCGACACCCTGATTTCTCGTTCCGAGTCGATATCCACTGCTCCACAACGCACATCCTTCAGTAATTACGATTTTTACACATATATATTCAGTAATATATATGTGTAAAAATTGCAAATATCAAACTCTCGAAACCTGCATTCGTTTTTATTTTTATTTTGGTGAACTATACATTCAGCTGTTACACCCATGGTTCAAATCTAAAACATTTTTCGCCTACTTGCACGCTCTTTCCAGGAGGATTTTGCTAATTTTACTGATATAGTTTTTGAAGTAAACAGTTTTGTGGGTTGTTTATATAATTTTCTTTATGGTCTTTGAGATAATGGCCGGTTGCTTTAACAGGATTTGAATTCTGTCATCTACTTTAAGTTCTGTAGCTATTTTTTAGCTTCTTTGTTGATAGAATTTTCCCAGTTGAAACTGGTGACCATTATTTAGTTTATGTGGATTTATAAAATAAAACTATCCAAAAGGAAATCTATTAACATTAAAGAAAAGCAACCAGCAACTGGGAAAATTCTACCAACAAAGAAGCTAAAAAATATGTTTGAAATATATAGAAATATATTTAGCCAAGTGAAAATTAAGAAGCCTATTGAATAATGTAAAAATGATGGTTTTAAACATACTAAAAGTCGTTTAAGAAGAAGGTTGGGTGATGATCACCTGGATGATGGTTCGCTCCTGTCATCGAAAGATATCACACCTGATGTGGAGAAGTTGTCGGACAATAAGGAGAAATAAATGCCTGATTAAATATTTTGCCATTTCAATTTTTTTTTTCTAGTAAAGACATTATTTACATTGTTCGGACTACTGTCCCCATCTTTATTGCCATGTTTACGACGTTCCGGCCGTTGTACGCTCCGGCCTTCTTCAGGTGCTAGGAATTTTGAACCTAACCCTTTATTTCGATCATTGGGTTATATCATTCTAATTCCATGTGCGATGATACTTCTAGTAGCCAAGTAGATATTTTCCCTAAATTTAACTCTCTAATTATTTGTTCACCATTGCTGTAGCAGGAACTAACCAACGCCTGTATCCATTAGACCATGCGTCATTGAGAACATCAGTGTATGAATTTATGGGACTTATAAACCTAATGTCTCGGTAACGATTTTTTACCAGAGCTCATATTACAATCTTTGACGCTAATAATTTTCTTTAACAATCCGTATTACTGGTTCCCATATTGTATTCATTTCTTTGCTTGGCCGGCTTAAGAGATTGTTGTGACCTAGCATATGCGCTGATTCTTTAAGTTTACGTGGTTTCAAATTTATCTCATAGGTGGTGGTGTTCCCTTTTCTCACTCCATATGTGGTCAGCTACGCCTGAATTTACTATATCCTCTCGTGTTACGCCCTTGCGATATTCTTGCAGCCTTACCTTCCGTTTCTCCCATCCGGTTGGATTAGATGAAAGCATCTTTGATTAATTCCACGAAAAGACCAGAGTTTCGGTTATATGAGGGTGATTTTACTATCAGTGGGTCAATTATGTTCACAAGGAAGCGACTCAGACGGTGGCACACAGAGCTTTGGCTGTTAACAATCGGCCTAAGCGGAATATCGTCTTTGTGAATCTTAGGTAAACCATACCTGTGAGGTAGCTTGCTGTAGCGTTGAGACAACTGCCTGTATGTCCTAGGCTGGAAGTAACCCTTGTTCTTGATTTGGATCTGCAACAGCTGTCGTTCTCTGTTCAACGTAGTGTCTTTCTTTATCTTGCTACAGCCTATTACTTCTGATGAATTTTTCCAGTTTCTTGGTGTATTCTGTGTTGCCCATCACTACAGTTGCATTGCCTTTGTCAGCTGATAGCATGATGATGTTCTCATTTCTCTGTAGGGACCTGATTGCCTGTCCCTTCTCTTTCGTGATGTTTGGTTTGGGTTGTTGAACTTTTTACGTACATGTAGACAATATTTATTTACGTACATGTATATTGGGCAGGCAGCCGTGGACTAACTTATTTTAAAGTTCACAAATAGAAGGCTTAACCAATGAAGAAGCTCAAAATATTCAATGCAACATGTATAAGAGGCGGCCATATTTTTCTGAATATTGCCGATCTAATCCGGTTCAGTAGAGTGTCTAATTCGGGAATGTTAATCTTTGACGTTGTTTCATTGAATAGATTACGTGCTGCGCTGTGCTCTATATCCGTGAACTATGGCGGACGTGGTCAACATGGGTGACTTGGCTTTTTTCAATGTCTGTCATACTTTCCATCTTAGCTCATTCGCCTGAGCCTGAGAGATGTTCAAGGCTATTTCCTCGATTCAGGCAATGATATCTAAGTTTGGTATCCGATTGATAATGGTTGCAAAGTTGAGACCCTTGTTCAGCACTGACTCTTCAAAGGCACTCAGCTGATTTTGACTGATGTTGACAATTGCCTTCAAGGGTGTGGGGTGATGGACCTCATGTATCACCTTCAGATCTTTTAATTTATTTAATTTCTGTACTTGGCTGATCTTGACTGCATCTAATTCTTGCCTAAAGGTTTTTTTCAGTTCATGTTGAATCTTTTTACGGTCTTCTCTATCAGTGACCCTGCTAAGAAAAGCCTTGAGACTCTTGGCGATAATGGCTCTAATTTTTGTTTCATTCATCTGTTGTACTGGATTCGTTCTCGGACTAGGGCATGTCCCGCTTTTTCTGCGACAAGACCAGCTCTTCTTGAATTGACGGCAATTTTTAGGTGCCAAGCCTGAAAGGATGAGCTGTTTTTCCTTGCATCGGTGTAGGAATGTCAGGTTTTTTTTTTTATTTGTATCAGCTTCATATTTATAGAAAAATACAAAACGAATACTGCCTTCTCATGATCTTTTTCCACTTTCCCTGATCACGTATATGTCGTCTCTTGGCGTTGTTTTTTCTTTCGACCGCATTTGCCTTTACATTTTGGACTGATGGATCCAGCTTTTTTCTTCGCCTTGATGACACAGTTGACAGTTGAAAGGCTGACACTAACATTATCCGCAATCTCTCTGGAAGACTTGTTAGTTTTTCGTACGCTTCCTCGCAGACAATGGCCGTAGGGAAATCGACAGTCGAGTCAATAGATTCCAGGCGTGATAAAAATCTGATGCAATCACGGATGATGCAATATCTTTCAAGGCCAAACAAATTTTATAATACACCCCAAAAATACATTCGTATTACTGCACACAACTGCAAATTGTCTCCAAAAACCTAGATTTTAAAATACAAATTGAAATGAATAAAAAAGTTGTCCAATATTTAAATATAGAATTGTATCTACAAACTGGCAGTGTCTCCCGATATATGAAAGCGTAAACATTAGATTTAACCATCCTACTAGCATAATCAAACATCCTTAAGAAAATATAACACCGATTACCAATGAATTGCTCTCACAAACCAATCTTCGAAAAAAAAAGATTATGACAGGGTCTTAAATGAAAGTGGCCATAAACAAAAATTAGAATACAAACAAATGAAAAACAATAATAGAAATCGAAACATTATTTGGTTCAACCCACCATTTAATTTAGAAGTAAAATCCAAAATAGGGCAAATATTTTTAAATTAATTAATAAACAAACACTAAAACTCGGAATTACATAGAGCATTCAATAAAAATTCAATTAAATTAAGTTATAGCTGTACATTTAATTTAGTAAATTACATAGAAACAAAACGCCAGAAACCTAAAAAATAACGTGCAACGTAATATCGTTAATACAGAATGTAACTATAGTGACAAAAATAAATGCCCACTTGACGGGCTTTGTAAAACAGAAGGAGTTACTGACAAAGAAGAAATGCATGATACAGATGGACAAAGAAAAACATATTTAGGATCTACAAAACGTATTTATAAAAACATATGGAATAATCACAAGTTTACATTCAATCTGGAAAACCTTAAACATTGCCCCAAACTGGCTAACCACGTGTGGAAATTAAAAGAAAAAATGGCAAAGACCTTCATAAAACATGGAAGGAAAAATGCCAAACCTTACAACGGTGATGATGTCTGCAGATTGTGCCAAGAAGCAAAGTTAGCCATAATATTATTTCCAGAACAAAATAGAATTACTAAATGAAAAGTCAGAAGTGATGTCCGGATGTAATAACACACATACAAACTACATTTTAAGATCATACAAACCTTGATAGAAGTGTTTAAGATCCTTAAGTAACTCCTTCCTAATTTTGAAATTTCACTTATTTTAAACGTCTAGACACGCATTCGTAAAAATCTCTGCTGTATATTTGTAAATAAGAAAACACGATCGAGAATCAGTTGTTATAAATCGCCTGAAGATAACCAAAAGAGTAATAGAAAGGTTGCGTAAATAACTGGTTTTTAATTTAAAAATATTTAAAACTCTACATTATATATGTACTGAGCATTTTAATATAGCTGTATACTGGTCTAATTTAATTATGTTCCCAAAACTGGTTAACAATTATATATATATATAATTGTCAACCAGTTTATATATATATATATATATATATATATATATATATATATATATATATATATAGATTATAGAATATAGTTTTAGGGTACGCTGTATTATAGGTAGGTGCTCAATATCAGGGATAGAGCATATGCAAATACAAAAAGTAGATACTGAAGTCAACATACAGCGAAGACAGTCTGGTTCATGCTAAACGCAATTGTCAGACCTGTCCACTTATGCGTATATATATATATATATATATGTATATATATATATATATATATATATATATACGAATATTTGTTTTAAAAATTTATGAATACCTTTATTCCGTAAGTGATTTACGTTAATGCGCATTCTTAATTTTCGTGCGTGCAAAGTTTTTTTGTCTTTGATTTTGTCGACTGCGCAATACAGTAGGGTCAGTTGGACACTCTCAGAGAGTAAAAAAAAAACAAAAAACACTATGACGCAATTTGCTCCACCAGAAATTTAGAAACGGCGTGCTGCACTGCTTGTCATTTGTATCGGAACTTCTAATATAAACATTTCAGAGTGTTTGAGTGTCAATCTTAGGAGAGTACAGTGGATTCGGAAAGAGTTGGATAAGTTTTATGACGATTACGAAGGTGTTTGGTGTGATTATGCATCTAGTAATCTTCCCAAAGGGCGTCAGACTCAAAATTGACTTCTACATCAACACGGAAGCTTACCTATATGCATATATGTAGTAAATAGATTGCCTTGATGCATTGCAGAGTTGTTTGCCAAAGCTCGTTTTACCTGACCTATTATCCATCATAGAGAAAAAAATCTGCGTTCTAAATATGAGGAATTCATTAGACATTCGTTACACGTTAATTATTATTACTAGACGCGTTACCCCATGATGGGAACGTGGATTGAACGTTCACTTTCTGGCTTTAAAACTCGGGTGTGAATGTCATCAGAAAAGTGACTTTTTCATGTTATCGGTCAGTGGGAGATGATCCCATTCGCAAAGTCACTTAAAACTGATTGACCCAAGCCTTTTGAGTAAAATTGGGTAGACAGAACTACGGTCGACTGTTGTGATGGCGCGAAGTCACCAGTCATCGTGACCGAGGTTTTGTTTAGACTGATGATCACGCCAGAAAATGTGCTCTCTCCTAGCAACTGTAACAAATATCAGCAGAGCTGCAGTGTAAGCCACAGGTGTTCAACAAACACTGAACAGTAGTAGACGGATATACATGGGTGGATATGAACAGTCAGTTCTTATTAAACACAGGATCCTTGAAAAAAAAATACAACAAATGGAAATATAATTGATCATTCTGTATGCTGTGTCCCATTCAAGGTGTTTGAGATTCTGACACGTCACAATTTCATGGCTTTTTGTTACCTCTCTTAAACACTATTCTGTATGGTCGTTTACTAAAAACTGGACGGGTAGGTTATACGCTGTTTTTCTTTTGTTATTCTTGTCTTCAGTAAGCCTTGAGATCATCCGTGCGGAACAATGTTATAAAAGCCACACTTGTCTATGCGTCTGTTGATGTTCCTCTGACAATGTGCTAGACCACGTGGTTTTGGAAAATTAGCTTAAGCTGGCACAACGCTATTTGTTTGAACCACTGAGGGATCTTTGAACTCATAACTGTAGTAACGGCCTCCGCGACTAGCTCATTAACCATTACTCCTGGGAATTCCTTTGGATTACCATGGGTTCATTTACAGCCGAATTTTTAAACTTGTGTTTGCAATTAAAGTCTAGTGCTAACTGGTATCTTCCTTACATAAACTGTACCTCTTACTCTGTAACACTCTATCTGGAGTGGCTACCTGGTCATTTACAGGTGAATATAACAGTAAAAATCTACATTTGAAGTTTATGTGCCTAGCGCAAATATCACCGGCGATACAGTTTGCAGCATTTGTCTGAATTTTGGGTAACCTAAAGTGAATTCGGAATTGAAACCTTTACTTAATCTAATGAAATTCTGTTTAAAATTCCCTGTAGGCTACTCAGATTTATATACACTTGATAAAGGTCAAAAGACACAACGGCCGAAATATTGTGATTACCATAACAAATATGAGGACACTAGTCCGAGTATAAATAATTGTTTTAACTTTCGGTCATTTTAAGTTAACTAATTGAAGATTGAATTCCTTGCATTCACTTACGCGCAAATACCCTTGGGAAAGGTATTAATCCGTCTCTTCCCTCCAGTTATGGGTTAAATAATAGGACAGATTGGGTTCTATAGCCTTGGTCGGCAACCAGTCTATCGCAGAAAGCAATGGCAACCTACTGCGGAATAATCTTCTGCCCAGTCAGTCATGTCTCTTTCGAGACATGATCGCCCAAGCGTGTATCGCGCATGGCACTTAACTGACTGACTGACTGACTGAATTGAAAATATTGCATTCCTTTGTGTTTTCTTACTAGAATATCTTTATAATAGAAATATTGTGTTAAATAAAATTAAACTGCTTTTGGCTTTGTCGATAAATAAGCTTTTAAAATAAGACATTTATTTAATTCATTTTTACCGGCCTAGACAACAGCAAGTCTTATCAGAGAATGAAGGTTTTGAGTGTTGCTTTGCTCTGAAAACCTCCGTATTCGAAAGTTTGAAGAAGGCCTAGCTGAAGGGAAAACGGTCTAGGTTCATTTCGATTCTAATAAAAAATGTTTGCAGTATTAAAAATAAGATCAGATTAAAATCCATTATTTACTTAAATTATTGTGTTTACGTGTTACAAAATAAAATAAGTGGGTCAATAAGTTATATTTAGGCAGCAAGTATTAATCCAAATAAGTTTGATCGAAAAAAAATCCGACAAGGTCTGTCTGTTTAATCTTTTATTATATTTTTCCAATTTTCCAAGGTGTTGACTATTGCGATCGAAGTTCCAGATAAACTGTCCGATGTTCATATTTTGTTATATTTGGTCAAGTACTTTCATCTTTCGCATTCATTAAAATCGATTTGGTGTTTGTGTGGTAGTTAGAATTCCTTTGAATTTCTTTTTCTGTATCTTGCTATTTTTGAAGAAGCTGAACATTTGAAATGGTCTCGCATGACGTCAGGTGTAACGGCGACTGGGAACATGGCTACACAGAAGAATGCTATTTATAGAAGTGAAATGACTACATCGAATCTATAGCTGCATCATCTGCTAAGAAGGTTGGGTCACTGCGTCGCGCCAGAATGTTTTTTTTTGTCAGAATCCATCTTACACATTCTTAAATCTACCAATCGTATGTGCATTGTATACTGTTGCCATATCTGGTCGAGTGCTCCTGCTATTCACCTCGATGTTCCAAAGAAGGATCTGCAATGTAATCGATCCCTGGCTTGGCAGCTGGCCTTCACTCACTCTCTCACCAACATGATGTGGCTCCCCTCTGTCTTTTCTACAAATATTGTCATCGCAACTGGTGCCCCGACCACAACAATGTATCCGTGCGACTAGATTGGCATCAAGGTTCCACAATTTTTAACGTTGAACTAGTTACAATATTCTTCTACTCTGACGGTTTCTTTTCTCGCACTTCTCGTCCGTGGAGCTCTCTTCGGTTTAATTTTTTTACTGAAAGCCACAATATCCAAAAGTTTAAATTCAGCGTCAGCTTCCATCTTCTATCTCCTTGAATCCCAATCATCTGTTATCCTTTCTTCCGCACTCCATGTACCTTGTTTATTTTTCACTCACTGTAACCCCCTGCACGACAGTAGCCGCCCTGCCTTGATTGGCGTGAAATTATTAAAAAATACATTTCATTTAATTAATTATTTTATTTATTTATCCATGTATTTTTATAATACTAATATCATATGGGCACATATTTATTACATCATATGAACTTACAAGATAACATCTCTCGTGGTAAATGATATTTTATTTAATGTGGGCTGTTTATTTGATATAATAGCCTCTACAGTTTTGTTCTTTCTTTACATTGGGTGCTGTAGAGTATTTAGTGCTATCTACTAATATTTGCCTTGTGTGAATAGTTGTATTTTAGTCGTTCATGGTGTATTGGTCGATGTGTGCGAGGATATCATTGAGTTTTGAGAGATGGCAAGTCATACTGCGAGAGAGTATGGGGCATGTATGACCACTATAAATATATCAAGCACCCAGCTTCCCAAGAAATACTAGAATGCAGAAAAAGGAATTCTAACTACTGTATAAACATCAAATTGTTTCATGACAACGACTGTTGCAACGTAGAGAGAGAAATAAAACAAGAAAGAGCATATCCGCACTTCTACATTAAGCTGATTGGTGATAGTGGTGGGGAGCGTAGAAGACAAAAGACATGATCACCCGCGAATTAGAAAATAGAGATAACTTTGTCTTCTTGGAAGACGCGGTCGCCACTGGAATAGAAATCAGAGACCTTTTTACCCACGTGATTAGTAAAAAAACGCAAAGCCTGAAAGGACGTCAAACTGTTCGAACGTACAATTTATGCCTTGCTAAAGAGATGGAACAGAGTAGAAAAAAATGAATAATTTATTCCGACCTTGTGAAAGAAAAAGAAAAAAGAAAGAAACCAAAAATACAGACTTTCGGTAACTTCAAATGTGAATATCGTTTTCCATTTGAAATAATCGTCTCTCCAGAAAGATATAGTGTTTTTCACTTGAAGCATGATAAAAATCCCATACAAGTAAGAACATTGTTTTATTTACAATCAGATTTGAACGAACATTTGGTAGTCTGATGAGGCTGATCTTTAACATTCTTTTGTCTGCAGTCGGATCTGAATGAATATTCGGTGGTCAGATAAGGCTGACAGCTATAATCTTTTGGACAGTATATTTCTTTATCCCAAACACAAGTGTAATATATTTCTATGTATTGCATACACCGCATAGCACAGAATACATTCCCTTCCCACTACCAAATATTACTCGTTGGCATTGCATGTATATTAGAACTTGTTTCTATTATTCAAACGGTTGCTTATCCCATAATTTCGTTGTTGCTATATCATTCTTTATTTCAAAATATAATTTTTTTTTCGTTACAATCTGAGTTCAAAATCGGGAACTTCAATAAAATTGAAGTGTGCTCCTTTAACAGAAAATCAAAAGCTGTTCAAAGATTCTACGAAAATCGGAAGTATTTCAACAGAAATAACAAAAAAGAAATTCTTCGGACAGTTTATTCAAAATTTCAAGCACAATACGGAAAATGAAAAGAAATAATTAAAATTTGAACAGAGAGAATATCTCGTTTCTTTTTTATCAAACTTGTTTATATATATATATATGTGTGTGTGTGTGTGTGTAATAATTTCTTTAACAATTAATTACAATGTTTTATTTATAACTTATACTCTAACATAATTAAAAAAAATAAAATTATTTTATTAAAATAAATGACCCACACAATACTTAATAATTGTTCTTAATACAATATAACTAAGTATACCATAATTATTTAATCCTAATTCTGACCTAAACATTCCAGCCCCTTGGCCCATGAAATAGTATTAAAAAATCTATTGTTCAAAAAATAAAGCCTAAAATCCAACCCCCTGTTAAAATTATTGTCTACCAATTTAAAAAAATCTAAGGTCCCACTATATATCTTATCCAGACAAAATTAAAAAGTAACCTGTCTAGATCCAAGCCATCCTGCTTAATTTCATAACCAAAATATCAAAACTCCATGGTTACCTAATTCACATTTTTGATTGAACAATATTGACACACCTAAAGCATTTTCTCCAGCTACCACTGCCTAATTTTCTAAATAACCATGTTATATATCTTATATTTTTAAAATAAATCATTTTCGCCATTTATTTTAACATATCACCTGAAGAAGAAAAGTATTGTTCAGAAACATGAACATTTTTGTGTAGTGATATTATGCTTTTATATACCATTATAATAACAAAATTATAATATATAGTGCTAAATTGCAATGATTTTTACTGCCAAAATTGCTGCTTTCTCAGTTGTTTACTGGTGGAAAGACATTTTAGGCAAGCAGAGTTTTTTTCATAAAGGGCTCGATATCAAGATAGCGATAAAGTATTAATCGAGGTTTTTGTTTTATCTGCTAATAAAAACAGAGAAAACAAAAGCTCTGAAGAGTGAAGATCTCACAACTAGGTCTTTACGAAACTTCAAAGTCAGCATATATATATATATATATATATATATATATATATATATAGGCTTCATTGAATAATATAGACAAGTTCTGTCGTATAATCTGATTAGCTTGATAGTGCTATCGTTGAAAGACGACAAGAAATCGCAGTAATCGTTGATTTTCTCATCGGGTCTGAGCTTTCGGCTTACATAACCCATTATCAAAGAATGAACATTTAATATATAGTGAACATAGAACATTTAAATTATTAACAGAGTGGAATTAAACAGAGAAAATTAAACCAAAGAGACAAGTCCATTTTTAGCCTGGCGGATGGCAGCAGACGGTGACGAAATGGTGGTGGTGTGGTCCTTGGTCACATGAGGGTATAGTGGCATGAGGGGATTGGTCTGCGAACTGCTACTACTATAAATTTCGACATCTCTACCAACATACTCCAATGCCTATAATCGACGGGAGAGGTCATAGTTACTACGCTTACCCCCTCTACCCATAGTAGTAGCAGTTCGCAGATCCGCCATCCGCCAGGCTAAAAATGGACTTGTCTCTTTGGTTTAATTTTCTCTGTTTAATTCCACTCTGTTAATAATTTAAATGTTCATTTTTTGATAATGCCTTATGTAAGCCGAAAGCTCAGACTCGATAAAAAAATCAACAATTACTGCGATTTCTTGTCGTCTTTCAACGATAGCACTATCAAGCTAATCAGGTTATACGAAAGGATCTTACACAAAATAAATAGACAGAACTTGTCTATATTATTCTATGAAACCTGTATTAATGAAAAAATGCTGCCAAAATACACACAATATATATATATATATATATATATATATATATATATATCGTTATTAAAGTTATTATACTGTTTGTGGTACAGTGGACATCGACTCGGAACGAGAAACTGGGGAGCCGAGTTCGAATTCCAGTTGAATCCATTGTATTCACTTGCGCGCAAATACCCTTGGGAAAGGTATTAATCCGTCTCTTCCTTCCAGTTATGGGTTAAATAGCAGGACAGATTGGGTTCTATAGCCTTGGTCGGCAACCAGTCTACCGCAGAAAGCAATGGCAAACTACTGTAGGATAATCTTCTGCCCAGTCAGTCATGTCTCTTTCGAGACATGATCGCCCAAGCGTGTATCACGTATGGCATTTAAGTGACTGACTGTAAGCCTTATTAAATTTATTATAATCTAAGCCTTTTCCTTGCAAAGTATCATTCTCTTCAGATCGGAGGCCACTGATATGCATGTCTGGAGAATGTTGAATATTTGATTGGAGCTCAAAACAATAGATGAATAAACCTTGTATATGCCTCATTAACATTGTGTAGCTTTTAACGATCGTTAAATCGTAACAAAATAGGCACCATTGATCCGTTATATATTCATTAATAAATAAATAAACTGTTGTTTGCTATTTACCGTAAACCTTACTTGGTACATTCAATAATTCAATAACCCATTAGAAGTAAAATTTTAGTTTACATTTCGCAGAATTTCTCAGCAAATATTACAAATAATTTTTCATTAAATTTTTCTTTAATACCAAGCTCAAGAACCACTCAGTTTGGACGGTTACTGAATGAACTAGTTGCATTGACCTATGAATATATTTGATAGGTGACGGTTGACATGATAATCGAAGGCAGGGCTTGTTAATTTTAAACCTCTGAAACTAAACGGCTCTTTATTAATCGTCTGAGATGCTCCATCTTTCCTTCCACCAGCACAGCTGATGCTAACCTTCAGGAAAGGCACTCGTTGCGTCTTCTCGGCTAACGTTCTCGGTAGACATGATGTGTAAAAACTATATTCTATCGATTTCTATGTCAGCTGCTACGAAAGTTGGTTCAATGTGTCTTTCTAGACAACTGTTCCCTGCCAAATCTGTCTTATCTATCTATAAGTCTAATATTCGTTTATGCTAAGAATATTATCTGGTACCTTTGCTATACAAGATAAAATCCAAAAAATCAGCAATGGCATTGGTTTCACCTGACGTTTGGGCTACTGTCACTTTTCTACCCCAGTAAAGTCACCTTCCTGTACCTTGTCTATAAATACTTTCATGCTGTTTGGATGAGCTCTTCACTCTGACACCTAGAGTTTATGAATTTAAGCGTAGTGCAAGACTTGTGACTATGTTTGATCGATTTACAATTTAGTTGGCTTATATGTAATCGTATGTTCTCTGCTAAAAGGTCATTCCATAGCGTCTCTTTTTTGTAGAACACCCTTCCGGCTTCTCGCACTTCTTACGTGTGGAACAACCTTCCGTATACATGCAACTTTAATGTTCAAAATTGTAAATCCCCATTTACTCTCCTCTAGATTCTTCTTCTTTTGTTTTGGCTCGCAAATAATGTTTCTGTTTTCTAATTCTTCCACGCTTTGGGTCATAGTGGGAGTGGGGAACCTGATTAAGAAAATCTTAAGATCGTAGTTTTCTTAAACATCAGGGAAGCAACCAATAGTGAGTTTGTATCATAATGTAACGTCTATTAGAGAGAAAGCTATCCGAATGAAACTTTCTTATTACGAATGCAATAAGAAAGAATTGTGAATGATTCGGACCTGTGGACTTAGCATTATGAGTCCCAGTTGAAATTTCTCAACTGGTGGAACTGCAAAACGTAATTCGTTAAAACATAAAAATAGCAATAGAGTAGGGAGAGGTTTGCGAATTTTCGTCTGGTGAAAAGGGGTTGTAGGGTTGGAAAAAATGAATCGATTAAAAAGCCGAGAAAATCTGTCATGGCTGGAGAGAGAGAGAGAGAGAGAGAGAGAGAGAGAGAGAGAGAGAGAGAGTTCGGTAATCCTTGTTCGGAAATGGGTACAATAATAGGTTTTGGTCTAACCTGATTTAAGTAAATCTAGATCATGCCAGACGTAATCAGATACATTCTTGAGCCGCATAAGGAACTGAATATTCTTCCATTATCTTTAGCGTTGAATCGTATGTATGAGTTCGACTTGATCTATAGGTTGAATACATGTCTCAAAAAAAAAAATACACATGTGCAAAAGTTTCTCGCGCTGTTTTTATTGAAACTAGAAAATATAAGTAAATAAATGAAATAGAAAAACTGGAAAGTTAAAGCGATTTCGATGTATTCACCGAATTAAGTTAAAGAAGACTGTAGAATAGATCGATCGAAATGTTACGGTTATAATAAACGAAATAAAAATAATGAGATCAGTAGTAGAAACAAGTCTTGCAAAGTTTCATTCACGTCTCCCACGAGACAACTGCTTCGTGCTAAAATCTCTAATATGGGAGATTGCGTTGTAACGTCTGCCATGAAGTACCGACATTCGAGTATTAATTTACTGGATACAACTATTTAGCAGGATTAACATAAAATTGGCCTACAGAAAGGGCTGATATAAAAACAGACATAAGGAAGGGGATAAAGCTTAAAGATGTCTTCAGATTATGATGCCTTCAGATTATGATAAATGGAATAAAATATATTATACATAAAAATGTTGGAAATTAAAGCTTTAATTTACGGTACTAAGCTATTTGAAGTGTTATATTCACTACAATAGAAATGACTTGCGATACTAAATAATACTCAATGCTGAGATGCTGCAAAGACAATTACAAAACTTAGCATAGTTTGGTACAAGGCTATAAATCTGAAGCACGCAAATAATAACAAACTGTTTTTGCTACTTCAGTCAATTATTGATAGAATGCCAAACAGTACACGAAATCTTGATGGGATGTGGTTGTGGACTCTGCTTCTATGTGCCATGTCACTTCAGGACGTAGGCGATCATGGTTCTCCACGTCTCCCTGTACTCTGGTGGCTCTTAGTATGTTTTCTCATGTTACACCTCGTCATTCACCTGATCAGGCCCTGCAAATATGTTATCCGCTGCCTTCCTCTGTCTCTTTTTCCTTCTATCTGGCCTGTCAGTATCAAGTTCTCCATGCTCTCCTTCCTCATTGCATGTCCCAGGAACTTCAGTAGTCTCTTCCTGATGTTTACTATTAATTTCCTTTTCGTTGCCATTCTTTCCAACACTTCATCGTTGCTCGCATGTTCGGTTCACGGTATCTGCAGCATTCTTCTGTAGAACCACATTTCCGCTGCTTCAAGTTTTGTCCTCATTTTCGATGATACTGTCTAGCATCCATTGCCTTATTGAAGAACCGACATCACATAGCAATCCAGCACTCTTTTCTTTGTTTCTAGTGAAATTTTCCAGTGTGTTTGTACTTTACTCGCTGAGCAAATAAACAAACGACCAGTTCCCTTCATACGACGGAGTGGAGATCCGGTAAGCTATTTATTCATGTGTAGTGTTGCTTGGCAAGTAGACCTGGCGGATCCCATCCCCATCCAGATCAAACAACGACCGATACCCTCCACGATGACCACTGATAGCTACGGAACCAAATCAAAACTATTGTTTTAGATAGCCATTGACACTACAAGAAGTTCCATTCCCCAACTGTCAACTCTTGTTTTTAATCCGTCCTTACCAGAAAAGCCTGGTTTAGTTGCCAATATCTCAATCACGTAAATGGCAGTACTGGTTAAAATCTTACTAATAGTACATGCAGAATGACGTCATGAAGGAAAATATACGCCTTAACCCAGTGTAGCTGAAATTAGCAGAAAATCGCACTCGAGCAACTTTCGAATACTAACTGAACACTTTTCACGTACGGCCTTCACAGTTAGCATATCAAGCTGAAACAAACCCTAAAATCACTCGAACACATCAAATACTAGCAGTATAGCCAGGCGTTGCTCGGGTGTAATGAAAGCCTTAAAACTAATCCATGGTCCTGGAGCTCAGATTCTTTGGACGTTGGCACGAAAGACTAAAAAGCAATAGTTGTTTCCAGTTAAAGCGAAATCGTAGACTGAAAGAAAAATGAATGGATGTAAGTCAAATTTTGAAGTTTGGTGAGAATCGGATAAAAATTGTGGATTTGTATAAAGAACATACAGACAGATAAACAGACACACACACAAACATCTTGCTTTATATATATATATATATATTATCGATTTTTTGCACTATTGTAAGAACTGCAACCTTGAGACTTCTGAATATCGTTTCTTATGTCTTTGTCTATGAG
The DNA here is from genome assembly GCA_037127315.1 of Ascarosepion bandense. Classification (NCBI taxonomy): domain Eukaryota; kingdom Metazoa; phylum Mollusca; class Cephalopoda; order Sepiida; family Sepiidae; genus Ascarosepion; species Ascarosepion bandense. The sequence goes on along the minus strand of JBBBDQ010001766.1, from coordinate 689,711 downwards.
TGTATCAAATTTGATTAAAATCGGACCACTCCTTCTATAACCCGATTTTTTCAATTATCGATTTTCGATATTTATCGGGAGTACCTCGACACAAAACCTAGCTAAGAACACTCGCAGACGCTAATAGTACAACTGTGTAAATTTTCAAGAAAATCGGTTCAGCCGTTTTGGTGTCTATAGGTAACGGACACACACACGAATACACACGCACAGACAAAGTTCCAATTATAAAGTAAGTTTAGATATGTTGAGATTATGAGGCTGGATAAATGTCTGCTTGAGTCTTGCGCGCAATGCGATCCTTCTCAACCTCAGTGGTTATGAGGGTTCATGTCTTACTTGTTGATTTTGTGAACTTGCTTTATCACAAAACAGATTCTGGGCCATGATCCACCAGAATTCGTGTACGTCCTGATGGGACATGGCAATTCCCAGATAAATGAATAAAATGGATCTGTGGCGAGCCATGAACGTCTACATCCTGATAACTGATGACAATTCACAGATAAATAAATAAAACGAATCTCTGAAGAGTCATGATCATCGACCTTCATATGGGACATGGTAATTTGCAGATAAATAAATAAAATAAATCTGCGGAGAACCATGATTGTCCACGTTCTGATGAATCATGAAAATCCACAGATACATTAAGAAAATGAATCTGTGAAGAGCCATAATCATCGACGCTCTGATGAATCATGATCTACTTTCTGTTGTTGACTGGGACAAAGAATAACGTGCTAATTTTAACACCAAAACAAAACTGCCCTCTTAAATCGTCTGAGAAAACAATTTTTATCATTCATCTGCATGGCATATGGACGCCTCCATGACAGTGATTCATTCCGCTTTCTAAAACTGACGTTTTTCGCTGACATGAAGTGGAAAGATCATATTAAATCAATTGCGACATTTGGTGATAGGAAAGTTGGTTCCATGCGACATGCTAGATCATTTTCCTTGCCAGAATCTATCTCACATATTTACATAGTCTACCATTCCCTTGCTTTGAATACTGCTGCCACATCTGGTGTGGTACTCCTGTTCTATATTTACAGATTCCTGGTAACATCCAAAGAAGAATCTGTAATGTTATGGGTCCTACCTTCTGTCACTTTCTCGCCGGCGTAATGTAGCTTGCTTTTTCTATGAATATTCTAATTTTTCTGATGATCTTTTCTCTGTGGTACCTCGATTTTATGAATTTAATCGCACTACTAGATTGGAGGCAATGTCTTGTCATTTTACAGTTGAAATTAATAGATGTATCGATAAGTTCTATGTTAATAGAACTTATCGATACATCTATTAATTTCAATCGCGCATCTTCTTTGTGAATTTTTTCTTCTGCTTTCTTACTTTCCAGCAGTCAACTTTGATTTAATCAGTTGAGCATTACATAGTGTACCGGTTAAGGATCAAACCCTGAACATCGTACCAACTGACAGCGAATAGAACTTACTTAAAAATTTTTAATTTTATTGCGAGGCCACTATAGGAATATATATATATATATATATATATATACACACACTATAATCATCCGCAGACAGATCTGTTTCGTTATCTGTTTCTCATCAGTACGGCTTAGTCTCCAATCACTTCCTAACCCAGGATTGAAACCCGTCTGAATTAGCGTCAGTCGGCGATTCTACACGTAGGCCACGAGCGTCCAGTAGAGGAAGGTAGGCTTTTTTAGCGCATATAAACACGCCCTATATATATATATATATATATATATATATATATATATATATATATATATATATATATATATGTGTGTGTGTGTGTGTGTGTGTGTGTGTGTGTGTGTGTGTGTGTGTGTGTGTGTGGTGCTTTGTAGCGCGTATAAACACGCCCAGTATATATATATATAAAATACAAAAAATAATTGAGAAACAAAACCTATGCATTTGTTGTATAGAAGCCAATATAACATTTCCGTTGTTGTAACTATCATCAGGACTTATATTTACAATTATGAAGTTTGTTTATTTGTTGTTGTTGTTACGGTCTGTGAATAGATTTGGAAATGTGATAAAAACTTAAAATTTTAATGCTATTTGAAAGAATTGCAGTAAACTATGACGTCAGTCACAAAATATTTATAACATTTTGACATTTGAAAAAGGCGTTGAGATGAAATTTAAATAATTCACTAATAGGTTTGTGTATTTTTTGTTAAGCTGTATCTATGTTTTTCTAAATATTGCTGTAATTATTTATGTTTTTTTTATCTTAATTTAGATATATTTTATATTAATTGTAGGGGTGGTATTATATGTGGTTTCCGGCTTTCTCTCTTCCAATCTTTTCACTCTTCTCTTTTTTATTTTTTCCAATTGGAGTAGATATACTAAATTATCACCCGGTTCATACTCCACCCACGTCTATTGAACTGGCGAAGAGGCTCATCACTTATTCCTTGTCTAGGATGTGGTTTCCGGCTTTCTCTTTTCCAATCTTTTCACTCTTACGTAGCCCCCTGCACATCAGTGGCGTGACCGCCTTGCTCGGGGTGATATGATTAAAAAAAAATAGAGTTAAAATAAAGTGACGGTGAATCTTAAATTATTTTATTGTAAAAATTGAGATTGTAGTTAAAAATCCGGTGTTAAATCTTTGCAATAAAATAATTTATGATACACTCTTATTCTTCTTCTCTGTCCCCTGTCCCTTAAGGACGTAGGCGATCATGACTTTCAAGGTTTCCCTGGTGGCTCTGAGCACGCCTTCTCCTGTTACACCATACAATACTCGTTCTGTCATCCACCTGATTAGGTACTTCAAATATGTTATCTGTTGCTTTCCCCTACACCTCTCCAGTATTCCCTGTGCATTTGGAACCCTGGCGCAGTTTGCAGCGAAATTCATAATCTTGTCCAATAGCTGAATACTTGATGCTTTGCCAGGGCTACCAAGGGTGTTTTTATTGTGTCGCCAACACTAGATGGGTTGCCTCCAGGCCCCATCCTGTTATTTAACCCATAACTGGAGGGAAGTGACGGATTAATACCTTTCCCAAAGGTACCAGTGCTGAAGTGAATGCAGGGTACTCAACTGAAATTCGAACACGGCTCACCGATTTATCTTTACAAGCCGATATCCACTGCACCACAACGCACATCCTTCACTGAACACTTACAGCGCCTAAGTACTTAGTACTTAGTAACTTTGCATAAGAGGACCCAACAAGTTCATTTGGTGAGAGGTCTGGTGACTGAGGTGGCCAACACATAACTTTTAACACTGTAGCAATTTCTTTTAATTTTAAATCATTTTGACACAATTTAGAAGTATGTTTTGGGTCGTTATTCAGCTGGAGGATGAAATTTTGACCCACAATATGCAATCCAGATGGAACTGCATATCTCTGTAAGATTGAATGATACTGTTCTTTCTTCATAGTCCCCTTTACTTCAACCAAGTCACCTGAACTCGTTCCCACAAAACAGCCCCAAAATATGTTTCATCGATGACTGTACACACTTATCTTTCACTCGTTCCCCAACCCTCCACCGCACGTAATCCCTCCTTTTCCTTTCATATTCGTGCCAGCTTCAGATAGGGATTTTCTATTTGTCTCCATATGCTAGGCTACAAAAGTCTCCTAAACCGACCATGTAATACGGAGTGCCAGAGAAAATCATTAGTGTCAAATGGCAATATGAGCTCTGGTAAAAATAATAGAGAAAACCATTAACATCAAAAATTGCAATATGAACTCTGGTAAAAAATAGAAGTAGTTACTGAAAATTAGGTTTATAATTTTTAGAAATTCAGTTGTTCTTGTCCTTAAGGACACATGGCCCAGTAGATATAGAAGTTGGTTAGTGCCTGTGACTTGAACCAAAGAGTTGTGAGTTTAATACTACAGCAGTGGTGAACAAGTAACTTAGAGGGTTAGAGGGAGATAACTTATGACTACCAAAAGAGGCTCTACGCAAGGAACGAAGATCATATACCCCCAGTGATTGTAATAAAGGGTTAGGTTCGAAATTTTTAACACCTGAAGAAGGCCGGAGCGTACAACTGCTAAAGTGTCGTACAAATGGCAACAAAGATGAGAACAATAGTCCGAATAATGTAAATTAGGTACCTTCAATTAAATCACTTTTCATTTTCGATACCTCAATTTAAATTTAATTTTTAAAAATAAATTTTTTTCTTGAAGCTTTAATTTTAGCTTTAATTGAAAGCCAAGAGATTAAATTTACTAATTACAGTAAGCAAAATACCCTGGTTTAGTTCAAACCGAAATTATATTGATCGGAATCAAAAATTTAACTGCTGAAAAATTTATTTTTTAAATTTACCGCCATTATTGATTGATCGACACATTATGTAAACAGTAGCCAAATTTCTGTTTGAAAAATCTTGCAAAAAATAAACCTCCTTGACACGTTATTTCTGTCGATTTTTATAATTGAAACTTACCTTTATCTGATTTCAAACAAGTAGTAAGTGCTTTCTGCCTGGAAATTTACGATATAAATCTCTCTTTAATTACGGTAGCCCGCTTATCTGCGTTATCTTAGGTGACAAATGGTTTATTGACAAGCAGTAGGTGTTAATGACGTTTGGATGACGACCGAAAGTGATAAAAATTCATGTAGCTTAAAACGTAACATTTGGAAACTTTTTCTTGTTTTTTAACTAAATAGTAAAATTAAAAATTTAACATAATATTTTCAGCAAGTATATAATATTTTATAGAATTTTAGTTTAGATTTATAGCCAGACCATGATTTCTGAATAAATAAAAATATGCTTTCTGAAAAAATAAAAAATTAAATTTCTTTTAAAATAATTTAATAAGAAAGAATTAAATTAAAATAACCGAACTAAGTTATATTATGTTATTTATTAATATTTTTCTGAAATATTAAATATTTTTATGTTTAAATATTACATATTTTTCTGAAATTATTTATTAATATGCTTTCTGAAAAATTAAAAAAATTAAATTTCTTTCAGAATAATTTTAATTTAATAAAGAAAGAATGAAATTAGAATCAAAGTGTGGTTTGTGCCGTTTTCGATGTAAGGGGAATTCATTCAAACACTTGTTAACTTCTTAAAACAATACGACCTCCACGGAAACTTGTTACGACCGCTATGGAACGCTGTACTTAATAAAAATTACCATATTTACACACAAATTTATTTTTTTTAATTATTTTAAAAATAAAGTTGGTGATCGATTTTATTAAACTTTTCAATTTTCGATAGGCAATATAATAATCAATTCTTAAGTAAAAAAGAAATTCAACAACATTTCTATAAAAGGTTTTTAAAATATTTGTAACACTTTTATGAATTATTATAATAAAAAATAAAAAATAAAAACAATGATTTCAAAATTTTATTAGTAAACGAAAAAATATTTTTTCTTCAGACTATAATGTCCTTAATAATTATTATTTATTCCAGCAATTAAAAGTTTATCAAATTAAATTATATCAAAGTTTTATTGCATTTTTATTTTAATCTTCGGAGCAGATTTTCGGTCAGGTTGTCCACTTTAAAATAAAAAAACAATGAGTCCTGCATTTAACTAATAAAAACAGTTTTTACAGCTAATTAAAATTTATTAAAATTTCATGGATTTACGTAGAGGAGGGTAACAGAGTTAAAAATATATTTTCACCAAGATATTTAAAAAAATAATAATTTCAAAAATAATTTCATTTATTTGTGAATGAGCGCTGAAAGTTTCATTCAAATCTGACTATTATTTGATTTTTGCGAGAATTTCCAAATTAATGTGTTTGTCACCGGGAAAAAAGTGGGCTGTGTCATCATTACGTTACCCATTGTAAAACAGTCGTAAACTTTTTCTTAGCCGCTAACTCAAATAAAAACAACATTTTCTATCAAAATTTAGAAAATGTTAGCAGGGATTTAAAAAATGTTTAAAAATATTTAAAAATTGCTTTGATCTTTCCTCTTAATAATAATATAAATATTTTGATGGAAAAAGTTTGTTTTATTAAGTTTATGAACTTTTTTTTATTCATACTATGCTGTTTCATGCTGTTTTTTTAGCGATTAATTGGAGGTACCTAAAATGTAAATACTACCTCATCTCAAAAATATAGACAAATACCAAATTTTTACTCAAGTTAAAAGTTAATAGAGGTTCTAAATATCAAAACTGACCAATGATGTAAACAAAACATATGTAACTCTCTCTGAACAAAATAAAAAAAACAAGCCATTCGTCCAGTTTCTTCATTATTTTTTGTTATTTATTTTTTAATTTTGAAGTAATTTAAACAAAATTGCAAAATCAGACGAACTAAGCAGTAAGGTTAAGGCACAAATTGAAATTTTATAAAAAAAAAAGATTCTCTCAAAGACAAATTGCCACGAAATTGAATATTTTTAGACGTGGAGTGCAATATTCGTTACAAAAGACAATTGTTTTCAAAACCTGTTGGAAATTATGTCAAGAATTTGTAAATAATGGCAGGCGATGGTTTTATTGGCGAAAACAAAATATGATACTGTTTTATGATATCTTTTTATAGTTAAGTTCTTATTTTTGTCAAAATAAAAGCAAATACACGACGATTTTTGTCTTTTACTTTAATTAAAATACAAAAATATAATTTTAAGTTATTTCTAAAGAAATGCAGGTATTGCATGTAGCGTAAAACATTCAATGAAAACTAAAATCTTTGACTTGGAGGCACCCATTAGTGTTATGGCTATTTGAAAAATAACTGATTTCCTTCATCGCTATTCGATTAACATTTATTTAAAAATAATGAAAAGGAGTTTCATTCAGTTTATGTTTTTATATGCCACACGCAAAACGAAACTTCTAAAATCGTACATAAGTATAGTAGTATTATGATTTTCTGGAGCCTCCGAGAATTTTCTAGAACCTTCTTGAATTGGAAGCTTTTTAGAACTTTATAGAGCTTTCTAGAAATTGTTTTTGTTTTGTAAGTCTGTATGTTATGCTATAGCTATAAACTGTTAAATGCGATCAGAAATGCATACGTACTATACAATTACATCGTGAGAAAATTGAAAAATGAAGCTTCTGTATATTTGTAATTTTTGTGAGTTAGGAAATTGAAAAATAAGGCTTTTGAAATATTTTGATATGCGTATATGGTAAAAAATCAAAGAAGAGTTTTCGATTTGAGTGTGCGTTTTCCAAAAACTATGACAAAGTGTTTGCCATTGCTTTTAAACAAAAGTTCATCGACTTATGATAGAGCGAGACAGGGTGACAAAAAAATCATAACCATAAATACAAGTTTACTTATTTGCGCATTGCATGATGGATTCAGTTACTTAAGTGCCATAAGTGATACACACTTGAACAATCATGTCTCTTGCTGTTCATGATTGACGAGGCAGAACATTTTCTCATAATAGGTTACCATTTTTTTCTTCCATAAACTGGTTGCCAACCAAGACCATAAATTCAAATATGTCCAGCTATTCAACCCATAACTGAGCGGATAAAGATTAATATTTTCCCAGTGGTATTTGTGCAACGAATTGGAGTAGATAGATCTATCTATCGCCCTGGAGTAGATCGATCTATCTATCGCCCGGTTCACACTCCACCCACGTCTATTGAACAAGTTAAGAGGCTCATCCCTTGTTCCCTGTTTAGGATGTGGTTTCCGGCTTTCTCTTTTCCAATCTTCTCACTTTGGTTTCTTTTTTTTTCAATTGGAGTAGATAGATCTATCTAACGCCCGATTCACACTCCCACGTCTATTGAACAGGTTAAGAGGCTGATCCCTTGTTCCCTGTTTAGGATTTGGTTTCCGGCTTTCTCTTTTCCAATCTTCTCACTCTGGTTTCTTTTTTTTTCAATTGGAGTAGATAGCTCTATCTATCGCCCGGTTCACATACTACCCTCGTCTATTGAACAGGTTAAGACGCTCATCCCTTGTTCCCTATTTAGCATGTGGTTTCCGGCTTTCTCTTCTCCAATCTTTTCACTATTATGTAGCCCCCTGCACATCAGTGGCGTTACCGCCTTGCCGGGGGTGATATGATTAAAAAAACAAAAAAAAAATTCAACTGGAATTCGAACTCGACTCTCTGTTTTCTCATACCCAGCCGACATTATTGCCCCATGTAAAACGCACATTTTAAGGAGTGCAGTGGGGCAATAGAAATCTCTTTACCGTCATAATACCAAGGCGTCCAATTCACTAATAGACTGAGTTTGATCCATGTTGGGTTCTTAGAAAATGTAGAATAGTAGTTGACTTTACTTAGCAAATATTCGTAATGTAAGGTTGTCAACGCAGAAGAGAAATTTAAATATTTTAATTTACACAGAATAAAGTAAATATCAAAAGGATTTTCATTACAGAAACTGAAATGTTCACATAGTTGAATATAAAATAGAAATTTCAATTCACTGTTCCACATAGTGAAACCTGAACTGTGCCTAGCTTGTTATTTATAAATTTTCAAGTTTTCCTGAACACATAAAAAAGAAAGAAAATTACGCGAACTTCCTGGTTGAATTTGGCGCTCCATAAGAGCTCATATATCACAAAAAATGTCAAAATTGTTTTATGAAATTTTTATCAATCCCTGATTTAATCGGTCCACTGAACAGTTACGTGCAAACGCATTGAATTCTTTAGTCTAACGAATCAGGGATCGGTGAATAAGTAATTTTAAATCCCCTTGTTGGGAAAACTGAAATATTTCCCCGAAAGATATGTTGCTATTTTAAATGGATTTTCTTTCTGTACCTCCAAAATACACAAAAACACATTTTCAAATAAAATTATTTTTACCAAGTCACTAGATTAGGATTCAGTTAATCGTGGACTCCAGTTGAATACCTGCCAGGCATGTTAACGGTGATTTCAGCCAATGAAAATGAGTTTCACAGCTGATGTCTTGGTCTTTTGTTTCTTTTGTCTTGTTTTATCTAGGTATTGATTTTATAAGCATATAGTACTAACATTCATATAAGCTTTAGCAAGAATAACTTCAATTTGATTTACATCTAGTTAAATGATTTTAAGTGAAGATTGTAGTAACTACTTTTAGTTTGATGTACCTTTTGAAACAATGTCTTTGTCATATTTTACATCTTCGCTGTTTTCTTCTGTCCATTTTATCTCCAATATGAACATTTTATTACCACATTTTTCAAGTGTTTTTTCCTTATTATGTGCCATAAAATTTCAACCGTCTCTTCCTGATACTATGTATAAGTGTCCTTTTTGTTTTCATTTTCTTTAAAACTACGTTGATACTCCCGTGTTCAGTCTATGATATTATTCAGATAGCATTCATCTATGGAACCACATTTCTGTTGCCTAATATCACTTGTTTGGTTGTGATAAAATGGCTCAGTATTCACTGTCGTGTAGGAGTGTGGATATTTCATAAGAGTTCAATATTCTCTTCTTTATTTCTAATGATTGTTTCTATTTCTTAATATTTTGCTTATCTTTTAGAAGGCATCATTCGCTATTCTAATATGAGTTTTGGATTTCGGTGTCACATTTTCTATCCTAGAACTTGAACTTTTGCACTTGTTTAGTTTTTGGATAAAAAAAAAGTCGATAACGATTAAGTACATACCCTTTACCGGTCCCGAGAATTTGATTTGTAATTTCGACGACTGTGTGTATGTCTTTTGCCAAAGTTGGAATTTCACTAGTGGTGATTTTGCTTCCATGCCACTACCTCTGCACGTTTTTTACCAATGTACTTGTCCATATTGAGTCAGTAAACAGAGCTACGAATGAGAGATCTAAATCTCGAGATATCTGATTATTCTTCTAATATAGTTTTCTGAGGTCTACGGCTATATCGTGTTGAATACACCGGTTCCTGTCCGATCACCGAAGTTAAGCAATATCGAGCCTGGTCAGTACTTAATGGGTGACCATTTGGGAATACCAGGTGCTGTAAACGTAAGGACCAAGAATGGTTCACCGGTCCTCCAGGTTTGGGGGTTGAGCGCAGGGCTAACAACCCTGTCCCGTAAAAAACGGCTTGATACAAAAAGTTGCTGCCCTATGCACCATCTGGGTGTGATGGATAGATGATGATGATAGTTTTCTGAAGAAATGCAACGAATACTACTCTTTCATCATACATTAAGAACTCATCGCAGATTGAGAAAACACTCGCCCGTGATTGTTCGATTTAATATTATTTTGTTTCTGTTTCCACCTTAATTGCCCCACCCACCTCTCTCTCTCTCTCTCTCTCTCTCTCTCTCTCTCTCTCTCTCTAAGAACAGTATATACCCGAGATTTTCTTTCGTCCAGCATCACCGGTTGCTCCCGTATGGTATTACAGAGAACGTTCTTAGTTTCATCCTTAGTGCAGCAATTACCGTATCTTCTAGAGGTTCACATAATTTAGGTATGAATCTTGATAAAACGTCTGTGTGACTTAGCTTTTTTGATTACAGGAATTCAATTTTAAAACTGTAATTCAACAGAATTGTCCCGCACTCGCTGTAGTCGATTCGTTTTATGCATTCGGGATCCGAAAATAGATAATAATGGTGGTGGTCCGTCTGTAGGATGAACCTTCTACCATGACTGAATTTGTTAAACGTTTTTATAGCTAAAATTATCCCCAACGCCTACTTCTTTATCTGACTATAATTTTTCTCGGCCGATAAAAGTGTTCTTGAAGCATTTGCTATCGATTTTATAGAACCACCTTTTGGTTTATGCAAAATAATGGCAATGACACAGTAGTTGCTAGCGTCGTTCGTCACAGTTATTTTTAATTTTTTATCAAAATACGAGAAACAAAGTCCGATGTTAAAATCTTAATTCTTTTAATGCTTTTGCCATCGGCTTTTTCAATTTCAGGTAGATACTTTTTAGTAATTTTTTTAATGGTGCTCGTAAAAATTCTTGTTCGGAATAAAAACATAACTGTCAAAATCTAGAAATGCTTGTAAAGATGACGCATTTGTTGGGCAGGGCAGATTTTAATTGCACTTGCTCTGGTTGTAACTAGTTTCCTAACGTTTTCGTCGATGATTTGGCCAAAATATTTTATTTTCGCAATGAAAAATTCGCATTTCTCCTCACACAATTTAAACTCGTGTTCGTTTATTTTTCTGGGTGCCTCACTTACGTGCTGAATTCGTCGGTCTCATTTTTCATTTTATTAAAATGTTATCTAAGTAGCCGATCACGAAATTTTGATCACGCACCATTACTTATTGAGTTGTTGTTGTTTTTCTTGTTCTTGTTGTCGTTTTCTCTGCTGTTTTTATTAACTCCAACATTATTGTTATAACTTTACATTGCAAACACTTGTTTCAGTCGAGACATTTTTGTTCTTAAAAGGGTATTTTATCTTGAAATGTAGTCCACCGCGTCTGTAACATGGGTTTGGCTTTGTAAAATATTTTATTTTCGTATATGCCTTGTGACGAACTAACTTTATGTGCGATACTACTTTTTTTCTCATTTCCAGCCGTACCGTGTCATACGTTCACTATTCGTTAAAAATTTTCACCTACGGCTTGTAAGGTCAATTATAAATCCTGTTCAAACGTTTTCAAAATTCTAGAACGGATCGCAGCATCCCTATTTGCTGTCAATCCTTGCACGAATATCAAGCACATGTCGGATGTTAGATCGCTTAACTTGAAAGTTAACATTTCCTGTTTACGATATTAGCATAAGTGGTGATATTCATATTATTTTTTACACGATTTAAGCATTGCCAATGTGTATTGAACAATGAACTTCGTTCACTGAAAATTTTACTTAACATAATAGTTTTTTCGAATGACAATTCGCTAGATTTTTCAGCAGGATGTAATTTACGTATTTTTGGTATTCCGTGGGGCCTAATTATTTTAGTATCAGGCGCACTTTTTTCTTATCCGACAATGGATATACAGTATCATATAAATTTTTCCTCATAGCATCTTTCGTATGCTGTAAGGGTAACCTCTTCATCAGGGTTATATTTAAATTTGCCAATTGCCTTTACTACTGAGTCCTGTGCGAAAACAGTAGACGTTTAGCTACTATTCTTATTCTTTTATGTGCCTTGTCTCTTCAGGACGTAGGCGATCATGGCCTTCCACGTCTCCCTATCCCTGGTGGCTCTTAGCACTCTTTCTCCTATTACACCACGCAAACCCTGTTCTGCCATCCACTTGCTCAGGCCAGTCAAGTATGTTACACGCTGTTTTCTCCTGTCTCGCCTTCCCTCCATCTGGCTTGTTAGTATCATGTTCTCCAAGTGTTATATATCGCCGTACGACGACAAAACAACAAACACGCATATATAAAAATATAAGGTTATATTTTTATTAATGACGACGAACCGTGTGGAATAGAGAACGGAAGGGTGAGAGCGCACATAGAATGGGTTGACGGGAGTGTAGTCTTGCCTGTGGTGTTTCTCTGCTTCCACTGGCCGTTCTCTGCTGGCGAATCCGTGTGTCGAGGTCTTTATATAGTCTTCTAGAACCGGGACTTTCCTTCCGGTTTTGCCTCGTCCACGCAACGCCCACGTAATTCCCAGAGACACCTGTTCTGTTTGCCTCCGTAGTCATTTCCGCCGCTGTCGGAAATAAGGTCAAACGACATCCGCTCCGGCCTCGACAGGATGTATTTCACAAACACCTGTCTTGTCGTTTCGCCGACCCCTTCACCGACGGGAAACACCATCGCTTGCATCACTTCCTCGGGTGGGGCCAGATTGTTATATTACACTCCTCGCCCTCCCATTTTCCAAAATGTTCACCTAAGAACATTTTAAGCGCAACACCCTCACACCCCCCCCCCCCATGCCACACAAGCCCGACAATTGTACAAAACATGTGCACGCCGAAACAAACAAAACAAAACAAAAATATATAGGGGAGCCTACATCGGCAACCCAACAATGTTCGTGTCCATTGTGGAATTTTCCTGTACAAAAAACACAGAATCTCTTGCGTATGCTTCATGATGCAGTGTTGGAAGCCAAAATGAGTGAGACTGCCACAAAAGTGATGATAGAATTACTTGGGACTTATACAGAGGATAATGTTCTCCCAGCTCGATGTTTCATTGTTCTTTTTTTTTTTTTTTTTAAAGTTTCTGTAACTTTCAATGTTCGTTTCCTTTCTCGACTCTGTCCATACGCGTAGACGCCTCGATGCACGACCATATGATCATAGGCGGTAACCGCGCCCCAGTTTCTAAACTGACGTCGAGTAAATGACCTTTGACCAACACCATGCGTGTTTCCGCTCGAGTTTATTGTTACACATGTAACTTCATTTAATTTAATTTAATTTCAAACATACTATGTTTGAACACAGAAAAACTGCCATTATCTGCAGTACATATCATTCATAGTCTGACCGAGAAATGTTCAATAGAAAACGAAGAAAATTACCCTGATTCCAACGTTAATCCGCATGCAATTTACTTGTGGAGGATTAGAGGTTTCATCTATCTTAATTTAGTCTAAAAAAATGGACCCGTGACTCGTAGTTCCTTAGTTTGTATCTTCCGCATGTTTTGCTATAAGGAAGGTGACCTAACTATTTCACTTAAACTATCGTTAATCCTCCCACTGCTTTCTTTCCCAATCTTATAGCATATCAGCCAATAAGTCTACAAGACTTTTCAGTTGTTCTTTCTTTTTGTTCCGATCAACTGTGGAATCTGCAGGTCTATCCGTGCTTTTTGCCCCAACAGACGTTTGCCTCATTTGGACATCTTCGCTGCTAGGTGATTCCCTAGAAAAACCCTGATCTACATGAGTAGATCCAGACGTTTCGCACTTTGAGCAATCATCCTCGAACGTGGATGAAACATTATTTATACCACCGATTCTATCATCATTATCAATAGTTGACACGTTTTTATTCGCCATTTTACGTCGCGTCATGATGCGACGCTCCATTAATGGAGCATCAGACTCATCGTCTGATTCCACACGTTGGTGTCGATTTTTGTGCACTGGAAAGTCGGTCTGTTCCGCTCCGGATTCGTCATCCAAATCACTGGATTCTACTGGAGCAGCCAATACAATCTTTCGTAACGGCCTATCAGAAGTAGGGATTTTCCATTCATCAATGGACGCTGCCCGAAGATGCTCAGCATGCGTCTTAATGACTGAGCCGGTTAACTGATCTCTAATTCTATAAGAGACCGGGCCAGTCTTTTCAGCGATCACATAATATGGCCGCCAGCGCACATCTAACTTCCCTTTCTTTTGGTGATTCTTATAGTACACCAAATCACCAACCTCAAAAGTTGTATTTTTCGTCTTACCACGCGACTTATCTATCGCGGCTCTCCTCGCTTTTCTTATATTATTCCTAACTAAAGTGAAGCTACGATGCATTTCCTGTAGTGCAATTTGGTGATGCTCATCACCATAATATATGCGACGAGGCCTCAGTATATTGTCCAAGGGCAAAATAACATCCCTGTTGTAGAGCAAGTAATACGGTGAAAACTTAGTGGTCTCGCTCACATGAAACCGGATAGCCGCCAACATTTGGTTAATGTAAATATCCCACGACTGTTCGTTGTTGCCGATTTTTTTTGCTAGAACATCATGCATTGTTCTGTGAAACCTCTCAACCTTACCATTGCTCTGGGGGTGATAAAAAGAAGTTGTCACATGGTGTATATTTAGGTCTTCTAATGTCTTTTTCATTACCCTGTTGACATTTTCTGGCCCATTATCAGTTAAAAGCTGAAGTGGTGTCCCAAATCTGGGGAAAATTTCGTCAACTAAGAGATGCACCACTGTTTCTGCCTTCTTGTTAGGAACCGCAAATGCCTCCGGCCAACCACTGTACATATCTATGAATGTAACTATGTATTGGTTACCTGAATGGGTCTTTGGGTAGGGTCCTGAGACATCTAAAGCAACCTTTGCGAAAGGAAAAGGAGGGAAGTCACATTCCTGTATGGGGAGTTGCTGCTTCTTTAGGTTTCTTGTCTGACACGGGATGCATTTACCTACGAAATCATTTATTTCTCTAAGTAAACAAGGCCAGAAATACTTTTGTTTTATTGAGTGGAATGTCTTATCCACCCCCATATGGCCACTGTCATCATGGTATTGAACTAGCACCCTTTTTCTAAGGTGAGATGGTACATACAGCCTGATGAGGGGTTCATCATCAGGTTGAGACAAATAGTACACCACCTCATCCATTACTATATATCTCTTCTGTTCTGCTTTGGTAGCCCTACCATTTCGTAATCTAATCTTCAGGTCTAAGATGTTTTTATCTGATTCTTGCTCCCTGATTATGTCTATTCCTTTCAATGTGGGCCGTTCGGGTGCCTCTGATAAATTTCCGACATTTTTATGGGCTGCTAATTCTTCCGGCTCCATTAGGTTGGAGTTTATAACACTAACCAAGTAATTTCTATCATCTATATCTACTGGAGAAGCAATATGGTCTTCGTTCACATCAACAGCGCGTGATAAGAGATCCGCGCAAACATTATCCTTACCCTTAAGATACTGTATGCTGCAATTGTAGCCAGACATGCTCAGAGCCCAAGTCTGTATCTTCTTATTTTGTATGGGCGAGTTAAGTAAGTGCTCCAGGGGCCTATGATCAGTGTATATTGTGAATGTTGCGCCATGCAGGTAGTGATTCAGTTTTTGAAGAGCATAGTGTATGGCATAAGCCTCTTTCTCTATAGTTGACCACCTCGTTTGTGTGTCACTTAATTTATGGGACAATAAATAAATTGGTTTTTCTACATCCTTCCTATTTTCCTTATCGTACACCACCTGGGATAGGCATGCACCAATCGATTGATCGGATGCGTCAGTATATAACCTATACGCCTTATTTGGGTTGGGATAGGCTAGTGTTACCATCTCCGCGAGCTTCGTTTTTAGTGTATCGAAAGCGGTTTGGCAAGCATCGTCCCATTGGAATCGTGCATATTTCCTTGTCAAATTGACCAGCGGTTCGGCTATATCAGAGAAATTTCTAATAAAGCGGCGATAGTATGAGGTCATCCCAATAAAAGCTCTTACTTGCCTAACAGTGGTTGGAGTAGAAACTGACTTTATAGCCTTGACTTTATTGAGGTCTGGTTGTATTCCCTCTTCACTTATCTTGAACCCCAGGTATTGGGTCTCTTTCTTAAAGAACTCACACTTAGCTGGCTTCAGTTTAAGGTTGTGCTTACGTAGACTACTCAAGACTGTGTCTATATGTCTTAAATGATCTTCCACCGTATTTGAAAATATCAGAATATCATCTAAATATGCCAGAGCAAAATCTTCCTGTCCCTGTAAAACAACTGACATTAATTCCTGGAAGATGCCGGGTGCGTTTGCAAGTCCAAATGGCATAACATTAAAATGAAACAGACCCTTGTGGCAGGTGAATGCACTTTTTTCTTTGTCATCATCATGAAGCTTAACTTGCCAGTACCCTGATTTTAAATCAAGCTTCGAAAAGTACCTTGCCGAACCAAGTGATGCCAGTATATCATCGATGACAGGAAGAGGTCGAGCATATTTCTTTGTAATCTTATTAAGTGCTCTAAAGTCTACACAAAATCTCTTACCACCGTCTTTCTTCTCTACTAAAACTACTGGAAAACCCCATGGGCTATTGGATCTCTCAATTACACCTGCCTGCATCATTTCGTCGATTGCTGAATCCATTGTCTTTCTTTGTTTGAGGGGTGTGCGATATGGGCGTTTTCTTATGGGCTCATGCGTTCCAGTATCGATACGCATCTCCACAGTATCGGTTCTGCCCATGTTCTTGTCGTCACTAACGAACATGTCCCTATTTCTTTTTAGCAATTTGTTAATTTCAGGCTTGAATTCCTCCGGTACATGTACCTGTTCCAAATCTACATCAGGACTTTTATTATTTTGTTTATCGGGCATAGTAATTTCAGTAATATTACCTGCCCTTTCCAATTTAGCCAGCGGACACCCCCGTCTCAAAGTGATTGTCTGGTTAGTGTTATTCATTATCAGCAACTGAAACTTACGAGACTTTGGCATTTTTACAACTGCGTTGGCTACTGATATACCACATAAGTTGCTAACATATCCACTACTCAGCTGTTCGATTTCATATTCTTTGCCACGTCCATTTCTCAGCCTGGTTAATCCCAGACAAGCATGCAGGTGTTGAGGTCTTAATGTTACTTTTTGAGCTAACCTAACAACAGAGGAAATATGAACATCCTCCTCTAATGCCACGTATTCTTCACCAATCTTCAATGCCCCCAAATCGAAATACATTCTCACCCCGTTCTGCATCAGCCAATCTCGGCCAAGTATAACGTTTCTATTGAGATTTTCACGACTAAAAAATCATGGGGTATGGACTTACTTCCTATCTGGACCTGTAGACGACAAAGGCCTTCAACGTATAACGGGGATCCATTCGCAGTTCGAAGTTTAATGTCCCTCTTTTGCAGTTCAAGTCCCAGTCGCAATTTTTTAAATACCCTACAGCTTATAACCGATACCTCTGCTCCCGTATCTACCAATGCCCTATAAGGTCTACGTTCTATTCTAATAAAGATGGAATTTGGCGCACCCATATTACCAACTATGTGCGTTGGTACCGTCTTGTTCCGTTCGTTGGGCGTCGCACGAACGGACCTCTGCCGTTTCCCGGGGCGCGTCTACAAAATTTCGCTATGTGGCCTTCTTTCCCACAATTCCAACACCTAACAACGCTCCCGTTCCTCTCCCGCTCACGAGTTTTGTATTTAGTTCCCCTATTACCACCTTTTCTATTGTTCTTATTCCTATTATTATCATTATTATTATTAGATTTATCGGGGCTTACGGCTTCTATCGGTACCCGTCTCCGAGAGTGGCAAATTTCCATAGGCTCCTCTTCGTATTCAGAGTTTGCATCGAGTCGAATTTTCCATCTCAACTCAGATAACGCTTTCTGATAGGCAGCCTCTAGTGTTTGTGGCTCATCCTTCATAACTGCCATCTTTATTTCCCGATCCCTTAGACCTTTTATGAAAAATCCTAGAACTTGTTTTGTCACAACTTCATTCCTCACGTCAACCCCAACATATGCGTCCTCCGCTAGGCGTACTACTCTCTGCATGTAGTCCTGCACCCCCTCCGTTCTACCCTGCTTAATGTTCACTAATTCGACTAACCGTGCGTCGGGGTCTAAAACCAATCCGTAATATTCCTTTAAAGAAGTTTTTAACTCCTTCCATGTGAGTTGTGGGTTATTAGAGATTAGTCTATATACATAGTGTCCAACAGCTCCCCTTGTTGTGAGAAGAGCTGCCTGACACTTGTCTTCTTCTGCCACGCGCACAACTTTAAAATACCTCTCCATATCCTCCAACCAAGCACTATAACCACCATCTTCTTTGCATGCTAATGGCTGTATATTTTTTAAAAAAGATTCTCCCCTTAAGGTGTTCGACACCGAACAAGCCACATTTCTCAATTCTAGGGTCAGACCTTGAACAAAATCGGCAAAAGTATGCTGTTCCATTTTTTTTTTTTTTTTTTAATTAGACTTATGAACAAGAGCAGAACACACACAAGATCGAATCAAAAGTCACCTACCTTTCGTTGATGTCGTCCGGTTGCTTTCTATTTTCGTCTTCTATCTGGTAGTTTTAATTCCGTTGAATTTCAATTGTCGCCGTGGTAACCAAGCTCGTATCTATCTGTTTTGTTGTTGTTGTTGTCTTAAAACAGCAAGTCACTGGGCACCAATTTGCGTATGTTATATATCGCCGTACGACGACAAAACAACAAATACGCATATATAAAAATATAAGGTTATATTTTTATTAATGACGACGAACCGTGTGGAATAGAGAACGGAAGGGTGAGAGCGCACATAGAATGGGTTGACGGGAGTGTAGTCTTGACTGTGGTGTTTCTCTGCTTCCACTGGCCGTTCTCTGCTGGCGAATCCGTGTGTCGAGGTCTTTATATAGTCTTCTAGAACCGGGACTTTCCTTCCGGTTTTGCCTCGCCCACGCAACGCCCACGTAATTCCCAGAGACACCTGTTCTGTTTGCCTCCGTAGTCATTTCCGCCGCTGTCGGAAATAAGGTCAAACGACATCCGCTCCGGCCTCGACAGGATGTATTTCACAAACACCTGTCTTGTCGTTTCGCCGACCCCTTCACCGACGGGAAACACCATCGCTTGCATCACTTCCTCGGGTGGGGCCAGATTGTTATATTACACAAGCCCTCCTTCCTCAGTGCATGTCCCAGAAACTTCAGCTGTCTCTTCCTGATGATTTCTATTAATTTCATTTTTCATTGCCATTCTTTCCAACACCTCATTGTTGCTCGCATGCTCGGTTCACGGTATCCACAGCATCCTTCTGTAGAACCACATTTCCGCTGCTTCAAGATTTGCCCTCATTTTCTATGATATTGTCCAGCATTCTCTGCCGTATTGAAGAACTGACATCCCATAGCAATCCAGTACTCTCTTCTTTGTTTCTACAGAAATTTTCCTCTCTCTTAATACTCTACTCAGCTTTTGGAACGCGTCCTTCGCCATGCCGATTCGCCTTCGGATCTTAGTCTCGCACTTTTCATCTTCTGTTAGAACACTTCCCAGGTATTTAAATTTTTGTACCTACTTGATTTTAGTGCCCACCATTTGTATTTGGCATTCTGGGCTGCTCTTTTTGCAGATGACCATGCATTCAGTTTTCTTGCAGCTTATTTTTAGTCCTTTCTTGTCCTCTGTACAGCTACCTTCTGTCAGATGTCTTGTAGTTTCCTTTCCGAGTCTGCTATCAGCACTGTATCATCTGTGTACGTTATGCTGTTCAAATTGTGGCCTCCGATGACAATCCTGGCATAATATCTAGGGTCCTTGGAATAGTCTTACTGTACAAGTTGAATAGATTCAGTGAAAAGACACATCCTTGTCTTACGCCCCTTTCTATCTTTGTATATTTGCTGAATTCTTTACCTGTCCGTCTGCAGGCGGTTTACTGCCAGTAGAGATTCTTGATCATTCTTAAGTCTTTCCCAAATATGTCAAGGCTGCGGAGCATCTCCATCAATTCTTTTTAGCGTATTTTGTCGAACGTCTTTGCATAATCTATAAAACATAGGTACACGCCCTTTCAGAGAGCATCCTAATTATAAATATGGCTTTCCTTGTTCCGGTGTCTTGTCCTATCTCTGGCCTGATTCTTCTTCTCGTTCTATTCAGCAGGATTCGGACGATCAGTTTTGTAATGTGGCTCATTAAGCTGATTTTTCGGTGGAGTTCGCACTAGTTTGCACCTGGCTTTTTAGACAGAGCATAGGTCGTCTGGTATTACACCACTATTGTAAATTTCGTTTATTATTTCGGTAATTTTCTCTACGGCAAAATCTTCTACTGCTGTCAACATCTCTATTACAATGCCGTCTGGTCCAGCTGTTTTGTTCATATTCACTATAGCCATTGCAGCTTTCACTTCGGATTTTAATATTTCCGATTCCGCAGCATCTTTGTTTAATATCGGTTGCTTTCTTTTTTTGTGAAAGAAATCTTTTATATACTCTTCTTATCGCTGGAGTATTTCCCCTTTTTCCAATATGATCGTTCCATCCTTGGATTTTACTCTTCATAAAATGTGGAAGCATTTTCGCTGTTATTCTTGTGGCCTTAACAATGTTTCTTTGAATTGTGGTTGTCTATGCTGTTTTTATTTATTCCAACATTATTGCTTTCAAGTCCTCTATTTTTAATTGCTTGACTTGAAATTTTGCTTTTAACGTAAATTTCAAATGTTATATTTTTACGTTGTTTCCGGCATAAGTTTCTTTTTTTTTTCAACGTACTGATTTCGCAAGTTTAAAAAAAAACAGCAATTTTTCACCACCTCTATTATAATAAATAGAGATTCACCCTCGTTGCTAACTGTTGTGGTTAGAGAATTCTAGCAAGACACAACACATAATACGCCATAGTTAGTCGAGATAGCAGTATTCAGTAATCAGCTTGACAAGTCATTACAATACTATTAACTTCTTTTTTTATTTATCATGAATTAATTCGTTAATTCATTGTAATAAGGAGATTAAATGGCTCTTACCACAATACTCTTCAACAGTATCCACTTTAGTAATTCATTTTGTTAACTTTTCTACACTATTCACTTCCGCTATACATTTAGTTATATCGCCAGGTAGGTTCGTCTGTCCTTCCTACCTTCTATCTCTCCTGTGTGTATCAAATTCCACAAGATCTCTTTTTCATTTTTTTATACTAGACATTTAAATTCTTCCTGATTTTAAGAAATAATGTCTTTTTTGTTTTCATTTTATCTAATTCGTCAACGTTGCTCGCATGTTTAATCCATGGTGTTGTATTCATGTGCAAATCCCCACCATAAAAAACAGCAGTCAATACAGCTGGTGGCAAAACTAGTCATGGCTTTGGAATTATATTTACTCAGACCGAGTTTCAAATCTTTGGATTCGTTACGAATTAGACATATTTTGGCCCCAAAACTTTTGATACCAAAAAATTTTCTCTCGCTTTATTTGAGACATAATATGGTCGACGAAAAACGCTCGGTCAAAAAAGACTTTTCAGGGTCTGCTTCGCAGGCAGACCCACCCGATAAAAGAAATACAAGATGGAGCCCACGATTAGAGTCATCTCAAAGTTCTAACACAGAAGAAATGACGACAAAACTATTAAGGACAAGGATGTTAACGATAATGTGCTCAAGACATTGATGAATACGACTGCTGAGTAATCGTCCTCATGTTGGAAATCGCCACTCAAACAGTATAATTAATATTGCAGAATTTTTACAAAAGAACAAAAACTATGGGCATCTGACAAATGAACATGGGATCTTTAAAAATCCCAAAGAATTACAAAAAAAAAAATGACGGTCTTCGTGGTGGACATTTGTGGTTCCAAGAAAGATACAGTGGTCCGGTCACTGATGTCCCTGAGGGTCAAACCACAAAGTGATAATAAATATAAGGGTTTTTTCAAGTGAAATATACTGCACAAAAGATTTCATATTGCAGACCGTGTACGAGGTCGGCGCATGACCAGTATACGAGGTTTCTTTTATGTTAATAGGAGACCACGTCGTTGCCTATTTCTGGCAATTTAGTTAAATATTAGGTGCCACATCTGACAACCTAAATGGGAAATGGAGATTTGATATAATGCTAGATAATTTGACTTTCGTCTCTATCCCTAACTGTTTGAAATTTTGCAGCCTAAAATTGTCGGTTATTGAGACCGGCCGAAAACCAACTTGTTAGAAGTGCAGAGGCTGGTCACCTCTTTTTTTTTCTTTTTCATAATAGAGAGTCTCTGTAATTCCGGTCACTGGCGACCAAAATACCCCTCTGCCCGACACTGATAGTTCTGCAGCGCTTGTAATGTACCTGCCAGTGACACGGACCAGTGCACTCAAACCCCGGTGACCCCTCGTCTCACCTTATCCAAAAAACGATGCCTTGGATTACTTCTTTTTTCTATTCTCTCTCCTCACCGCCATGTACAAGAATCGTACATATGAGACTAGTTAGAATTTCATGAAGATTCTGAGGTATTTTAGTAGATGTAGTAAGTATGTTATATAAGAATGTGTTCTTTTAACGTAAGGAATATAGTGGTTTGCTAGGGTTTATTGTTGAGCTAAGTTTAATTATAAGAAAAGAAACTCATACATTCCTATGGCCTTGTTCCACATTTTTGTTATTTTTACAAATATTACTAGTCCTGACATTGAAGACTAAACTACTAGAGAAATAGTAGTGAACACTAAGCTAATTATAGCTTACGACACATGGTATTCTCAGCATCATTTGTTAAAACCACATTTCTATTACTTGTAGTTTACTCCTCATCTAAGAGAGCACTGCCCAGCATTCAATGACATATAAAAGGATTGATATTACGTCATTGTTCCGGACTCTTTTCTTTGTCTATTACGAATTAACTCTAAAAATTAATTTCTGCAATTTATTAATTGATAAATAAATGAAATAATCAAAATTATAAAACTTTCTTTCACACACTTTTTTTTTAGACTTAGCATGTGCGTTTATAATGTAAATGCGTGTGTGCCTGTGTTGTACGCGTGTGACTTACATGGGCTTTAGGCCATTTCATCCACAATACAGCTGCATCTACTGCTAGGAAGGTTGGGTCAATGTATCGTGCCAAAAGGTTTTCTCGTCTGGATACATCTTGTGCATTTATAAATCTACCATTCGTTCGTGAGTTAAATACTGTTGCCATATCTGGTTGGTACCTCTGCTATTCATCTCGAGATTATCGACAAAATCTAGAGAAGAACCTGTAATATTATCGGTCATGACTTGGCATCTAGACTTCAGTCACTTTCTCACCGACGGGATGTGATTCCCTCTGTCTTTTCTACAAATATTTTCATGGCAACTGCATTGACGAGCTTTTGTCCCTGGTGCCCTGACCACATAAATTTAAGCGCGCTTTTAGATTGGCATCTAAATCCTACCCGTTGAAATAGTTAAATGTGATCATCACTTTTACTCTAATAGTTTCTTTTCTCACAATTCTCGCCTGTGTAACTCTCTTCCATTTACTTGCTTTCCTGATAGCTATACTCTCCAAAACATTGAATGCAACGCCACTAGTCATCTTTAATTTCCTTGAATGCTATCCAACATTTATCCTTTTTTCGATTCGCCCTTTATTCAGTTCTTTCTCTTACAGTAACACCTTGCTTACTAATGGCGGATGCGCCTTGCTTGGAGTGAAAAATAAAAAATAGAAATCAAAATGATAACATTCATACACACAGAATTAATGTAAATACATACACAACAATTTGACTGAATTTTAAATATGATATTAAAATAATAAATTCCTTTCTTTCTCAGTCCAGGCAAACTCCTACCACGGGTTGAACAATGAAGTCATAAATTTGGAAACAAGTAAAAGACCCTATTTTTTTTAAATTGGTTATTCTAAGATTTACTGGCATTTTAAAAAAATTATTTTGTAATAAATTCATTTTATTTTTGATTGATTGGTTTGATTTTATACGGCTTATCAATCTTTTCCAGGTTATTTAGAGCCAAAAATATTTTACATTGTAAGAATTTTTGTGATAATGATTTGAATTCATGCTAATTAGCTTATAGATGTGGGAAGAAGAGGTGGATTCATATTTTTCTCAAGGATATTTGAGCCTAAGTGTATATAAAACAATTAAAATTAGAACTCGTTTCTCCGATTTAACCCACACATCCAAGTATACGATACTTGCTATTTCTAAGCGGTCACTTGTCTAGGTACTGACCAGGTTTGACATTACTTAAATTTCGTAATTTTATTTTTTTAATGCATAACAAATACGCACACACACACAAACACGCACACACACACACACACACACATATATATATATATATTAAAAAATAAACATATTATTCTATGTCATAAGCACGATACGGAATTTCATACACCATGCTATCATGAAGTGCATATTTTAAAATAGTTCATAATATACAACTGATGATCGTATAGGGCATGAATATTCGTGCCCATATCGCGAATAGATATTTGTAACAGCATGTGAGTGTCTATATGTGATGATTTTCTGGATGATTTTCAAACAATAACTGTTGCGTCTGAGGAGCGGCAGATTAGTGGCGAAATATTTATTATCCATGAATTTGTAAAATATCGAAAACCTTTCAAGATTGTATTACTCTATTAAATTTAATAAAAAAATTAAAATTGAGTTATTTTGACTCTGTCTCTATTGGAGTTTACCTGACAAAACATACCAAATAGTCTACGTTTTATATATATATATATATATATATATATATATATATATATATAAATTATACTTTAGAACATGTACAAATTATAATTTACTACAAAAATGTACATTTTGTTTCAACATTGAAAAAACAATGTCTCATCAGGTAGTTAATAATGATGGTACTACATATTATTTTTTAAAAAGAAAATTAAAAAAATCTCACTTTCCCTTTATTTTGGAAAAATATTTTTGTACGAGGTAAAGAGAATAGAAAAGATGGGAAAACAAAAAAAGAAATAAAAAAGGGGAAAACGAAAAGGAAAGAGATATACATCGGGGATAAAGAGCGTGATATAGAAAATAAAAAGAACACAGAAAATAAAACAAAAATGGGAATAAAAAGCAAAAAGGAAGACAGGAGAGAAAGAACGATCTAAGAGGAGAGATCCGATGATACCAGCCCTTCTTCTTCTATGTGCCCTGTCCCTTCAAGGCGTAGGCGATCATGGTTTGCCACGTCTCATTATTCCTGGTGGCTCTTAGCACACCTTCTCCTGTTACGCCATGCAACCCTCGTTCCATCATCCACCTGATTAGGTCCTTAAAATATGTTATCCGTTGCTTTTCCCTGTCTCTTTTTCCCTCTATCGGACCTGTTAGTATCAGGTTCTCCAAGCCCTCCTTCCTCATTGCATGTCCCAGGAATTTCAGCTGTCTCTTCAGTATTAGTTTCCTTTTTGTTTCCATCATTTCAAGGACCTCGTCATTGCTCACATGCTCGATCCATGATATTCGCAGCATCCTTCTGTAGAACGACATTTCAGTTGCTTCCAGTTTTTCCTTCATCTTTGATATCATTGTCCAGCATTCACTGCCATATTGAAGAGCGGACAACACATAGCAATCTAGTACTCTCTTCCTTGTTTCGAGCGAAACTGTCCTGTTTCTTAATACCTTACTCAACTTCTGGAATGTTTCATTCGCCATGTCTCGCACTTTCTATCTTCCCAGGTATTTAAATTTTTGTACCTGCTTGATTCTAATATCCCCTACCTGTATTTGGTATATTGGACTGCCTGTTTTAATGATGATCATACATTCGATTTTCTTGCAGTTTATTTGTAGTCCTTTCTTATCACAATGTTCAGCTACTTTCTGTAGTAGGTCTTGTAGTTTTCTTTCGGTGTCTGCTATCAGCAGTGTATCATCTGCGTACCTTAGGTTGTTCAAATTGTGGCTTCCGATGACAAATCCAGGCATAACTTCTAGTGTCGTCAAAATATTCTTGCTATACAAGTTGAACAGATCCGGTGAAAAGACACATATTTGTATATCTGCTGAATTCGTTACCTGTCCGTATACAAGCGGTTTGCTGCCAGTAAATATTCGTGATTATTCTTTAGTCTTTCTCAAATATGTCAAGGCTACCGAGCATCTCCATCAATCCTTTTATAATCAATAAAGTACAGGTATAAGTCCTCCTTTATTTGTATTGTTCTTTCAGAGAGCATCCTAATCATAAATATGGCGTTCTTTGTTCCAGTGTCTTTGACGGAAACCGCACTGTTCTTGTCCTATCTCTGGCCTGATTCTGCTTCTCGTTCTGTTCATCAGGATTCGGACGATCAGTTTTGTTATATGGCTCATTAAACTGATGGTTTTGTGGAATTCGCACTCGTTTGCTCCTGGCTTTTTAGGTAGTGCTATGAAGATAGACTTGCTGAGGTCATCTGGTATTACACTTCTAATATAAATTTCATTTATTATTTCTGTAATTTTCTCTATATCAAATTCTTCCAAAGCTATCAGCAGCTCTGTGACAATGCCATCTGGTTCAGCTGCTTTGTTTCTATTCAGTTTGGCTATTTCAGATTCCACTTCACACTTTAATATTTCAGGTCCGTCCTCATCTTTGAGTATTACTGGTTGATATTTGTCGTGGAAAAGATCTTTTGTATATTTTTCCCATCGTTGGAGTATTTCCTCTTCCTCCAATATAATTGTTCCATCCTTGGACTTTATACATCCTCTTGACGAGCAGGTTTTTTGTCCTGTCAGTTCTTTTATTTCCTTATGCATGTCTGCTTTATTATTTCTACTCAATCTCTCTACTTCTGCACATTTGTCATTGAGCCATTCCTCTTTAACAGCTCAGAGAGAAATAAACCCAAATTTAGGTAGGAGGTGAAAATAGATACACATAAGGGTCACGTGACGTCTGGGCTTTATGTAACAAGTTAAGATTTATTTTAATCTTTACGGTTTTATTTCTCAGTCCATAGGTAGGGGTTGTCCAGACTGGATGAGAAGGGAATGTATTATTCCAATGTTTTATTTAAAAAAATCAGTCCAGTTGTTCGTTTTTCTGTGTACGTGTTTGGTGTGTGTGTATGTGTATGCGTGTGTGTGTGTGTGTGTATGTTAAATGGTATAAACACATAAAAGTTACTACTGCACAATGCCGACGTCGGCATTTGACATACACGTATGCAAAGCCACACGCAAATAAAGTATGACTGAAAGAGAATCTTGTTGTTTCAAAAGATAAAATATCACATCATTATCAATAAATATAAAAAGTTAATTTTTAGAAGTGACTATGATGGTCTAGAAAAGAAAATATGTAGGGACATAAAACTGGCTTTTGATTAAAACTAGGCAATTTGTCGCAGTTTAAATGAGTAATTAAATAGTGTTGGAAATAGTGTGACCATAAAAATCGTCTCAAGAAATTTGAGCTTATGGAAAGTCGAAAAGATACGTTAGAATCAATGCGAACATGCATCAACTTCGTCAAAGCTTAATGAGATTGACGCCTAACTTCAAATAAAAACTAATCGTAATAGTAATTGCAACAGTGGCATTAGCAGTTTCCGAATAAGGAAACATTCGGTATTTATTGACCGAACAATCAGTAATATCGCCGATTGAATTTTATACAATATTTCTCTGAAATGTCTTTTCAAAATGTAGGTTATTGAAGTTTACAAACTGTTATTTTTATAGTTTTTTTTTTCCCTAATCTTTTGTTTAAGGTCGTGCGGAAAGTGATGCTCTTGATAGGTTATTATTTTCTCTTTGAGCTACAAGTTTTGCCCATTAATTTGTTATTGCTGGTGGATGTCTTCAAAGGATATGGTTTCTGAACTTTGTTAAAGTTGTTTTTGTGATTCTAGGGCGCCTGTTGACGAGATTCAATGAAGGATGATTCTTTCTAAGACCGACGTCTGACAGGATTCATTCCCTCGAAGCCGTCTCTTTTTTTTTGTGTCGATATTGGCTTCACTTCTTTCATCGTCAACGCCCCATCATGGACTGCATCAATAAAGGACAATTTCTTTTTTATATTCGTTTTATTATATGAGATGTACAGTTATGGTTGCATCGACTCTAGGAAGTTGATTGACTGACTGATTCATTTTCTATAGCTTATCATGTTATTTAAACAGAAAATATTGTTAGCTTGCAATAGTTTTTCAAGAGACAATAATGGTTTAGTGATAGAAGTTTTAATAATTAACCCATAGCTGGTGGAAGAAGAGTTTGACTGCTGTCGAATATCAAAGAAAATATATACACAAGTGGGCCATACCGTAAAAAATGACAGCAACATATCAATCTACCTACTATTCAGTATCTTACATTAAGACATACGAAAAATAAAACCCAAAATGAGCCAAATCCTTGAGCGTTACTGAAGGGATATATATATATATATATATATATATATATATATAGCCTCCTAATCTTTTTACTCTTATGTAGCCCCTTGCACATCAGTGGCGTTACCGCCTTGCTCAGGGTGATACGATTAATATATATATATATATATATATATATATATATATATATACACACATACCACTGTCTTTATAATAGAGAGGATATGTATATATTATTCATAAGTCGACAACATAATTGTCGCAAAAAAATTTAAAAAATAAAGAAATGACGAAAAAACGCGGCAATAGCATTCGTAAAATGAATGAACTGAGTCAGTGCTGTCTCTCTCACTATAAGCATGACATGAGCAATATATATATATATAAAGGTCTTTATTATAATAGTGAGGATCTCTTTTGTCCTTAAGAGGGTTGTGGAATTCAGAGGGTTGGGTTCTGAAAATAGAAAGTAACTCAATGATGGGTAGGTGGATGAGTTAAGAGGCTAGAGATGGGGGAAATAATTCAGATCTAAAAGCTAGATTTTTTGGATGTCAGTTATGAAACATTTGAGTGTATACAATTGTATTATGATATATCAGCAACTGTGTCGAATATGCAAGTGGAACGGTTACGAATTTTTTTATTAATATTATTATGTTTATGATCCCTTAAGAGAGTTATTAAGAACGAAAATTTATCGAAATATAATGTACGATGAAAATATGTAAACGACATAATAGGTAACTGCTGTATACCTAACTATATGCAGAAATTGGGTGTTCCTATCCTCTTAAATACGTGGTCACTTTTGGATTAAAGGGGAGAAAGAGAGTGGTAATACTGACTAGCAGTTTACTATCAGTATATCTACTTCACGCAGCGTGCAAGTCTTGTATTTGTTGATATACTATTATTCCCAACCTCGGTTTTAATGATTACTTTCGCAGTAAATTTTTAGGGTTTCAACATTTGCAACGAAGATTGTTAACCAGAATGAAATATTTTTGATTTGAAGATTGTACCGTTGACCAAAATAGAATATTTTGGTAATAAAGATTGTGCAGTTGACAAAATACAACTATGATCCAAACCGTTCCAAGTTTCAAGAAAATACAATCCAACTTCTTTCAGTGTCCACAAATTACTTGCTGCTACTATGTCTATTTGTTGTTAGAGGTAATACAGTGTTCATGCTCATCTTACCTTGGATTCTGCTTAGAAACGGTGGACGTGTCTACTAGCGTGGTGGGAGAAAGAATTATCCGCGTCTTCACTTCAACGCATTTTGAGCAGGCTTGTTTTTCTGGTGTCTCTCGCTGACTTCTCTCTCGTCTCTGACTTGTTTTTCAAATCTGTTGCCTTTTTGTTGAAATATTTTCAATATCGCGTGGGTTGGTAAGTATTCAAAATGTTTCTCCGAGAAAATCTAATATTAATTTCGTGTATCTAGCTTAAATTTTCCGCTTACGAATTCGCGCGGATGTTTGCCGGTCTGGAAGTTCGGAGACAAGATTCTGTTGACTTTGTACATTCACTTGTCAGCACCAATTACAATTCCATCCTTACGTGGGTGGTGATTTTTCGGAATCGACCGATAATTCCATTTTCAGTCGCTCCTTTATCTTTTTCTCCGAGTGAGAAAGGAAAAGATACAAACAAACAAGGAAGAAAGTAACAGAGTTCTTTCGCTTTGCAAGACCAGCTTGGCACCTGGTCCTTGTTCAATTGTTATCCTATCAGTCGATATCATTTCATGAAGACTTGTGTTTCGCCTCTCTCCTGGCCACCCAAGCATTCATTTCTTTCTCCCTCTCTGAGCTTTTCCTAAGAAAAAAATATACACACGGAGAAAATCACAAATATATATACACAGAAAAATAAAAAAAAACTTGTACACACAGGAAATTCAAAAAAATTTAAAGCAGTTTTGGCTACAAAGAGTTTCAAAGATTACGTGATAACAAGCAATTGAGCAAAGCACAACATTAAAAAAAAAATACAGTATTTTTCCAACTGAAAACGTTACGAAAATGTACGTGGAATAGAAAATTTCAATTTGCTAAAAAGACGTAGCATCGAAAGGATTTCTCAGGATAAACGTATTACATGGAAGTAATTGCAAGGAATTAAGTGTTTTTTTTTTTGTTTTTTTTATTGAGAGTTGTGAATACATCTATACTTTTGTAAAGTACAAAATGGAGGAGTTTAAAAAAGAGTTGTTGGAAATTCTAAGGCAGAAACATGATCAAGAAAAACACTTTCAACAAAGGATCGAAAATTTCGAGGAATTGTTTTTGAAACAACGGAAGTATATTTACAAGCAACATCAACAATGATTCGATTTTTTTCTTCAGAAAGCTATTTTGAATGCAATAACATATTTTAACTACTGGCCTGAGGAAAACGTAACATTTGCATCGTATTTTTGCAAATACGAAGACATTTACAAGACGGATTG
This sequence comes from Ascarosepion bandense, assembly GCA_037127315.1. Taxonomy (NCBI): domain Eukaryota; kingdom Metazoa; phylum Mollusca; class Cephalopoda; order Sepiida; family Sepiidae; genus Ascarosepion; species Ascarosepion bandense. The sequence continues at coordinate 658,840 of JBBBDQ010001766.1, read as the reverse complement.
CGTCAATTTGGCGGACCAGAAAAAGGTAAGCCAAGTTTTTAAAAGATTAGGCGATCTTAGACATATGAAGTTCATGAATTGTATTTTACCAAAGAAGATAAGTGACAACATTCAATGAACTGTTAAGTTACTTTCGGTGTTGTTCAGCTCGAAAACAGCGTTATTCCATAAGAGATGGAAGTGTATGAATTTACTGAAAAATGATGTGTAAGATTTAACTACGTTTGCAAGTAATGGAAATAATCAGTGTGAAGAATTCAGTTTGACAGAACTAAGCCCTGACAATTTCAAATGTTTGCGCAAGATTAAGTGTCAGCTAAAGACACGAAAATGAGGAGGAGGGTTCCAAATAAACTCGAAAACGAACTCAACTTGACTTTAAAACACCCGGCAGAAGACGTATAAACCATAAAGAAAAGAAAAGGCATTATTCCAAACCCCTGCTATGCTTGTGGAGGAATGCATTTCTATAATGTTTGTCCATTTAAAAACAAACGCTATTGGTGTGGCACAAATGAATACAGAAAATCTCACTGCAAGACAACAATTAAAAATCGAGTTAAGAGTGACTAACGATAATGAATCTTCAAGTCAGAATACGAGAAAATTTGTACAGGTGAAAATCCTGAACAAAGATGTCAAGTTACAACTAGAGAGCGGTTAAATGCTTTGTACTTGGAGAAAAATAGGAAAACCAACATTAATTGTTTTAAAGAAAGGAGCTCGTCCTGTCAAAGATGAGAAAATTAAATTTGTAGGTGAATTTATTGCAAATGTAACGTTAAACAAAAACGTTAAATTTAAAAATATTCGTAATGAAAAATACAAATAAACTTTTTGGACAGATTGGATATAAAAATTCAAATAATGGAAGTGCCAAATCAGTTTATTCTGCCCAAATTTGAGTTCTACTAACGAAAGAGGCGCTCTAAAAAGAGTATTAAAAATAATTTCTCAGAGGTATTTGGTGGGGTTGCTTGGCAGGCGTAACAAGTTAAAAGCGAAATTCGAACAAAATGAAGGCTTTAAAAAGAAAAGAAATGTACCATTTGCGTAGATCAAACAAATCAATGACAAGCGGTGTTTTGTCCTAAATCGAGTATAGCAAGTAGGCTTCGCCGATAGTATATATTAAGAAGAATTTGATGAAGATACTCGTCTGCGCTGATTTTTCCACGGGCTTAACCGATGCCTTCAACGATTATCACTACCAACTTCCGGGACCGGAAGAAGATTTTGCGCAGCTTAGCGGAAGTAATTTTTTTTTCAAAAATAGACCTTAGCAACTCATATCTTCAAATTCAAGTCAATGACGAAGTTTCAAACTTTTTACCATAAATGCACGTAGAGGTTGAAACAAATTTAATAGGTTGCTGTTTGACATTAAAGTCGCTCTACCTATATTCTAACAAGTCATGGACTAAATGGTCTCGACCTTGATGCTATTTTGCTGAGAATTAAAAACATGGAAGAACATCATAAAAATGTTTTTGGAGTTTTCAAGAAAATTTCAGATTATGAATTCAAGCTAAGGGACGAAAAATGTGAATGCTTATGGACAAGATTAAGTCCTTGGGACAAAGTATTGAGAAAAATGGAAGTAGACCAGATCCATTGCTATTAAGGACATGCCGGCTCCGGAAAATGTCAACTTTCTACAAAATTTCCTGGGATTAGCTCGCTATTACAATGTTTTTGTGGAAACAATATATCTGTTTAAGAGCGCCACTAAATAAACTTTTTCAAGAAACACTAAAAATGTTTCTGGACATACGAGTGCCAGAAAGCCATTTAAAAAAAATAAAATGTATCCTAACTTAAGATGAGTTTTTATCACACTACGATTCTAAAAAAGAATTGATTGTGGCTAGTGATGTGAATGCTTATAGTATCGGAGCTTGTATTATGCATAAATTCGATGACGGATCTGTTAAACCGATTGTATATGCATCTAGAACGCTGATTCCAGCGGAAAAATACTCAGTGATTGAAAAAAAAAAGTATTTGTGCTTAAAAGACTCTATAGATTTATTCTTGGGAGAAAATTTACATTGCTGACGGACCCTAAACCGTTGTTAGCGAATAATGGGTAAAAAAATAGATTATCGATTCATACGAATAATAGATTGCAACGGTGGGTAGCTATTCTTCTAAATTATGATCTTAGAATGAAGTTCTCGCCACCAGGTAAGCTAAGTCATGCGGACGGATTGTCCAGACTGATCCCAAGGAATAATGATCCCTTCGAGCACACAGTTATTGCTCCTCTATAATCGGAGGTAGAAATCAAAAATATTTTGTGCAATACTGTGAAGGAACTCTCCTGTAACGTTGAAGTATATAAACAAGAAAACACTGGATGTCAAATTCATTCAGTCAGGTAAGTGACATACGTGATACACACATGGGTGATCATGTCTCGAAAGAGACATGACTGACTAGGGCAGAATATTATCCCGCAGTAGGTTGCGATTGCTTTCTGCGGTAGACAGGTTGCCGACCAAGGCTATAGAACCCAATCTGTCCTGCTATTTAACTCATAACTGGAAGGAATAGACGGATTAATATCTTTCCCAAGGGTATTTGCGCGTAAGTGAATGCAATGAATTCAGCTGGAATTCGAACTCGGCTCCCCGATTTCTCGTTCTGAGCCGATATCCAATGAACCACAACGCATTCCGAAATGAAAAATAAATTAAAATAAAGAATCAAAAAGAGGCTGAAATTTATTCAATATGTGACGATATTTCCACGTCCTGTGAAAGAATAGTGGTACCTCTACCGCTTCAAAAAAAGATCTTGAATGAATTCCTTGAAGGACACCCTTGTATAGCTGGCATGAATAGCGTAATGCGTAGCTATGTTTACTAGCGTAGCCTGGAAAAAGGGAAGCCTGTGGGTCTTGGCAAAAACACACTTCATCGAATATTGTGGACTGGCGCTACAGAATCACAACCAATGAGAAGTTTCCAATAAAAGACTCAACATCACTTGAAGATGTTAACAGCTGAAATGAATATTACCTACAACTCGAAGATAGAATAATGTTGTAATTAGGATGTTGACATTTCCCACTACTTCAAATAAAAGGTGAGGAAGGAAATTTTCGTCAATAAAGAAAGAGCGATAACAGCTACTAGATTTGAAAAAATAATTTTTCTGAAAAATTTTTTTAAGAGAAATATTCTATAAATCTAATGACGCAACAGTATTAGTTGCTCGGTCAGTGAATATATATCTTTTATACATACAACAAAAATGCCTTTAGACTATAACCATTATTATTAGGACTTTAGGACATTTATTATTAGGATATTTAGGACATTTCTTTTAGGACTTAGTTTATGGATTCGATGTTGTCTATGTTGTCTATAATGTCCCCGACAGAAGCAGTTAGCGAGTCTTTAATATTGTGGGTATGCTTGTTAGTTTTCTTTTCAATGACGACCCAATATTCCTGGGAATTACGAGAAACTACATCTGGCAGCAAGAAATCTGACAGGGAGATTGAAGGTTTTGGGGAACGCAGAACCACCTCTTAATTGCTGTTGTTCCCAGCTCTACACTGACTTTGGGTGGTAGCACCTGTTACGTTCCTAGCTATGGGCGAACAGTGAACTCACAAACAATAACAAAACACTATGAAATTATAAAAAACATATTTTATAGTAAGTCAAATGCCAGCAAAATATTTTAGATATAAAATATTACCAACGATACCTATTTATAGTAACAATTACCAGCAATAGTTATTAAAGCAAAATGAGACACACACACACACAATATATATATATATATATATATATATATATATATATATATATATATATATATTGTGTTTCGATCCTGGCAATCGGATGTCTAACCATACTGATGAACAGCACCCTGATTGAGCACTCTGTAAGAATGGTAAACTTTTAAAAAACAGTAGCTGCTCTAGCATCTACGCATCGTTCATTCAGTAATGAATTAGAACACTCTCAGTTATTGGCGTATGTTTACAGAGCATATCCCACGCTAAAAGTCTGCCGACTTCTACCAAGCGTTCATAGCTCAGAGGTAGAATCGCCGATTGCCGTCAATTCGGTCGGGTTTCAATCCTACAAAATTGCTAAAAGCAATCGGATCTCTAATCGTACTGATGAGCTGCGATGCAGCAAAACCAATCAGTCTGCGGATGACTAATATATATATATATATATATATATATATATATATATATATATAATTAGTTAGCCAATATATATATGTATATAATTAAAGTTAGCCAATCATTACTGCTACAAGGTTTGAGATAATGTAAAATATGCCAAAACATAATTTCTAATATAAATAAAAATTATTTATGTTTACTAATCTATGGGAATTATTTGCATTATTACTTGATTATTCTTCCTTGTTTTTGATCCTTTTAGCTCAAGCAAAAGTCCATAAAACGACTAAGACAGATGATGTGGTGATTATTGAATGTGAAAAATGAGAGAAAAAGAAAAATATCATTAAGGAGAGCGAGCAATAAAAGAACAGAGATTAATCAAACAGAAGATAACGATTGACATTGCAATTTATATTTGAAATCAGTTTACTAAGGAGCAAGAAATTGGAAGACAGTTGCACAAGCATAAGTTGCGACAAAAAAACAGTTACGAACAATTCATTTTATCTGTAATTGAACGCATGCAATTGCACTTAAAATATATTTAGTTGAAGCCATGAAAATGTGTTCAAAATATTTAGATTTCAGTATCAAATGACATGTAGAGATTGATATGACACTATAAAATATCAACCAACGTCAACCCAGATACCTTAGATTTAAATGAGAGGACAAATTTTAGGACTAACATAGATATTATTTTTTCCCGCCTTGATATGCTAACTATAATATGGTATTATATTCAATGTTTCAATGCGGTATATATATATATATATATATATATATATATATATATATATATATATATATATAGTTATGAATTAATTGTACATTGCGACACGGAAATGTCTATGTTTCGAGATAGATTCTCATCATCTGCACAACCAACATCAAACATTGCCTGATGATGAGATTCTATCTCGAAACATAGACATTTCCTTGTCGTAATGTACAATTAATTCATAACTATATAATTATATTAAGCTCTATAATACTTATTATATTGAGCACTGTTCAAAATATTAAAAAAAAATGCCAGGACACTCAAAATAATAAAAACTTGAGTCCCCTTGACCTGGAGTTATATATATATATATATATATATATATATATATATATATATATAAATCCAAACATTGTGTCGGCTTATTTTTAATAAAATCCGTTCATACTTACGGATGATCCTTCGCGTATTATAATTGAAAGATGTCAGAAATGAGCTGTAATGTTGACAGATGTCATTATCTTTAATTTCTTAAGGTACCCAAGTACATTCAATAATTATACGCGAAAGATTATCCGTGAGTATGAACGGATTTTTATTAAAAATAATCAATCACAATGTTTTAGTTAATTTAATCTGATATATCTAAAAGAAAATTTGCTGCCTAAATACACACACACACACACACACACACACACACACACACACACACATACATATATATATATATATATATATATATATATATATATATATATAACGTACAATATGATTTATATTGTTCAGATATATGAGTACTCATCATTCATATATATATATATAGTCATCCGCAGACAGATCTGTTTCGCTGTATCACAGCTCATCAGTATGTTAGACATCCGATTGCTTTTCACCCAGGATTGAAACCTGAAAGAATTGGTGTCAGTTGGCGATTCTCCCTGTGAGCTCTGGTTGCATATACACGCAGACTTTTGGCGTGTGATATACCATGTCTACATACTCTAGTATTTAGAGTGTTCTAATTTATTACTGAATAAACGATGCGTATATATATATATATATATATAATTATTGAAAGTTTCATTAAAATTCAAAAACTATCTGATTTTTTTGCAAGAATTTCAAAATCAGTTTGTTTTGCACTCCAGAGAGACACTAATAATTTACCATATTAATTTATGGCATGTTTATATATATATATATATATATATGTGTGTGTGTGTGTGTGTGTGTGTGTGTGTGTGTGTGTGTGTGTAAACGCAAGGCAATAATCCCACTAAGACACAATAGGTTACTGAGTGTGGAAGAACTAGAAAGCAAAAACACTACAAAGGTGAGAGAACAATAGCAGTGTAATCAGGAGTACTGTATATTGCATTTCAATTTTTGAAGATTAAATCTAACTTGAAAGCAGAAGAGAAATGTCACAAACAAGAAGTGTGAAAAGAAATTGTTAACCTTGAACTTACGGTTACTTCAACCAAATTCGACTGTAAATTGACAAGTTTTCGACGTCAGTCTAGTACTACTCTTAAATTCATCAAATCTGTGTACCGTAGTGAAGTGTTCATCCGAACAATTACGATAAAGATATTTCTAGAAAATGTAGAAATAGGCAATTTTATAACGGTGTGAAAGTGACTGACGCCAAGACGCTAGGTTAGGATATTGTTGATAATTCTCTGGATATTATTAAGGATTTCTGAATATATAAGAGTAGCATCTGACCATTAATATCTTAAAAAAACACAATATAAACAATATTTCTGGCTTTAAATAACCTGAAAATGGTTGATAGGCCATAGAAAATTAATCAATCCATTAAAGATGTCTTAAAAAAATGAACAAAACTGAAGAAACCGGAACATTCATTAGAAAACAAAGAAATGAGTGTTGAACTGGTATTTAACATTAATTCTCCTGTTTACGCACCAACGAATGGAAGACAGAAATGTGGGTTGCTCAGAATACCAGGAATACGACATTTGAGAAACGAAAGGCTTTTAAAGAATTTCGTTGCAAAAAGAAACCAGAATCAGAAAGAGACAGCTAAAAATCATGAAATCCATAACGAGGAAAGCAGGCTTGGAAAATAATGTAGTCACATGACATACTGACGACAAGAGTAGCCAGAGTGGAACATCGAATAACTTTAAGTAAATAGATGACCGAATAGCTAGTAGGTGGGAAAGCATTTTTCAAAGCTACAACATTCGTAGTTGTCATTCCACAAGTTTGGAGTATATTTTATAGGTAGTAAATTGGAAAAAAATTCCTCGCGTTAATTAGGAAACACTTTCCGGAAAAAATCAACTAAGTAAGATATTTAATAAAAAAAACACTATTAAATTAAGTTACAGCTGTATGACCAATCTAGAAAAATCATAAAAAATCACAATAATAATATTTTAACTTTAACAAAATTAATAAAAGCAAACAGATAACAGAAAATAACAATTTAGACAAGAAAAAATGTAATTTTAAAAATCGTACATACTGCTCGTTAGAAAACAGGTGCCTAACAGAATCAATTGTCTATCAATGCGAAATATCTTCAAAGGAAAACCCAAATAATATAAAAATTTATATATGGGGTATTAAAAATACTCTTAAATAGCGGATTTACCCGCACACCTCTTCATTTAATAATAATAATAATAAACACAAAAATCACATCCCTATTGAAATATCATTGGTATCTAAAGGAAACAAAACAAACACTCACAACAAAGCGAAAAATTCTAAAAGATGCTAAAACATGTAAGTCCTTAAATGACCCATGTTCATTATGTTTATACGAAAAACTATTTATTATTAAATCACTTAAAAATAAAAGTCTATTAAATAAACGCAATGAGATAAATGTCATATGTAGACATTGCAAATTGTTCACATTAGAAAATGGGTAAAATCTAAATGAAATAACATGCATATAACCAACAATTGCTTAAGGAAAATAATTACTGACGATCTATCAAAATAAATTGAAACATAAAATTATTTAAAAAACATTTTCTTTTTATAAAAAAAGGCCTAACAACAAATAAATAAATAGACCAAAAACGATAAGTAAGTGAAAAATACAGCCTTGGTATATCACATCAAAGGCAATAAAACTAAAGGAAGAAGAAAGTAAAAAACGGAAAATGATGAGATCAGGTTAAAGGCAGATTAACATCTTGACCGTTAAGGAGGGAAAGGAAGGAGGGAGAAGTATAGGGTGAAGGAGGAAAAAAGCAAAAAGGAAAAAGAGAAAAGAGGTTAGTGTATATTCTTTGGGGCCAAATCCAAAAATGAATCTTTGCTCTGATTAGTCAAAAGAAACACACGTAAATTTTATATCTTCCCATATACATACACAGCAAACCAGAGGTTTTTATTATTTAAATTTAAATCATCTGCACAACCAACATCAAACATGGTCTGATGATGAGACTCTATCTCAAAACATAAAAATTTGTGTCGCAATATACAATTAATTCATAACTATATATATATATATATATATATATATATATAACTGGTTACACGAACCTAAGTATGTCTATTCAATTCGCACAAAGGAATCCACGAATGATATAACATAAACACCTGAAAATTTCCCTCGGAAACGAATGACTCATCCCATGTGTGCTTGCTTGAATAAATCGGATATTGTAAAAAGTCAAGACGTGTTTCGATACAAATATATTTTTCTAACTTATAACCCACCGACACGATTCAGTCATTTGTCGTTACAATAATTTAATTCTTACACTTCGTTTTTATATATATATATGTATATATATATATATATATATATATATATATATACACATATATAGTGAGGAAATAAAAATCAGCTCTGCGTGGTGACTTTATGTCTCATTCGTTAAGGAATCATCAGACCATGTTCAATTCTTTGCAACACTTTATATCTACATACGTTTTATACGAGAGAGCAAAAGCAAACGTTAGCATAATTTAAAGTGTCCTGAACTAACGTTGTTTAACAAGTCAAATGCACATGAAGCCGGATTAACCGAAAGAATTAAGGAAAACAAGAACTGAAAATATCAGAATTTCTTTTTTTTTCCAAATCTCATTTTCTGATGAAGCTTTAATAAAAGTGAAACATGTTTGATTGATTAATGGTTCATATTTCTTCTTTATCAACGTTTCATATTTGTTCTTCTGCCGATCACTCTGATTCCAATTCATATTTGATCTTTATTGAATCCCAATTCACATGGAAAGAAATAAGTGTGTGTGTGTGTGTGTGTGTGTGTGTATGTGTGTGTGTGTTATACATGTAGGCTATTATGTAAAGCATAAGGATGAGACCCCTCCATACACACACACTTTTATTCTGCAACAAATGAATCATCTGGTATGCGTGTGAAGAAACCGGAAGTTGGAACATGTTTGAACGTGTTTGTTCCTATTTACCTGACTCGCTATTGCAGCGACTCATTGTAATCATTGCTTTAATTAAGTTAAAAGGCTTATATATTGCTCATATAAAAATAAATATGGCCGTATAACTTTCCTTACTTAATAAGAGTGTTATTGTAAAAACGTTAACTTGCATCATAAAATCTAACAGTGTAAGTAAAATTCATGATTTTTTTTATTACGAGTGTTGGCTGCGCTTAGCTGAAACAAAAGAAAGATGCAAAGCTATAATTAGGAATGACAGAAACGAAAAACTGTAATTTGGAGTTAATTGTCTGGCTAAAACAAAGTTGAAGCAATGACAAATTCAACATATTATTTTTTTCTCTGCAATAAATCCGTATTTTCACAGTTGTTTGTTGTTCTTGCTGGTGATGATTTTCCATTCTGTCACTCCTCACCCATAGACGTAACTTTGCAAGTTTGTCGCTACTTTATCTCTATTTTAACGGTAAATGTTCTGACAACCGCCAATCTTAATTCCCACAAATCCGGGCCTTCACAGAGAAGAAACGCCTTGCCACTTCTACGAAGAAAAAATATCTTAGTTTCTTCTGTGTTTTCAAATGTCAGAAGCAAGTTCAACTCATGTAGCCTTTTACCAAGAACTACAACTTTGATAAATATGTAACGATATCAGTGTTAGCTGATATCTTATTAAATGAAAAACAGCTAACCTGTCCTAAAAATGGATTCGCACAATTATTTTTCCCGATGGATATCAGTAAGTGGAGTGGACTTCACATATACATTGCAAGCTGCTCAAACAAAGGAATTCACTGAATGAAGATAAATTACTTTTTTCAACAAAGATGACAAGGTAACATTCAATGTTCTCTATGATCACTACTCGCTAAAAAGGCAGAAACGAAGAGGACCAGCAGAGAACGACGTGAAAAGGAAGACGTCCGTTATACTGTTCAGCCCCTCGTCCTTTACCTATGCCTCATCACGGTTTCACTCGTCTAGAGAAGTAGCTTATAACGGGAGAATAAAAACTGCTTACTGCTACAAATTGTCATGGTATCTATTCATGTGTAACTACCTGGTCAAAGGGTTACTTTTAAGCCACAAGCATCTGACTAAATCAAGTTGCACTCTGAGTAGGAATCTGATGTGTGATCAGAGCTGCAACTCTGCAAATAGTCTCCTGTATGGTTACTTCCCTGAGCACTTCAATCTTGCCCTCTTCAACACAAAGTTTAATGTCATCTTTCCACTTTATTCTCCTAATCTTAATTTCTTCTCTTCCATTCATAGCACACAAAACATTAATTACTATTCTGACTGTAACCCTCTACCTTGAGAGGCTACCGAGGCCATCGAGGCTTGTACTGGTTGATATTTAGACGATTTGTTTCCCATTCTCCAATCACTTTCCTACGAACGCAATGTTGCGAGCTCTTCGCTACTTCCAAAACGTTCTGATCAGCACCATTCTCTAGTCCCGTCAAATCAGACCATTCAAGTTAGGAATCGATTTGCAGTTTCCGTAGTGTTGATTTTTCCGTTTTACACATATAAGACGAAAGCACCTCTCAGAAAGTGGTTTATCTCAAGAACAGCCTCTTTGTGGAACACCGTTCGCATGGACGCTTTCCCTTAACATTTAAACCATAATCTCTAAGAGTCAAAGGACAGTCATTAATTTCTCGCCCTTCTCACAATCTTAATTTTTCTACTATTTTGTTGACTGTAAACCTTTACCTTTAGTGACTCTCGAACCTTTTCCTTAGTATAAAAAAAAAATTAATTCTGCATTACAATTTTCACATTATCACATTCAGTATTACGATTTTGTTGACAACATGCTTTTTTCTTTAAGTGGGACTTGTATTGGGTAGAAAAGTAGGGTATTAATCCATTTATTTTTTACAGCTTATCAACCTTGTGTAGATGATTCAAAGTTGAAACATATTTTGAATTGTAAGAATATTGTTATACGAATGAATAACAATTGTTCTACAATTTAATCAATAGCTAGGGCAGTAGATCGATTTATATTTTTCCCAAGAGTAGTTGCGCATAAGTGAACGAAGTCAGCTGGAATTCGAACTTAGACATTCATTCTGAGCTGCTGTCCATTACACCATCCGCACATTTTAATGTTATCTCTAGTGTAAAATATATTTCTGGTGTTCAGTGGTCTATTTGTTCTTTAATTAATCTAACGTCTCGCCAGATATTCTTGCTCCCAGAAGCATTGAAAATAACTCGTCATAATTCTGTCTGGCCCTCTTTTCGTCGGTTAGTCCCTTAGTTCGTATGACCGTTATACCCTGGCAATGACTTACAAATAATGAAATATTCCATTCTGACCGCAAGAATACGCAGAAACGACGTATCAAGCACTCTACCTGATTTCAGTGAGAAAAAGAAAGAAAAAAGAAAGAAAAAGAAAAAAGAAAGAAAAAGAAAAAAGAAAGAAAAAAAGAAAGATAGAAAGATTAACGTTTGTTTCAGTGAAATGAAAAAAAGCTGTCAATTTCAAATCTTTTCATTTGTACACAATTTGCTTATTGAAATAACAACCGATTTCGTATTGATGATTGTTATTGCAATATTTCTTTAAAGTTGTTAAGCTCAAATATTTAACGATACGGTAGGGAAATTTCTACTGAAATTTTATTGTCGTGGATCTCATCATGAGCTTAGAGAATCATTAATTGCAGAATTAATAATCGTCAAAAACAGAAAATTGGAAAACTGTTAAATAGTCTTTGTAGCCTTATTATAATTCTGCTTGCCTCTTCTTTACTGAGAATGACCGTTACGTATTGCCAATACTTCATAAATAATGGATTATCCTGTTTTGAGCGCATGGAAAGACGGAAAAGACATATTACAGACGTGAATTCGTTTCAGAGATAGATAGATAGATAGATAGATAGATAGATAGATAGATAGATAGATAGATAGATAGATAGATAGATATGAACAGACTGAGATAGATAGATAGATAGATAGATAGATAGATAGATAGATATGAACAGACTGAGATAGATAGATAGATAGATAGATAGATAGATAGATATGAACAGACTGAGATAGATAGATAGATAGATAGATAGATAGATAGATAGATAGATAGATAGATAGCTAGATAGATAGATAGATAGATAGATGTGTTTAACGTCTCTTGCCAATACGTTAAAATCATTGAGATTTATCAGAAAATTCAACTAGGAAAACAGTGAAATTTTTACAGACATTTCTATTGTATGTATATTAATAGTAATTAGCATTAATAACGTCAGACTGTTAGAATGCGTCATTTCAGAATTTGGCTGATCATGGCTCTCCACAGAAAGTTAAATCGGTTAATTTTTTCCAAGAACTCTTCTGTGGTTACTTCTCTGGACACTTCAATCTTGACGTCTTCAAGTCAAGGGTTAATTGTTACCTTTTCTCTGCATTCACAATTCTTATCGCCTTCTCTTCTATCCCCATCCGCCAGATTCAGAATTATCATCGCCTTTGTAAGGCTCACTGGGTTTTGAGCCTCGTTTTAGACGAACTTCAATGTACAATAAATTATGTTTGTAGAGGAAAGCTGAGGATTGACTATCGGCCCAGTTCATAATGAAATTATTTTTATCAAGATCAATGAAATACTGATTATATTTCTTAGAAAATGTAAAGTATTTGTGAAATTCGAAGAATCCCTCTATTGCAATACAGGAGTGGAGAACAGAACTAAAACTCTAAATCACTACATCGACAATAAACTACATTACTAAGTGTTAGATATCCAGTGTCCTTCAAGTATTGTTATTGTCATGGGTACTTACCTGTAACGCCAGAATTAACTCTTCCTAACACTATATATACTACGCCTCTCAATTTGTCTCGTGTGTCATGTTTCCACCGGGTCATTCCGCTCTGCACACACTGTCTTCTGATCCTCACGAGTCTGTCGTGACTGCGTTCTCTCCGGTCTGCAATAACTGTCTTCTAGTGTTCACCAGTCTCTTTCTTGACAAATCTCCGCCGGTTCTTTTTGGTGTGTGTCTTTTTCACGTCTGTCGACTTTTCTTCTTAACGCTGAAAATATATATATATATATATATATATATATATATATATATATTAATTATTGTTATAAAACCAATATCGACAAAACTAATTCCGTCAAGATTATCAATCATTAAACTACAATTAAGAATGTCTTGAAACCCACCGGGAACTAACCCAGAGGGAAAAGAAGGAGAAGAAAAAAAGAAACAAACGAAATACTTGAACAAAAAGTCAGGCATTCATGAGAAAAAAAAACCCAAGACGAAAACCTTAACAATAAAAAGCTCAATATGAAAGCAGAGTATATATATATATATATATATCGGTTGGTTTAGCCAAATAACTTCGTTCCTTTTATTTTTCGGTACCAGAAATAATGTTAAATCTGTCCCTTTACCAATTTTCGTCATTTACCTGTCTATGACGCACTAAACTTTAACATCTATAAATAACACTATTTGTCATGTATCATGTGTCGTCTAAAATGTCTTTCTTCTGCTTTTGTACATATCATGCAGCATTTTAACTGTGCGTTGTGGCACAGTGGATATCGGCTCGGAATGAGAAATCGGGGAGCCGAGTTCAAATTCCAGTTGAATTCATTGCATTCACTTACGCGCAAATACCCTTGGGAAAGGTATTAATCCGTCTCTTCCTTCCAGTTATGGGTTAAATAACAGGACAGATTGGTTCTATAGACTTGGTCGGCAACCAATCTGCCGCAGAAAGCAATGGCAACCTACTGCGGGATAATCTTCTTCCTAGTCAGTCACGTCTCTTTGGAGACATGATTGCCCAACCGTTTACCACGTATGGCACTTAACTGACTGAATGTGTTTGTATATATGGGGGTTCACAGCACCTATGACGGTTTGCGTGTTAGTTTTACGGCCTTGTTCTTTGTGGTTACCATTCTTCTCTCCACAGTAGAAGGTTTTGATGCTTCTATAATAGACGTCAGGCATGCTTCTTCTTTTTCTACTGAATTCAATTTAGTTTCTTCTTTGTCTTGGCTTGACCTGGCTAAATACAAATCACCACACGCACTCCCCTGTTGTTGCACACTTGCCAAAACATCATTAATCGATTTTTTTCATTTGTTTTTTATATTTCCACATTGTTGCTATTATTGCATCAACAATTACCAAAGTACCTAAGTCGAGCAGCTTATTAAGATCTCTTTATTATCTTCCCATACCCGACCCTATGTTTTACAAAACATTTAATTTTTCTTGTGGCTACGAAAACGTCCAGCCCCAACTTTCAGTCTTATTTTTTCATTGAGATTTTGATGTCTCTACCCCTCCTAATTTCTGCTTAAGAGGTAATTCTGGCTCAGTTTCTAGCCATCTTTCATTCCTTAAACGATTTTGGAGTTGAGAAGGAAGTATCAATCCTCCATCAAATCATTCAGCTCTTTTTCGAGAAGTTTTAAGTCAGAACCATAGATTTCACTACTAGGGTTCTTTGTGCTTTCTATGATCTGCAAACGACGGTGAGATTGGGCAGTGACATCACGAAGCCCTCTAGGTGACGACGTCGACACAGGCAACGAATGAACGACGCTGGCCCCCGCCGCCACCGTAGCCGTCGGGTCCCGTGCTGGTACTTGGTTGGCCATCGACAATTTCTACTGGGTGTTATCCTAATTCTCTTTCTTCTTCCTCCGTGGAGTTTTCGTCTGTCTCCATGTCTTCCGGCACCACAAGGGTTGCTCTCCTCATCATTGAACTTTTCGTCTTTGGTTCAACTGCTTCCCAATCAGCTATCCCGGATAACTTCAGATCATTCGCGTGAGCCTTCTTAACTCACCCTGTCATCTGATCCCAGACCACAAATGACACTGGACACATCTGTTCTATTATTCTATAATAGAGTTCCCACCTCTGTTACAATTTTCCTTCTCTCTGGTGAACACGAGGTCTCCAACTTTTCATTGTTTCTTCTTCTATTCACTCTCTCGTGTTTTTTTCCCCCAGCCAGACCTGGGTGAACAGGTTATGCTGTTGTTTGATTATTAACTGGTATGGTCCTCTCTCATATAATTTCTGCGTGGCCTTAACAGGTTCCAAGATACTAGTCCTATTCTATAAAATGAGAAAAACCCCAATGACTATTCTTATTCATCAAGTCACTCTTCCTCCCACTTAATCCTTCTATTCCACGTTGTGGATGGGGATTTATCATCTACTTCTATATTGAATTCGGTGACAAGAAACCATTCAGAATTCTTATCTTTCTGGTCGAATTTTGTGGCCAATATCCAAGAGTCATAAAAAAATTTATCTCAAGTGGTTGTTCGTTTTCGTTGACCGTAAATTTATTTACCTATTTTTCCTGGTTATTCTTTTTAGAATATCGCTTACCTAGCTTCTAGCGGATGAAAAAAAACCATTGAATTATCGCATTTTCTTTTTATCTTTTTTTTTTCGGTATATCAATCGGTCTATTCAAATAACTTCGTTGCTTTTTTCTTCGGTACGAGAAATAGAGTTACACAATGAAGGCGTAGTATGTGTTCTTTTTTCATTTAGATGGGAGAAGGCGCCAGGTTCCAGGATTTCAGCCCTGTGGTAGCGCTTTCCTCATTTCACTAAGAGAGGTTTAGTCGGTGTAATATCACAGTCGCGCTGACATGCTCGCAGGCATGTTCATGTGCATGTTCACCTCATTTTTCCAGTGGAAAACTTTTTAAAAGTATATAATTTATACAATAGTTGTAGCATAAATATTGTCAAAAGATGACAGATTTTGTGTATTCCCTTTATTAATTTTCTTTATCAATTTCGGTGAATTTCCTATTTTCGAGACAACAGACGTTCGATTATTCAGAAAGAATAAATATGGCCGACATGCTAAATACCTTTTGTAAACAGTTATTATCAACAGCTGTCAGGTTTATGTTTTATTGTCTATTATACCGAGGATGTTTGAAATCTTGCTGTGTCAAAAAAGCAATTTTTAAAGCGGAGTAAAAATTTCTGTGCATTGCGCGTTGTTGTGCTCAGGATGAGAAATCGGAGAGCTGAGTTCGAATTCCAGTTAAATTCGTTGCATTTACATTCGTTACGCAAATACCTATTAGGAAGGTATCAATCCATTTCTTCTCTCTCCAGCTATGGATTAAATAGCAGGATAGATCAGATTCTATAGCTTCGGTTGGCAAACATTCTAGCGCAAAAAATAATGGCAACGTACTGCGGGAAAATCTTCTGCTCAGCTAACCATATCTCTTTCGAGACATGATCACCCAAGCGTGTATCACGTATTTCACTTAACTGACTGAGTGAAAAGTTTTTGAAAACGTGTACTTGTGTGGATGCGACCCACATTTTCATTTGTAATTTTCGTTCTAAATTAATCATAAAAACATACGGTACAAGTTTACACACCTTGTGTGGGTAAAACTCATTGAAAGTAGTAATCGTCTTGACTTACTAATTTTCAAAACAAGTTCGCTATCCGTCGCTCTATTACAGGCTGCTGGCGCTTAAAATAGAGCTAACCATAACCCTAACCGTAAGCCCTTATTTTACTCTGGAATTATGTCATTGAAGCTTACACTGAGCGGAACAAACTCACTGTAGAAATAATAATAATCATTAAAAAAATATATATTAATAACGTTAACACTGTTGCAGGTGACACGGACGTAAATAATTTTTTGCATTTGCTATATTTAAGGACAAAGATTGTTCCGTATTGAGGATAGTGTAGAACATTAAAATTTACATGATCTGCTGATTGGTTAAGGCATGAAATAACCACTCACAATGCAGTGAATTTCTTTTTCTCTCTCTCTCTCTCTCTCTCTCTATATATATATATATATATACACACACACACACACATATATATATATATATATATATTCAGTAATGAATTAGAGCACTCTGGCTATTGGGCGTGTATAATGATAATATACACGCTAAAAGGTCTGCCATCTTCTACCGGGCGCATGGCCCAGAGGTAGGGTCGCCGACTGACGCCAATTCGGTCGGGTTTCAATCCTGGGTTAAAAGCAATCGGAGTCTAACCGTACTGATGAGCTGTGATGCAGCGAAACAGATCTGTCTGCGGATGGCTATATATATATATATATATATATATATATATATATATATATATATAAACATTTGTTGTTAAATATAACAAGAGACAATAAATGTTTATTATGTTTAGTCATGAGCCATTCTAAGCATCGTATTGTGGCTTTAATTTCTTGTGGAAATAAAGACAAAATTGTCCAACATTTGGGTAATTTTTATTATACAGGTTCTAAGCTTCTGACTCACATGGGCCGTCTTCAACGTAGGGACGTTAACATAAAGATATCCACCATTAAAGACGATATTTTCTTGTGTTGAGATAAATATTTCTTTGCAACGATAATAGTCACCGGATAGCAGACGCAGGTCGTAAATTAGTAATGTGCTTCTATGACGTCACAGCACATGAGCTACCGATATGCCTAAATGCAATGTAATGTGTTGTGACTAGATTAAAGTGCGGTTGTAGTAAACCAATATATGTAGTGGGTTTATTATTAGTATCAGAGGTACAATCTCTAAACGGCCATGTAAATTGATACACTACATTGGTTTTCTGTAGAGGATTTAGTTGTGTGGTAGTAGAGTTATTAGAGACTATCAGGTCAATTGTTTTAAAGTTTTCATATCTGATGAGCTTAATTTGTTTATTATTATTAACAGAACCAGCGTAATAAAAAATATCCAAATGTTCGACAATTTTTTTCACCAGAAATTAAAGCCAAAATACGTTGTTTAGAATGGTTCATGATTAAGTATAACAGACATTCATTGCTTGTTATATTTAACAATTTTTGTTTAGATAATTATCTGCTGGCGCAATACACATACTCTCTCTCTCTCTCTCTCTCTCTCTCTATATATATATATATATATATATATATATATATCAGTCGGGTTTCAGTCCTGGTTAAAAGCAATCGAATGTCTAACCGCACTGATGAGCTGTGATACAACGAAACAGGTCAGTCTGCGGAAAGTAATTGAAACTCGAATAAAAGAAATAATCTTCAAACACAACTCTACAAATTTAAGTAATTTTATTAATGTTTATAAAATAATTTTTGCTTTTTTCAAGTTGAAGAAACAAGTTATAAAATTCTTAGCAAAGTCCATACGAAAAATATTTTATTTTTATTTTTACAACACAAAAGAAAAAAAGAACTGGAAAAATCCACAATTTACATTATAGTGTTATGGAAATTAACGAAAATTAACGAAACTGGTTATAAACAAACCGACAATTTGAAATGATTTCAAATTATATTGTGTATGTCTGTAAACGCTGTTAGCGCAGTCATGCAAACTGTCAGTCGATAAATTATAATGTTTTATTAATACTTATGTACATCCTCTCCTATGTTTTAAACTGAATTTTTAAAAATTAAAAACTTTTTTTTGAAACTTTAATTTTAGTCTAATTGTAAGCTAAACGATTAAATTCATTATTCCCACCAAGTAAAATACTCTGGTGTATTTCAAACAGAAATTATATTCATAGGAATCTAAACTTTTGAAATATTTTTTAATTTCAATTTTTCGGCCATTTTTTGAGCGATCGACACATTTTAAAAATCTTGCAAAAATAAAACATACATTTCTCACTCATTATTTTTAGAAATTTAGCGAATCTAAATTTAAAGTTAAATTAATCTGATTTGAAACATATAAAACTTGTTTATGACATGAAATTTAGAATAAAAGTGTTTCTTAATTATAATGACCTTTCAAGTAGGCGATGACAGCACCTGTTATCAATCAATCTGGAAGTATGGTGACCAAAAGTGACATAATCTAGTTTAATATTTCGTAAAGAAAAAAAACCCTTGTAACATGTGAGCTTTTATTAATAAGTCTCTTATAAGTTTCCATAGTAAAAGAAAATGTACTGTTTAACATAATATAAAATAAATTATAAATTAATACAATTACGCTTATTTATATCGCTCGGCTATTTTTTGTAAGATTAACAGTGAAAATTGGTTCATGAAAATTCTTTAAAAACGAGAAATAATTCACAACAAGAACCTTAGTATTCAACAAGTCTATTTACGTATGCCAAAATTTGAGATCTCAATAAAATTTACATCCCCCGGTTGAATTATACTGAAGACTAAAAACTATTAATTTACGTTACGTTATTTATAAGATAAACTATAACGCTCATGTCACGTTGAATACACGGTTCCCGCTCGATCACCGAAGTTAAGCAACGTTGAGCCTGGTCAGTACTTAGGTGAGTGACCACTTGGGAATACCAGGTGATGTTAGTGTTCACGGATGTGCGTTGTGGTGCGGTGGATGTCGGCTTGGTGGGGGAAATCGGTTAGCTGAGTTCCAATTTCAGTCGAGCACACTGTATTCACTTGCGCACTAGTACCCTTGGGAAAGGTATTAATCCGTCCGTTCCCTCAAATTATGGGTTAAATAATTGAGGTCTGCTGTTCATGCGATCTGTAGCAGATTTCTGCACCGATTGTTTGTTATCAGCAGTTCCAAAAAGTGTGGATGGTACTACACAATGCCTTCACCACTATAAACAAATCTCTGTGTGGATGTCTTACAAAGGTTAGACCCTCATACATCGAAATCGATGGGACAATAATAATTTATAAGAACAAAATCAGATCATCAAAAAATTTAAAAGTTAGATTTACAAAACTCAGAAGATTTATTAGTTAATGAATATATTTACCAAAATTTGCTCTGAATAATAAAATAAAATTGTAATAAAACTCACTACAGTTTTTTATTCATAAAATATATTATGAACACTACTGTCTTTTGAAAACGAACAAAGAAAAAAAAATTCTTGCCAGAGTCCATGTTTGAGTTTGAGTTTTGTTTAACGGTATATCAACAACTATGTGGGTTATTTAATGCCAAAAAGATGGGGTTTCAAGGTTTGTTTGTTTTTTAATGTTCGGTTATAGTGAGAAGGTTGATTTAGTCAGATTTTAATGAAAATCTTTTGTTTTTAATCTTTTTTTTATTTTAGAAAACTGAAAATGTCTTCTAGTTTTGTATTTAAAAATGTTTTGCTGGGAATATTTTTTTCCTTCAGAAATATGTTATGGTAATAATTTTTTCTTCAAAAATGTATTGTTGGTAACATCTTTCCTTCGTAAATGTATATTTGTTTTATAAAATTTTTATGTATACATTTCTATAAAATTGTATTTTTATACTTTCATAGTGTTTTGACCCCAGTTTTGGGGTTAACTATTTGCTCATAGCTGGGACCCTGATAGGTGCTACCACTCCGGGTCAGGGTGGACCTGGGAACAACAGCAATTAAGAGGTGGTTCTATGCTCCTCACAGCGTCCCCATCAGAGGCCTTACTGCTGGATGCAGTTTACCGTCATGCCCAGGACCACCAGATTGCATATTGCACGTTTACAAATTCACTTTTTGTCGTGCATTGAATACTGCCGCCATTGGTGCTCGAGGTTTTTTGACAAAAATCCAAAGAAGGATCAGTAATATAACCGATCTTGACTTGGCATTTCGACGTCAGTCACTTTCTCACCGACGTGACGTGACTTCCCTTTGTCTTTTCCACCAATATTAATACCATACTACTAGATTGGCCTCTTCGTTTAAATGCAATATCAATCGCCGTTTCCTATCTTCTTGAATCCCGTTCGTCTTTTGTACTTTCCTTTGTTTTCTTTCTTTCAACACTCAGTTTTTTTCTCTCACTTTCAGTTCGTATAAACCCCTGGGTACTAGTGGAATTTCCGCCTTGCTTGGGGTGAAATGATTAAAAATAATTAATCTTTATATGCATTGATTTTATGTATTAAAAATTTTAATTAGAATAATTTATAAACTTTTAAATTCTGTATTTATTTTTTAAAGTGATATTGTTATTAAATTAATCATAATTGGAAAAGCTTACTACAATTCAACAACCTGCAATAGTTAAAAACATATTGAGTTTATGTGGATGATTTTAGCGTTTTTACCTATAATATAAAACTTTAATAAATTTAAATTACAGCAAAATAGTTTGCTTATTGGATAAATTAAACATAATCTATTATCTTGAACTCAAATGTAAAAGGTTCTAAAAGGTTCAAGAAGGAATTTTCATTTTTAAAAAAGCTGAAATATCGCTTTTCTTTTGAAGGTATATATATATATATATATATATATATATATATATATATATATATATATATATATTTGTGTGTGTGTGTGTGTGTGTGTGTGTGTGTGTGTGTGAGAGAGAGAGAGAGTGAGGGGGCGGAGAGAAAGCACGCGCTATTGGCAAATGGTTTGCGGCCACCCTCTAGATTAGAAAGAATTGCTTAAAAATTAAATGTTGCAAGGCTTCCTCTACTTGAAGGGTTTTATGAATTATATTTATTCAATTCAAAGTGTGATCCCAAACGTTTATACACACACACACACACACACACATATATATATATATATATATATATATATATATATATATATATATATATTAGTCATCCACATACAAGCCTGTTTCGCTGTATCACAGCTCATCAGTGTGGCTAGACATTTCCACTTGCTTCTAGCCGGGATCGAAACTCGACGGATTTGGTGTCAGTCGGAGTCTCTACTCCCTAAGCCATTGGGGTCAGAGAAGGGAAAATTTTAACGTCTTGTATGTAAGCAGTGTATACAGACGCCAGTCACCGAGAGAACTCAATTCATTTCTGAAGAGTCACGCATTATAGCTTTTTCTATGGCAGCATATGATCATTAAATCGCTTCTTTTTATTTTTTTGTTAAGCAATATATATATATATATATCATCTTAAACGGTATAAATAACCCTAAACTGCTTAACAAAAAAAAAAAGAAGCGATTTAATGATCATATGCTGCTATAGAAAAATACTTACATAAATTCTTAAACCCCGATTGATACAGATTCATTTATACTTTTGTCTCTTTCTTCTTCACTTCCTTATTTTCCCCTCTTCTTTCTTTCTTTTTTACCAGGAGTTTCTATAAAAATAATTCAAAAATATTTTAATTCATTTCTGAAAACGTCTTGTAAATTTAAATAAAATCTAACCATTGCCTGATTTTTTCAACAATTTTCTCAAACAATGTGTTTATTTTATTCAACTTCTTTTTTTTGTCTCGGATGTTTGTCAAGTACGCAGTAAGTAAAGTCGCTATGTGGGTGTGTCATCATAAAATATTCGAGATATTTATTTATGAGTTCTATTGTAGTCTAGTGAATTTTATTTTTTTATTTTTTTATTTTTTTAATCATTTCACCCCGATCAAGGCAGAAATGCCACTGATGAGCTGGGGGCTACATAACTGTAAAAATATTAATTAGAAAAGAGTGAGGAGTACAAACTAGTTAGAAAGGAGCAATAGAAAGCTGAGAATGCAGGTGCGATGACAGATACATAGGTGGAGAGAAAGGGAAGGCTATACAGGGGTGGGGAGAGAGCTAGAGTCCAGTGGTTAATAGATGAGTATTGATATTGCATTTAAATTTCTGGAGGCTGTAGCCGTCAGGAAAACAAGAATATGGGAGAGAGTTCCACAGGCGGGAAGTGCAAGAGAAAAAGCTGCAGGAGTAGAATTGTCGTCTGCATTTGGCTAACCTAACTGTGAATGGGTGGGACCTAGTTGCCAGTCTGGTTGCACGAGTAAACACCTGGTGAGGAGGCACCAGTGACTTAAGTTCGTCCGATAAGAAGTCATGAAAGTATTTATAGAACAGACAAAGGGAGGCCACATTTCGACGGTGTGGTAGTGGCTGCAGTCGAGCCGCCAGATCAGTACCTATCACATTACAGACTCTCCTTTGGAGCCTGTCAAGAACACTGAGGAGAACGGCAGGGGCGCCTGACCATAAATGGCAGCATATGGTTGACTTGTATATATGCAGGATGGATTCAGGCGGAAAAAACATACTGGATCGACATAGTGACCCAACCTTCTTAGCAGTAGATTTTGCTATGGATTCAATATAGTGGTTCCATTTGAGGTCTGAGGACAGGGTAAGTCCGAGGAGGCGTAGTGTATTGCTCTCCGGGAGAATCACTTGGTTCATGCTTATGGGAGGCAGGAGAGGTTGCCTGTGATGGTTGAAATGTATTTTGTGTTATCTATATTTAAATTTATATAATAATGTTGTTATAATAAACATTATGTAAGTTTATTATTTATTATACACATAATAATCAGCAAAGATTCCTTTATATATACGAATTGATATAATAATGTGTATTGAAAACAAATACCGAATTTCCTATTAAAAATAGCGTCAAAACGTTTTAATGGGCAGGTTCAAGGAACAATATTCACCGAAATTGACTAGGGTATTACATATCATTGAAAATGCATTTCGGAAACACACATATTCCATAGATGATTCGAGTTTTAACAATATATACATATATATATATATATATATATATATATATATATATAGTTAAGTCAATTAATATACGTTATATATATATATATAGTTACGTCAATTAATAAAAATACATGTAAAATATTATGATTCAGACGTTAATGAAAGAGTGCTCAATGTAATATAAACAAAGCTATATATATATATATATATATATATATATATATATATATATATATAAAGATGCATGTTCCATTAAATGATATAGACAAGTTTTCTCTCTTGATTTTATGACAGGGGAAAGGGGAAAGAAAATCACAGTATTGATACATGTTTTTTATTTAATCCTTTCTGAGCTTTCGGCTTACATCAGTCATTATCAAAGTTAACAGTTGTATGGAGTGTATTAAACAGTTTGCGGACGAACGATAGTAGCAGTCGTCTATTTTGTTTGTATGGAAGCTTGGCGAACACGTGCGTGCGTGTTGGAAACGAAAATCGCACAACAGCTTGTGACGTCACACATGACTACGCGAGAGTGGAGGCGAGAAGTATTAAGTATGGAAAGCCATTGGATAACCAATCGCTTCTGTTATCTATTATAGGCTTTTAAGTATGCTTGTGGAGATATCGTAGTTAATTTTGTTCAGTTTAGGTTTCAATTGTTTTATGGCTTCGGTTATTTTTAGTTTTTGTTTATTATTTTCATATTTAAGTATGGTTGTGTTTTCGACGAGAATCTCGCGGAATTGTGTATGTGGCCTGGTATCTTGTTTTAAATTTCTAAAGATGTTAGAATTATCGCTTAAATGTAGTGTCAAACGTCGTGCATATATACAAATATACAAAGATATTTTTAGGTACACAATTTAATTATCGAAATAAAAGTGTGTAGCCTAATATTACTAGACGTTCTAAAAAGAAAGGCAAAATTACATCGTGGTTAGAAGATTGAATGTGTTTTCATTAAAGATCTTTTTCAACAACTTTCAACCAGAAGCCTGGGTTTAAAAATGAAGCATTATAGATTGTGGTGCTTACGTAGAAATTTAATTTCCTTTTTTGATAGGGTAAGGTTCTCTCGATATTTGGGCTGGGCTCATCAGCGAGATTGTGTTAAATTATCAACTTAGAATGAGGCTAAATTAAAATTGTTGGTACATAAGAGATATGGACACACAATGGAACCAAATTTGAATAGTATTATAAATTTATCTTCTCATCAGCTGACTGAACTTGAGTCGTTTGTACTTACTTTTTTTCTGAATTTGAGATCTTGTACGCTCAGTTGATAAGACTATCACGCTTTTCTGTTGATGCGATTAATGATTTAAAAGCCCAATTGAATAATTTTGCACACATGTTTGCTAGTTCTTTGGTGGCTTCAGCAGAATCGAAGTGGAAAGCTGAACATCAATGCGTTATTAATTCGCTGAAGAACAATTTTCGTTTAGTAATCTCCAGGCCGGATAAGGGTGCTGGTGTTGTTATTTTGGCTCGTGCAGATTATATATCTAAGATGTCTTCGATTTTGGGAGAAACTACTAAATTTACAAAGCTAAAATCTGTGGATACGTGTGATGCAACAACCTCAAGTGAAATAAAGTTTCAGAAATTACTCTCGAGGTTGGTAAAAAGTGATTTTCTTTCTAAGGAAAAATCAAACAATATTCAAACGTCTGTGTTAATTCGTCACCGTTTATATGAGCTACTAAAAATCCACAAGGATTGGATACCGTTGAGACCCATTCTGTCAATGGTTGGATCAACCCAACACAATGTGGCCAAATGACTGTTATTACTTTTGGAGCCGGTGTTTCAGCGCTAAAGTGGATTTTGTATAAAGGATTGAAGGCAAGGGGGCAAAAACTCATCGTATAGCCTCCCTTGTAAGCATGAGTAAATGGACGGCGAAAAAAGATTTAGGAGAAATGGCAAAAAGAAAAAAATCCTTAAGAGCTATGAAGGACGGAAATTGTGGAGGAACATGATCACCTACAATTTGAAGGAACTTAAAGAATTATTCGATTTGCGGTGGAGTGATATGAATAAGAGAGCCGAATTCAAATTATAGTCGGGATCGTTACATTCACTTTCAAGCAAATATTCTTGACAAAGGTATCAATCTATCTCTTCTCCCCACTGCTGTGGGTTGACTAACAAAGACTTATAGCTTGGCTTGGCACTATTGTCGGTTTCGCTGGCCTCTGTGGCGATCCACCCCTCTATTGCTATTGGGTAATACAGCCTCAGAACACTGTTCCATGGGACTGGGCGCCTCTCAGTATTATTTTTCTCAGGTGCACGTCTGTCTTCGGATAGAGATACAATGGAGTCGCACTCTGCACGAGGACAGAGACACACCTGATAGATGACGATCCCCACTAACCAAAAAAAATGACAGACAAGCAAATATCACGTATGACACTAGTCTAACACATTTTATGTATTGAACAATTAACACATAAATCAATAAGTCCCGAGCTTGACATATAGATAGCGCTACTAATTAAAAAAAAATTTGATTTTTATGAAGTACTAACCTTCAAATGGCACGTGACAAAATTTGGGCCCAGTAGGATTATTAGTTTATAAATTACAGTTATTTAAGTAAAGTTACTGTTGCAAATTTTCAGAATAATGGAAAAATGTGAATTTCGTATGCATTGCTTTCTGATGAGAAAAATGCTGTTCAAGCAAAGCAATGGTTTGATAAATGTTGTTGGGACTCTGCTCTGTCGGAAACAACGGTTAAGAGGTGGTCTGCTGACTTTAAACGCGGTCGGGTTGACGAGTTTTTCCCGTCTGAGTCCATCCTGCACACATATGAATCTACAAAATCCAACGGAGAAACTGCAATGTGATCGATACCCACTTTGCAGCTCGGCTGCAGTCGCTCTCTCACCGGCGTGACGTGGCTTCCCTGTGCCTCTTCTATAAATACTTTCAGGCTTCTACTTCAATAAACTTAGATCACTGGTGCCCCCCTAGGTATGAATTTACACGAGCTACTAGATTAGCAACTAGATCCCACCCATTTACAGTGAAACCGATAAAATGTAACCACAATTTCTATTCTAACAGCTTCTTTTCACGCACTTCCCACCTGTGGAATTCCCTTCCATATACTTGCTTTCTCGACAGCTACAATCTCCAGGAATTTAAATTTAAGGTCAAAAGACATCTCCTATCACACTAACTTGCATCCATTCTCACAAGCTCTTTTTTCGTCTACTTCAACCACATCCTCGGTATTCGCATCCGTCCATTAACCTCCTCGTGATATTTGCTATAACTACTCTTTCTCATCACTTTCCCCTATGTAACCCCTGCGCAACAGTGGCAGTAGAATGCCTTGCTTGCGGTGAGATGATTAAAAAAACAAAACAAAAAAAAAAAAAAAAGCAAATGAGGCTGAACGCTCAGGTTGTACAAAATCGGCTGTTTTCCCGGAAAGCACCAACACAATCCACAATCTTATTGTGGCCTATCGTAAATTAAAGTTGCGTGAGATGAGGAGTTGAACATATCAGAAGACAGTGTATTCACCATCTTGCATGAACATTTGTCAATAAGAAAGCTATGTTCAAAGTAGGCGCTACGTTTGCTCACAGTCGATCAAAAACAACAATGCATCGGCGATTCAGAGCGTTGTTTGTAATTGTTTCAGCGCAACAGGAAGGAGGTTTTGCGTAAATATGTAACAATGGATGAAACATGGATCCACTACTTCACTCCGGAGCCAAATTGGTAGTCAGCTGAGTGGACAACAGCAGGTGAAAAACGTCCAAAGCGACCAAAGACGCAAACATTAGCAGGCAAGGTTTTGTCCTCCGTATTTTGTGATGCGCAAGGTATTTTGCTCATCGATTACCTTGAGAAAGAAAAAACAATCAATAGCGAATATTATGTAGCACAAATGAAGAAGAAAAAAGTGATCTTTCACCAAGACAACGCACCGTGTCACAAGTCGATCGCAACAATGGTAAATCTACATGAATTGCACTTCGAATTGCTTCCGCATAAGCCCTATTCTCCATATTAGGCCCACAGCTACTATTGGCTGCTTGCTGTTAGATTTAGCTCCAATGAAGGAGTGATATCGAAAAATGAGGCGTATTTTGAGGCCAAAGACAAATCGTTCTGCAAAGAATGCATCAAATTGTTAGAGAAGCGTTGGAATCAGTGTATCACCCTAGATGGAGACTATATTGATGAATAGAATCAAATATTGCCTAATAGTTGTTGTTTTATCAGTTGGGCCCGGAGTTTATTGAGTGATATGTTACCACCTGGCCTCGCTATCGTGGTGGCATGACTGAGTATTGAATAGATCATATCATTCCAGACTTTGTGCTCGGTGTTTTTCTGAGAAGCCAGATTGACCTCTCATATGACCTCCTGCTTAGTGAGTGATCAACACAAATTCATCTAGGATACACGCGTGAGAAAGAGCCTCATTACAGATATATGTTCGCCTAACCCAGAGTGAGTTCTCTCTCAGGCATGACAAAAATGTAAGGTTCTTGATTCCGACAAGGGCCAAGGGGCCACTCTCGCATAGTGACCGACAAATAATTAACGAAGTGTTTGAGGTAATTAAGATGCAATATTAAATATGGAGGATACTAACTGACTCTTCTTTAACAAGATTTCATTACATTTGCTACACAAAAGTACACGATATTTGTGGCCTTGCGTCAGCACTAACCCTAACCCTAACAAATAAGTACATAAATAAACTTCAATAAACGCTTAATATAAATAAATAATCACTGACAATTATTCATCTAAGGAATTCCAACATTTTTCAGTTACTTTATTGTGCTGTGGCAGCAAATGTAGTGTGTGTGTGTGTGTGTGTGTGTGTGTGTGTGTGTGTGTGTGTGTGTGTGTGTGTGTGTGTGTGTGTGTGTGTGTGTGTGTGTGCCGTAACCCTTTACTGTCGTAGAGACATCGTGTTTACTGTAGCCATAGCAAAGTGTTGTGTCTATGGCAAGATATCCTGACGGGTCACAACCCTCTTCAGGTTAGTTTTCAATTCAGAGAATTCTTAGAATGGCTGAAGTCACAAGGCAAGAGAGCTCAGTTTGACCTGCTATTTAACCCATAGCCGGAGAAAAATGGATTCATAGCTTTTACAAGGAGATTTGGGCGAAGTGACCGAAACGAAATTGAGCATGAATTGAACACAGTACACTTTATATCCCTTACACCACACGCATCTCTCCACAAGTGTGAATCTCATTTTAATGAGAAGGCCGATTGATTTGTAGAATTTTTTAGGCTTTCATTAACACCAGGATCGATACTAATATCCTATCTTTTCAATAACAACAAGTGTTGGGTGAAATCAGCCGACTGGAAACTTTCAGTCGGTGTTTTATTTTATTTTACTTGTTCGCTTCTTTTGTTGACTGTAACATGACAGCAAACTATCGGTTTTCGATGAAAGCCTCGGCTCTTAGCAACAGTTGAATGAAAAGCACAGAGTATGACCGCATTTCGTCCCCGAACAAAACAGAACAAATTATCAAATAAAGTAAATAAAATAAGATAAAAAAGTAACCCTTAGATATTTCTTTTTTTTTCATCCCCCCCCCCCAACCCAAGTAAAAAAAGAAAAAAAAAAGAAAAAAAAAGGTACACAGGTAAACAGCTTGGTGTGGGAAAAATTGTATTTTTCCTCTTCAAGCAATCACTCCCGCCCTCTTTCAGTGTGTCATTTTCCCTTTATGACGTCAACGATACTTAGTCTCCAAAGCTTGGTATCTTGTGTTGCTCTAAGTAACAATTAATATTTTACTATCTTATTTGTCCCTGTTCTATCATCCATTAAAACAAACACGCTAGGTAGGCTACTCGCTGTTTAACCTTCTGCCGTTAGGTACCTCGATTAAATCACTGAAAAAAAGCAGTATAATATAAAGAAAAAAGTTCCAAACTTAATAAAAACGAACTTTTCCATCAAAATGTTTATGTTATTAAAAGGAAAGATCAAAGTATTT
Source organism: Ascarosepion bandense (assembly GCA_037127315.1). Classification (NCBI taxonomy): domain Eukaryota; kingdom Metazoa; phylum Mollusca; class Cephalopoda; order Sepiida; family Sepiidae; genus Ascarosepion; species Ascarosepion bandense. The sequence goes on along the minus strand of JBBBDQ010001766.1, from coordinate 629,094 downwards.
TTTTAATTATTTAAAAAATAAATTGTAATCCTTTCTGACACGTTCGAAATTTTGGTAAAAATCATGTTTTTATTTTCGTTAGCTGACAGGGTTAAGGTTAGGGTTAGGGTTAGGGTTAGCCAAATTGTTCCGAGAGTTTACAATGGAAAACATAACTTACTTTTTTTTCCGATGACAAACACATTAATTTGGAAATTCTTGCAAAAATCAAATAATTGTCTGATTTTAATGAAATTTTCAGCACTTATTCACAAATGAATAAAATTATTTTTTAAATCATTATTTGTAAAAACTATTGGTATTTTTTTTTACATCTCCACGTAAATTCGTGAAATTTCAAGAAATTAAATTCTGTAGGGAAAATTAGTTTTATGAGTTAAACGCAGGACTCATTGGGGAATCGAAAGCATGTATTATTTTTTCAACAATTTACCACCTTTTACCGAAAATATTCCCCGAATAGTAAAATAAAAAATGCAATGAAATTATGACATTATTGAATTAGATAAGTTTTTAATTGCTTTAATAAATAATGTAAATTAAGGACATTATAGTCTGACAAAAAAAAAAATTCGATTAATAATGAAATTTTAAAAGAACTGTTTTTATTTTTTTTAATCATAATAATTTATAAAGTTTCAAAAATATTTTAAAAATATTTCCAAGACTTGTAGACGTTTTATTGGTAACTTATAAAGTGAAGACTATATTTACTAATCGAAAATTGAAAAGTTTTATACATATCTAGCCATCGAATTTTTAGGATAATTTTCTTTGTGTGTGTGTGTGTGTGTGTGTGTGTGTGTATTTGAAGTTTTATTTTTTTTTTATTGTATGGTAATTTATTTGTGTACATTAAAAGGTCATGTGCTTCGCGATTTCTTCCCCTTACAAGAAAAAGGTCACCAGATACTTATTCTATCTCGCATCTGTCGAGCTGTCAACACATTTCAAATACGGCGGAAAGGTCAGAAAGTTCAACTGTGTGATAAAGAAATAGTTTTATTCTAAATTCCATGCTATAAATAAGTAGTACTTGTGTAAATCAGATTATCATTAAGTTTGCAAAAATCAAGTAATTGTCGGATTTTAATGAAACTTTCAAAACTTATTCACAAATGAATGAAGTTATTTTTGAAATCACTTTTTTCAAAAAATATTGGTAAAACTATTTTTATATCTGTTACCACACCACTCTACGTAAATTTATGAAATTTTAAGAAACTAAATTTTCTGTATTTACATTATTCGGATTAATGTCCCCATCTTTGCTGCCATTTGTACGATGTTTCTGGCCGTCGTATGCTCCGGCCTTCTTCAGGTGCTAGGAATTTCGAGTCGAACTCTTTATTACAATCAATGGGTTATATGGTCTTCATTCCTTGCGTAGTAGTGCCTCTTTTGGTAGTCATGAGTTATCTCTAACCCTGTAAGTTACCTGTTCACCCCTGTTGTAGCACCTGATGAAGGCCAGAGAGTACAACGGCTGAAACGTTGTACAAATGGCAACAAAGATGAGGACATTAGTCCGAATAATATAAATACTGTAAATAGTACCTCATCTCAGAATTATAGACAAAAATTAAATTTTGCTGGGAAAATTGGTTCTATTAGTTAAATGAAGGACTCATTGGGGAATGTAAATCATCTGTTATTTTTTAAACATTTTGCCTTTATTTCCGAAAATCTGCTTTGAATAGTAAAATTAAAGATGCAATAAACTATGACATTATTCATTTTGATAAGCTTTTAATTGTTTTAATAAATAATATATATTAAGGACATTATAGTCTGAAAAAAAAATTAATAATGAAATTTTAAAACGACTGTTTTCTTTTTTTTTAATTATAATAATTTACAAAGTTTCAAAAATATTTTTAAAATACTTCAAAAATTTGTTATCGTTAGTTTATTAAGTTATTAATTGAAGATTATATTTACTAGTCGAATATTGAAAGGTTTAATACATACCCTTGTACATTCGTATTTTTAAGATATTTTTTAACATTTTTTGTGTGTATTTGAAGTTTTCTGTATGGGAATTTCTATAAGTACATTAAAATGTCATATGTTTCACGGTTTCTTCCTCCTAGAGGAAAAAATTATATTTATGTCACTTGTGATCACCATACACTTATCTTATTTCGCATCTGTCAAGCTGTCATCACATTTAAAATACAAGTTTTTGTTTAAGAAATAGTTTTATTTTAAATTTCAAACTATAAATAAGTAATATTTGTGTAAATCAGATTAATTTAACATTAAATTTGCTAACTTTTCAAAAGTAATGTGTCACAAATGTATATTTTATTTATGCAAGATTTTTAAAACTAACTTTTGTTTACAAATGTGTTGACCACTCAAAAATGACCGAAAAAATTAAACATTTGTTTTTAAATTGAAAATTTTTTAATTCCAATTAATATAATTTCTGCTTGAAATACACCAGGGCATTTAGCTTACTGGAAATATCAAATTTAATCCTTTAGCTTTCAATTAAAATTAAAACAAAAGTTTCTAGAAAACTTTTTTTTTAAATTCAATTTAAAAGTTATCGAAAATGAGTGGAGGTATTTAAATTTATGTACCAAGTCTTTTCAGAACGAAATTGAACTTGAATCTTCACAGCTTCCTGTATTTTATTGCTATAAGCTTTGGTTATTTCCATATCTCTTTGCTCCTTTCTGTCATTCGTTTACACAATTTCATCGAATACAGTTTCATTGTTCCCGCTTCTGTTTTTCGTATAACTTGTGTGAAATTCGCCAAAGCTCTTTCCTTTGGTACTATACTTTTATGTGCCAAGTATTTTCAGAACATGAGCGATCATGAAACTTCACAGTTTTCCTGATTGTATTGCCGGAAATGACTTATAGGTTGTTATCCAAAATACGTTTATGCTTTCTTCTGTTGTTCATTCACATCAACACATTAAATCGGTTTCTCTTGTGTTCGGTTTTACTGTTTCTCTTCCTTTCGGTATGTTATGTGAGTATTAAATTCTCTGAGTCTACTTTTCTCATTTTGCATCGAAGAAATTTCAGCTGTATATGTTTTCTTATTATTTTAGATGTGATTTTAGTAAATATTCGGATTATAAATAAGTTCACAAAATTCTTTAGAAATTAGCTTTTTGTCGTTTCGAATTTCCTTATTGCGACTTTTTTACTCACCCATTAATTACACGTTCTTATTTTATCCTCAAAAACTTCAGCTGTGTCTTTTTAAATGCCAATAATAACATCTTTGTTCTTTTCTGGTAGAATCGGAAATTCTATCAGAATTCATTATTGGCGGCCAAAATCTAAACAACATAAAACGTGCAGATGACACGGAACTGGTAGCAGATATGGGAAGGAAACTGAAGGCAATGAAGAAGAGCGAGAAGATGTGGCTTCCCAATGTCTGTTAGATAAATATTTTCATGGCTTCTGCTCCAACGAACTTAAGTCACTGGTGGTCCCGCCACATGAGTTTACTCGTGCAACCAGACTGGCAACTGGGTCCCACCCATTCACAGTTAGATCAAGTAAATCCAACCGACAATTCTACTCCACCAGCTTCTTTTCTCGCACATCCTTCCTGTGGAACTCTCTTCCGTATTCTTGCTTTTCTGATGACTACAACCTCCAGGAACTTAAATGCAATGTCAACGCCCATCTCTTATCCACTTGACTCCAGTTCTTTCTACATCACCCTGTATATCTTTTCCTTTCTCTCTACCTTTGCAACTGTCTTCACATATGTATTCCCATCCTTCTCTTGCTCCCTTCTCTGACACCCTCTGTAACTGGTTCGTCTTTCTCTTTACTCTCCTCCTATCTAATCTTTTACTTTTATGTAGACCCCTGCGCATCAATGGCATTACCGTCTTGTTTGGGATGAAACGATTAAAAAAAAGAAAAGAAATAATTAAATATCAATTACACGAAAACGGAATGCGTGGTTGTTGGCAAATGAAACAACCCAACATGCAAATTACAAATTAGAGATACCAAACGTAAACAAATAAAAATATTTAAATATCTGGGAAATGTTTTATCAGAGTACGGAAATGTAACATTGAAATCCGAAGGCGCTATTGGGATAGACAAAGAAGTTGCGTTCAAAAAGCTAAGTAGAGTATGAAGAAACAGAAAATGTCGTTAAAAACAAGAAAATACTAAACTGTTACGTAATATCAGCCCTCTTATATGGTAGTGAATGCTGGACAACCTTCTCATATATAAAGAGGAGACTTGAGGCAGTAGAAACGTGGTTATATAGATCGATGCTGAGGATACATGGACCGACTATATGAGCAACAACAATTTTTTAGAGAAAATGGAAATAAAGGAAGCTTATACTTAACATTAGGAAGAGATAGTTGAAATTTCTAGGGCACTTAGTGAACCTGAGTAAATTGATGGCGGAACATATTTTAGGGGAAATAACAAAAAGACAAAATTTATTAAGAGATACAAAAGATAGGAAATTGTGGATAGCCATGATCGTCTACATCCTGAAGGGACAAGGCACATAGAAGAACAGCAACATTACTTTGTCTTCAACATTCTCACTAGGACCTCATCCTTGTTGTTTAGTCATTGATGCGCTAATTCTCTTTCTGTGTGTCACATCTCCTCAGACCATACGTGTGGCACTTAACACATTTTCTCTTTTTGCTAAGGTTCCGGCCCCCGTTCCGTCACCCATTTATATCAGTCAGTCAGTCAAGTGCCATACATGATACACACTTGGGCGATCATGTCTCGAAAGAGACATGACTGACTGGGCAGAAGATTATCCCGCAGTAGGTTGCCATTACTTTATGAGATAGATTGGTTGCTAGCCAAGGCTATAGAACCCAATCTGTCCTGTTATTTAATCCACAACGGGAGGTAAGAAACAGATTAATACCTTTCCCAAGGGTATTTGTGTGTAAGCAAAAGCAAGGAATTTAACTGGAGTTCGAACTCTTTGCATTCACTCACATGCAAATATCCTTGGGAAAGTTATTATGAGTAGCTAGCTTTTTTTCCTCTGTCCCTTATTCTAAGTCTGTTCTGTGAGAAGGACCAGATTATCCTATAGGTTAGATTACGCTGAAGATGAGGACCCTCATGCTAAGTTATAATGTTAGTTATAAAAATATGTTTTATTTTTTTATTTTTTTATGTATTGAAATATGTCCTTATTTGAGAAAAAAGGATGGCTATTCTAGTTTATTTAAAGAATTTGCAATAAGTTGAGTTCAAGCGATGTTAGTATCTTTAAAAAATATCGAAAGGAAAAAAGACGTATGCGGGTAGGTCAGAGGGTGGCTTCGTATGAGAGGGGTAAAATTTCATTAGCCAAGAAGCCTCATAATCCGGCTCTGCCGGTGAGGGTTAAGTTTCCCAAGTCCTTCTTCCTTATTATTTATTCAAACAATTTCATTTCTATTTGCAGTTTTTTTTTCTTCTATTTCTAACTTCTTCGTTGCTCTGGTACTTTAGGTAAATAATCTGCATGAGTGTATAATCCGATCATTTGTGAATATCTATGCTGATTATAGGACAGTGGTAAATGGGTTCAACTCTAAAGCCTGGCAGTTAATCTCTCCTTTGCTTTCACTTTAACAATTTATTAGGGGAAAAACTGGCTTGTCACAATCAATGCCCCGAAAACGAAACTAGTAACGTTCCATCATCACCGAGCGGACCCTAAATTTTTGCCTACTGCACTGAATTTGTTTTCTTGGGGAGGCTCCGTTCCTTGAGCGCCTATTGGGGCTTAAACTCAACCCTCATCTCAAGTGGAACACGAATATACAGTCCATAGCTAAAGAAGCTGGATAATCGCCGGTTACCTGTACCGCTAGAGTAACTGCCGGACTCCTCCTGATATCCTTTATTGTTATAAGTACCAGACCAGACCGAAAATGAAGAACAGCTGCCATAAAAGACCAGATGTCGCCTCGTCTTCACTTTCCGGTTTCTACAGAGCCCAAAAGCGTTTCCACATCCTTTCACCCAGCAACTCATTTTCCAGAGACGAAATGTTGCACGTCTATCGCTGCTCTATCGCTATTTCCATGGAAAATAGTTAGGCAAACTACATTTCTTAGTTCCATTCATCCTAACTTTCACGCCTTAGACATGCCCTGTTGCGCTCATTACAGCCAACGACCAGTGTTATCTTCCCGACATAACCCAATGACCTGTGCTTTTTACTCTGTAACTCTCTACCCCAAGTGGCTCACGACCTTGTACATAGTGAACATCATTGTAAAAAAAATAGCCTATTTTCAAAATTATCGCAAGAACAACGTCTTTATTGCTACAAGTCTTTTATTCATTGGTACACTATTTTTCTTCTTCTTCGAACGTGCAAACATCTTCTGTTTGCCATTAATTAATCTCCTCGATGGAATGCAAGTAAGGTTCTTTTTCTACGTGCTACGGCTATTCAGGACATAGACGATCATAGCTCTTCACAACTTCCTATCTTGTTTGGCGCTTAGCAGGGATTCTCACTTTGCTAAGGTTCTGTTCCGCCATTCGTTCACACAATCCGGTCAAATAAGTGGATCACTGCCTTTCACTATCTCTCTTGGCCTCATTATACCCCGTGAGGGTTAAATTTTCCAAGTCTTCCTTCATATATTATGTGTTCTAGTGATTACAGCTGACCTTTCTAGACCATATGTGACAGCAATTTTCAATGCATAGGCGAATGGTAAACATAGATATGTAACATAGATTCTAGAGAGAAAAATTAGCTAAGACTACTCTTTAAAGTAATTTTCCTAGCAGTCTACCGAGTAATTAATTCAATATAATCTCTCCACGTCATTTCAGCGAAAAATGTGAGCTCGAGAAGTCCGGAGGTTAGCAGCAGCCATGCTGATGGAAGACAAAAAAGTTTCTCTCGGATTGTTCAAAGACAGCCGTTGAGTTTAAAATTACATTTACAAAATTATAATGCTCACTGAACTATAACATAATATAAAGTTACATGTTTATGTAGCCGATATGAGCAACTTTGGATTTTTGTAATGTCTATCATGGTCTTTTTCCAGATCATTTGTTTGGTAATTCCAGACACACCAAAAATCCCTAACCTTACCTAACACATGGGCGGTGACCATTACATTTGATTTATTTCTATTTCTCTGCGTGATATGACCAGACTTCGTGAACGAAAACACAAATACTCTGTAAAGTAGAACGCGCACTTACTAAACTCTTTCTAAGAAGAGACTTGTGAAGAGTGATATTGATACGCTAATCCATGCAGTAGTAGATAAGTTTGTATTTTGAAGAGGAGTAATGGTTTATCAATTGTTTGCTTTTCTTTGATTAGGGTTGTAGTTTCTTCTCCTAAAGATTTCTCATTTTCTTTCGCCTCACTGTAACCCTTTGCGTCTTAATGTCATTATCACTTTGCTGAAGGAATAATATTTGGAATATGTACACTACCGACCATAAGTTTGGGAGCACCCAAATCTTTTTCACAAAGTTTATAAAATTTCATTTTTAGCAGAATCAAATTCGCCGAGTTTGTATTTTTGTTATTCTTATGCAGATGTCAAGTGAAAAAAAAAGTATTCTTTTCAACTTTAAAGTAAACATTTACTCAGTTTGCTACTTGATTCTTCTTATTGTGATCAAGTAATTACGGTATAATTTATTTTTGTAAACCATATTACTACGGTATAAATGGCAAGGAAGAAACAGATTAACATTGAAAAAAGAGCTCAGGTTGAAATTCTTTCGAAAGAAGGATATTCTGAACGTTTTATCGCTAAAAAAATTAAAAAAGAATGGTGTGCATTATTGCCTTCAACGACTTCGTGAAACTGAGTTAAATATTGACAGAAAAAGATCTGGTAGGCCCAGAGTAAGATCTATTCAAGAGGATAGGCACTTGATCATATCTAGCAAGATGAATAAAAGAAAAACCGATCTGGAATTAACAATTGAAATGAATTCTACTCGGCAACATCAAGTATATGTTACTACTATTAAGAGACGACTTCATTCTACTGAGCTTAAAGGCTGTGTAGCAGTTAAGAAACCACTATTAAAGAAGAAGAATAAGGGATGAAATTGATCGTACAGTTCGAAATGAACTTCCTAAAAATGAACAAATGTTTAAATGCTTTCAGGATGTTTCGAAATCACTTTCACCAACTTATTTTTATAAGTTATTAGAAAGAATGCCAAGGATTTGCTCTGCAGTAATGAAGGCTCGTGGTGGTTTCTTTGATGAAATGAAAATATGAATTAACTTTAATTAAATTTGAAATTTGTTTTTAATTATTGTACCATTGTGAGCAACAATGAAATATATCTATATTTATTCTTGTAAGACATAAAATTTGTTATTTCTTTCTCTTAGAGAATAAATCTAAGTGGCCCTAAACTTATGGTCGGTAGTGTATATTTACTATAGTTATCATAATTGAGCGCACCTTTTTGTTCACAACTAAGCATTCTGTCTTCCTGCAGTTGTTGTTTAATCTTTTCTTGTCGTTTAGCACAATATTTTCGCCATCAATGTATTTTTCTGGTTTTCTTTGGCCTTCAACTGCCTTTGAGCTAAATTGTCATAAAAGAATGATTCCAGTTTTGATTAAGTGTTTTCTTCAAGGCATTATTTAGATATTTTAAAATAATCAGAATCGTTGAAGAATTGTTACAATACGAAATAGAAAATAACTTCTTCTTCTTCTTCTTCTTCTTCTTTGTGTCACGTCCCTTCGGGTCATAGACGATCTGTCCCGTGGGGATCTTTGCAGTTCTCCCTTGGTTAAAACCCCTCATTTCGCCCTTCATTCACACAATCTAGCCATGCAAGTGGTTAGCTGCCTTCCACTATCTCCTTTATCCTCAATATGCCCAGTGAGCGTTAAGTTTTACAAGCCCACCGTTCACATTGCCAAGAAATTCCAGCCAACTTGTCCTGATTTTTAGTCTAAGTATTTTCTTTAAGACTTCCTTGTTGTTCACTTCCCCCGCCCCATTCTCTGAATTTTCAGTGTGCTTCCGTAGGATCACATTTAAGCAGCCTCTTTTTTTATGTGCGTTGTGGTGCAGTGGATATCGACTCGGAACGAACATTGAAAAGAGCCGAGTTCAATTATAGTTGATTTCGTTGCATTCACTTGCGCACAAATACCCTTAGGAAAGATATTAATCGGTCACTTCACCCTCTAGCTATGAATCAAATAATAGGACAGATTATGCTCTACAGCCTTGGTTGGCAACCAGTCTATCGCAAAAAGTTATAGCAACCTACTGCGGGTGAATCTTCTGCCCAGTCAGTCATGTCTCTTTCGAGGCATGATTGCCCAAGCGTGTATCACGTATTGCACTTAACTGACTGACTGAATATAATAGTTGGAAACATAATTAAGACTTCTACTGGGCATAAAGTGAGGGATCAGTTTTGTATTGTTATGAAATAATAAAATGGTCCCCCACTAATTACTACTTTATAATATAATACATCCTTTCAACCTCTAGCTATAAGTCAAATAACAGGACAGATTGGGTTCTATAGCCTTGGCTGGCAAACAGTCTATCGCAGAAAGTAATAGCAACCTACTGCGGGATAATCTTCTGCCCAGTCAGTCATGTTTCTTTCGAGGCATGATCGCCCAAGCTTGTATCATGTATGGTATTTAACTGACTGACTAATTTTTACTCATTTTCCAAAAGATTGTCTAGCAATCACTATTTATCACATCTCAATCTAGCAATCTTTTCTGTGTTTCTAATTATTCTTTCCGTTTTTCTAAACTTTGAAATGCTTTTTTCGCTAGACCAATTCTTCAAAATACTAGAGAGAAAGTGTGGACATATAACAAGACCCTCTCGCAGCACTTCGCCGACGGGACACATAGAAGTCGACGTTGCAGCTCTCTTATCGTCCATGTTAGTGCGCATTATAAATTAGGAAATAAACGTCTCTGTTTTCAATATAATTCGTTATTTCATGGATTCTCTTGAACCATCTGGATAATTAGGTAGATGAGAAATATAGACAACTCTAACCATCTCAAACAAAACAGTTTTCCTTCAACTTTCCCTCCTACCAACTAACTAACCATCCACTATAATAGGCAGCATCGAAACAATCCCGAGAAAAAAAAATGTGGTCCAGAAACTTCCTCAATCATGGTGGTGCAGAAATTCCTCAATTGTAACTTTAATAGAAGAATGCGACCAGAAATCCTTAGCATTCGGCTTGTTGCCACTTGTTCCCATACGTTTGAATTTATCTAGCTATATTTTATTCTCTGAGCTTAAATGACTCCGCAGAAGGGTTCAATAGCACAAAGAAGTTGAAGAGGAAATAAAACGGATCACCCAATCCAAGCCAGATTTTGTAGTCGAAAAAAAGAAATTAGTGGTTGATGTTGCCGTTTCGGCAGACTGCAGAAAGAATCTAAAAAAGTGAAAAAAATGGATTAACCTCATGGAACTGGCGAGACTGTAGAATATAAATGTTACAGTCATGCCAGTCTTTATCAAAGTACTGAGAACGGTTCCAAAGTTCCTAGAGAAAAAGCTGAAGAAATTGGAATCAAGTGAAGCCTAGTGGATCGTGAATTTAGTGACAGGGTATCTGCAGTTCAATCTTTGTACCTGGCAGTCTTTTCTTGAACTCAGTGGAAACGGAGCGAGCAATAACTGAGCCGTATTAAATAAGAACTAGACGAGATTATCGATGGACATGACTAGTGGAACGAGAACAATCTATCCCCGTAAATTAAAACTAGGGTTTTGTTCGAAATTCCCTGAAGACTGCCATGATCGAAAAATCACCTGATAAAAACCGCGGGAAAACAGGCAAAACCTTGTGACCGCGTGGAAATAACCAGAAAAGCTGGAATCACCCAAACGAGAGAATCACTAGAAGAAGCCACAATAGTAAGAAGAATCTTGGATTATTGAAAACAAGACTTGTTGCATAATCTCTAATTGGTAGAATGATTCTATGAGTCACCGTTAGTCGAATAAAGAAATGAGAGAAAGGGTTGCTGCGTGTTTGAATAAAATAACGATATAATGTAAAATACACTGATACTTACGTGTAACTTCTTCTTCTTCTTCTTCTTCTTCTTCTTCTTCTTCTTCTATGGGCCTTGTCCTTTCAGGACGCAGGCGATCATGGCCTTCCACGTCTCCCTATCCCTGGTGGCTCTTAACACGCTTTCTCCTGTAACGTCTCTCAGTCCCCGTTCTGCCATCCACCTGCTCAGGCCCTTTAAATATGTTATCCGCTGCTTGCTCCAGTCTCTTTTTCCCTCTATCCGGCCTGTTAGTATCAGGTTCTCCAAACCCTCCTTCATCATTGCATGTCTCAGGAACTTCAGTTGTCTCTTCCTGATGCTCAATATTAATTTCCTTTTCGTTTGCATTCTTTCCAACACCTCGTCATTACATGCTCGGTCCACGATATCCACAGCATCCTTCTGTAGAACCACATTTCAGCTACTTCAAGTTTTCCCTTCATCTTTGTTGATATTGTCCAGCATTCACTGCCATATTGAAGAACTGACATCACATAGCAATCCAGTACTCTCTTCTTTGTTTTTAGTGAAAGTTTCCTGTGTCTTAATATTTTGCTCAGCTTCTGGGACGCATCCTTCGCAATGCCAATTCGCATTCAGATCTCTGTGTTGCACTTTCCGTCTTCAGTTAGAACACTTCCCAGATATTTAAATCTGAAATCATCACTGTGTCGTCTACGTATCTTATGTTGTTCAGATTGTGGCCTCCGATGACAAATCCTGGCATAACATCTAGGGTCCTCAAAATATTCTTAATGTACAAGTGAATTAGATCCGGTGAAAATACACATTCCGGCCTTACGCCCCTTTCTATCTTTGTATATCTGCTGAATTCGTTACCGATCCATATGCAGGCAGTTTACTGCCAGTAGAAATTTCTAATTACCCTAATGTCTTTCCCAAATATGTCGAGGCTGCCGAGCATCTCCATCAATTCTTTGTGGCGTATTTTGTCGAACGCCTTCGCATAATCGATAAAGCACAAGTATAAGTCCTACTTCATTTGTATTGCCCTTTCAGAGAGCATCCTATCATAAATATGGCGTTCCTTGTCTCAGTATCTTTGACGAATCAGCATTGTTCTTGTCCTATCTCTGGCCTGATTCTGGTTTTTGCTCTATTCATCAGTATTCGGACGATCAGTTTTGTAATATGACTCATTAAGCTGATAGTTCGGTGTAGTTCACACTCGTTTGCACCTGGCTTCTTAGGCAATGCTATGAAAATGGATTTGTGTATGTCGTCAGGCATTATACCACTATTATAAATTTCATTTATTGTTTCCGTAATTTTTTCTATGCCAAATTCTTCCAGGGCTAACAGTAACTCTATTACAATGCTGTCTGGACCAGCTGCTTTGTTTCTATTCAGTTTGGCCATTGCAGCTTCCACTTCGGACTTTAATATTTCCGGTCCGTCCTCATCTTTGGGTATTATCGGTTGCTCTCTCTTATGGAAAAGATCTATATATTCTTCCCATCGCTTGAGTATTTCAGTTTTTCCAGTATTATCGTTCCATCCTTGGCTTTTATACATCCTGTTGAGGAGCAGATTTTTTGTCCTGTCAATTTTCTTATCTCTTTATGAATATCTGCTTTATTAGTCCTGTTCAGTGTCTCTACCTCTGCGCATTTGTCTTTGAGCCATTCCTCTTTTGTCTATCACGAATTAAAAGTTCGTATTTAAAAAGTTCTTCTCTCTGACTGAAAAGGAAATTAACATAAATCGTCTTTCAGTGAGGAAGAGAGAAAGTGGGTTTGGAGAAGAGATCAATGGGAGTCCGCTGTTACTTTGATGAGAAAGACTGAACGACAAGGTTAACTCGTCTCTCTTTACTGTTGTGTTTCCGCTGAGTTGAACGAATGTCTAGTATATAAACTAGACATTCGATTGATGATTTAGTTGATGTTCTTAGTCTCAGCCATGATACCATTTACTCAGAGGACTTATTTAACATTCAAAATTCAGTTTACGACGAAAAAAACTTATTTGATATCGATACTAGGAAATCAAAATTTGACTTACATCCATTCATTTTTCTTTCAGTCTACGGTTTCGCTTTAACTGGAAACAACTATTGCTCTTTAGTCTTTCGTGCCAACGTCCAAAGAGTCTGAGCTCCAGGACCATGGATTAGTTTTAAAGCGTTCATTACACCCGAGCAACGCCGGGCTATACTGCTAGTTTTCATTATAAGCAGCTAGTTTCTTAACCATCGCTTCGCTGACGGCAACATGGTTCAAATTTAAATTGTTTGCTTATTAAGAATATTACTTTTATTAGCAAATATTTATTTCTTCTATGTACCGTGTTCCTACAAGACGTAGGCGATCATGGTCTTCCACATTTTTCTATCTCGTGTAACTCTTAACACCCTTTCTCTTGTTACTTCTACCAAATCCTGCTCTCTCATCTATTTACTCATGTTTATCAAATATGTCACGTGTTGCTTTTCCTTGTCTCTCTCTTTCTCTCTATCTGTCCTGTGAGTATCAAATTTTTCAAGTCATCCTTCCTCATTATATGTCCCAGAAACTTCAACTGTCTTTTTCTGATGTTAAATATCAGTTTCTTTTTCGTTTCTATCCTCCCCAAAACCTCATCGTTGCTCACACGTTTGGTCCATGGTATCCTCAGCATCCTTCTGTAGAACCACATTTCTGTTGCTTCAAGTCTTTCTTTCATCATTGATGAAATTGTCAAGCATTCGCTGCCATATTGAAGGACAGATATCACATAACAATCTAGTACTCTCTTCTTTGTTTTCGGCGAAATTTCCTGTCTCTCGGTACGCTACTCAGCTTCTGGAATGCATCCTTGTCTATGTCAATACGCTTTCGAATCTCAACGTCGCATTTTCTGTTCTTTCTTTTTTCAAGGTATTTGAATTTCTATACTTGTTTGATTTTTGTATTTTCGGCCTCTAGTTGGCATTCTGGACTCCTCTATTTACGGATGACCCTGCATTCAGTTTTCTTGTAGTTTATATATAGTTCTTTCTTTCCGCTTTCTTTAGCTAATTCCTGTAAGAGAGCTTGTAGTTTCCTTTCCGTATCTGTTATCAGCACACTGTATCATACCAATGTCTTATCTGAACTCAATCTAATTGTACTGTGTTTATGTGCATACAGTGCCGTGCTTAGCAATATCGGCCCCTCGCAAAATGCGCCTTGCGGCCCCTCTAGCCGCAGAATGCAACTTGCCCCATCCCCCGAACATAACTGAACCCACAATAAATGGTACTTTAAACAAAATAACATACTCTCGAGAACTTCTCAGACGGCCAGAGGCGCTAGATTTTTTTAAACGTTTTATGACATCCTGAGAGTTTGTGTAGACATGTTTTATTCTTGTACGTATGTTGAAACAGGTATTACTAATCTGTTTCTTTCTCAAGTTCTTTTTTTTACAAATGGAAGCCGGAAGGCTTCTATCAAAGATTATATATATATATATATATATATATATATATATATATATATATATATATAGAGAGAGAGAGAGAGAGAGAGAGAGAGACGGGTCGATAGATGTCTATTTCAACATACAAGGATGATAATAATCTTCCAGTTAATCCTAATCATTATTTTGTTAATGATTTCATTACAATAGATCTGCGGATCGAAAGAGGCCCAGCAGCTTCCCGGGGTCTTGCGGCCCCTAGGGAACTTGCGGTCCACGCCGCAATTGCGGTGTCTGCGGGGTTCCTAAGCATGACCCTGTGTGTATATGTGTGTTTGCGTGTGTGTGTTTGGTGTACGCACATTAATTGTCATAAGAACATGTCAGTCAGTCACACACAGCACATACATACGCATATATATTGCATATGCACATGCAAAGTCGCACGTAGGCCGTGTGTGACAGACAAAGAATTCGCTCTTTTGAAATATGCATTTGATTGTCGTCTCTTATAATTATCGCTCCTCAGACTAACACTAACATACTAGTGTCAAAAATAATAATGGCTACAACAGCCGTTTTACTGCTTCAACCTAGGCAGGTAAACTAATTTATATATACGTGTATATAAATGTCATTTCGAGGTACTATAGTGGGTTGCTTATCTATTATTTTCCCGTTTGTATTGGGAGTCCGTTCTAGAGAAGGGTAGTTGTATATTGTTGCAGGGTAACGGAATTTGGCCTTGTTGTAGATAGCCCACTATAAATCATAAAATGATTATAAAATCAAGAAAAGCAATTTGAGTTGAAAAATAACATTTTATATATACACATATCAATTAATGCTTTTACAATTAAAGTAATACTTGAATATAGGTCCAATGGAGGTTAAAATGTTCATGGCAAATAATAAGCTGAAAGATATTTAAGGCTTAGGAATGTGGGGAGCGTGTAAGTGAGGAATGTCTTTGATGTAGTCGCTCCTTAGGTCAGTAAGTAGTTTTGAGACAGGAGAGAAGGAAAGAGGCAAGCGTAGTAGCCACTTGACTTAGGCCAAGGGGATATTGATTACACTCTTGTCCTTGAGGTCTGCTTGCTGGGGTCTGTCTGTATCCGCTTTTTATATCTGCCTTTTGGATCACAGCAGCTTGTTTGGGATTTCACACTTGTATTTGATTCTGGGCTTCCCATTGGCTGATAAATAAAATTCGCGTAGGCTCGCGAAATGGAAATGTAATATTCGATTAATTTTTATTTTTCAACCGGAACATCTGCGCGGGTCCAGCGGCGTGCGGACGACTTTTAGTCATTTTCCTTTTTGTCGTGAGAGGGCAAACATCCGGTCCATCGCTTTTGCTCGGTCGGTATCACCACAGTACTTCGATGTGGGATAATGTTTGTCACGCTAGACCAATTACAATTCTGTAACGAGTTTGATCCTCACCGAGGGCTCCATATTTTTGCCCTTGTACCATATCTAAGCTATGCTTAATAAATTACTATAAAGGGTACTTTGACGTAGTGTGATGATAATCAAGATTGTCCCGCTTGATTAATTACGACTCTGTAGTGAGTTCGATCCCCATTTGGTGCTCCATCGTAAGCTATGCTGATGCCATCATTTTTATTATTACTCATCTAACTACCGTCTTTCTTCCTGTTAACCACATATTCTGATGAATGGTTAGCAGGTTTTTGTCTGTGTCGTTTGTTTGATTCTCGATGGGTGCCCCATACTTGAGCCCTTGTGACACATCTAAGCTACGCTTAAACTTTTAAGCCTTAAAGAATGACATTTACTCATCCAACTTCATTTTTTTCTATATCATTCCGATGACGAGAGTATGGTTATGATTGGCAGGCAGTAGAAAAATATCGCAGATAGTGTTTGATATCTATCTTTTACAAAAAGTTATCAGTACAAAAATTATATTATTATCAGAAATCTGAATTTGAACTAACTCAGAAAATTCCGGTTTCCTATTTGAACAACCATTCATTCTGTCTACCAAAGTTAGCAATTTCTTCTTGTTGACCCTCTTAGTCTTGCCCTACACGTTTTTTTTTTGTTTTTTTATGCTAGTTTTAAAATGCTTAATATATATATATATATATATATATATATATATATATATATATATATAAAAATTCCATATTTACAAATAAATCCGTCATTCTTTGTGATTTTATTTATTTATATGAAAAAATGAAGCCCTTCCTACCTGGAATATATTTACTCATAGAACATGTTATCCATCGTCACCGTTTCTCCTTCATCCGGGTCCCACTGCCGGATCAATACAGTCATGGCGGCCCTTCGTGTTTGTATCCTATTCGTAGGATATATTTTGTTGGTGTACGTCATTCTGCCTAGCTTGGGCGGCAGTCAGGAAGAAGAAGAAGGCGATGAAAAGAAAAAAGAGTCATGTACATATTTTGGTAAGGGATAAAAAAATATGACTATAGCTGTTCGATCCTGCATGCAAAGATTTTTCGAAATTTGTTTATGACTACAAAAAATGATTTATATTCGTATTTCTTTTTTAAATTGTTTCTTTGTTTATTATTATGATTAAAAAATGTTACTGCTTTATCGTTTTGGGTTAACAAAATCGTAATACATGATAAATACGGAATAAAGTTGAGAAATACATTCCAATATAAAATAAATAAAAAATATGAATTCAGATATGATCGACTTTTACTTTCGATTTCACATATTAAAAAAATAATGTGTATTACTGCGAATCTAAAATGAGATTTATTTTTTTGTAAAACATACTTTTATTTTATTAGATAAATACAAGCAATAATTGCTCTTGTAGCACTGTTTGAGTTTTCTGATTTTTCAAAATTAAGTGACAATAAGAGACTTGTTGTTACTTTAATACTTTTGTACCCGGGTACATTTTTCAGTTTAACTCAATCATTTTTCACGGGATGGTTTCGGTAATTCTATGGATTTCTACATTTTCTAAGAATTTCGCAAGGCTCTTCGGATATTCTTTTTAACGGTTATCAATGATGATGAGTTTACAATTATTATCACATTCAGAACTTCATGTTACAAAAAAAGTTAGTTTCTTTAGTTAATTTGTCTTTTTTTTTTCTTCTTTACTTCGGCAAGGTCTGCGGGAAATGATCGTAAAAGTTTACGTTTATATTTACAATACAGTTGATTTTCTGAACTGAACTGGATATTCGTTTAGTAATACATTTCAAACTTCTATCGAGTTTGATCTCTCCTCATTTTTTGGTCTCTGTCGAGTAATGTTTTATTGTTTACTTTCTTTTGTTTACATGGTTAAACTTTGATCGTTTGCTTTTTAAATAGCAACAACTTCTTTGCCTGACAGAGTAATCGCCGGAGATCAAGTGATTGCAAATCCATTCAATTATTCTGCTAAGAAAAAAAAAAAATTGGCGCTGAAGGAGTTTCTCTAGTCTAGCTTTTATTATCCTTTGCATTCTCTAAAAACGATTTTCCCCCCGGAATAATGACCCCCGTGCGCATTGGGGGTCAAGATTTGTGTTGACATTTGTATTATTATGTAAAAAACTGAAAAAGAAAATCATAAATGAAAATTTATTAATTTAAAAATAATTGATTTATGAAAAAGAAGACGATGCGAACATAAGTCGTTCTATAAAGAAATGTTTTACTTTTTTTAACTGCCACAATCGGTGTTTAAAAGAAAAACAGGTACATCTAGAGAATGCGATTATTTGTGAATATTTATTCAGAAAATAATTTCAAGATGTGTTTTCCATTATTAATCGAGGAGAAATGGGAACAGTTTTTAAAAGTATGTTGTCGAGTTTTTTACGATTCTTCTATTTAATTTAATTTATATATTTTATTTTTATTTCTTGTGATGATGATCGAAACAGTTTTATGTTCCAGTAATATTAATAATGACTGGTGTGTGTGCTGTAGTGAAGTGTAGTTCTAAAAGTGTATCTACCTATTCGGCCTTTTTTTAAAAACTTTCTTTACGATTAACGAGATCTTTTTCATGACGTAAAACATGTATTGTAGAACTAGCAGTGATAATTGAAAATAGAAAGCAAAAATATTATTGTTGTAAGTACTACTAATAATAATTTCTACTTCGTATTCTTGCCAAAAAGTTCTCAGTCCATCGTCAAAATCAGAATTTCAATAGCAAACCACCAGAATGCAAATTTTCGGAAGTCGTTCCATCCCCACCCCGACGTTTTTATGCACATACACGAAAATCGAAAACGTGATAAAACAACTATTTGATGGGACAAAAAAAAGAAGGTGGTAGTTATTTTGAGAATGATTTTTACAGACACAATGTAGACATAAGTGTGGAGTTTGTTATGACAGAAAACTCCTTTTTAAGAGGATTTTTTTTTTTGCCTTTTTCGCCCGACTGACATCATGCGAGGTGTGCTCTTTCCAGAATCTGACAAAATGAGGAAGCTTCGGAAATATGGAAATGCCAGCTTGGGCCGATAACTTTTCAGCACGACCTTTTGGCGTGTGTGTGTGTGAGTGTGTTCTACAAAGTATTTTCCCCGGTGTGAATTTTGCAATTTTTTTGTTTATATTCCTGAAATCGCTAACGTTCTTTTTCCGTAATATGAAATCAGGCAAAGAATGCCTTTTTTAACTTATTTATTCTCAATAATAAGTGGTTAAAAGAAAGAAAAAATGATAGATAAGTGCAAAATGCCTTTTTTAACTGACTAAAGCTTACCATGGAGCACCTTTAATTATTTTGACAATAAAAGAGTGGGACTTTGCCAGTCTAGTTGTTCAAGTAGATTCGTGTAGAGGAGGCACCAGGGAGATAAGCTCATCAAAACAGAAGCTGTGAAAATATTTTCAGAAGAGACAGAGTGAAGCCACATCTCTTCATAGAGGAAGTGAATGGAGTTGAGCTGCCAAGTCAGAATCAATTAGATTACAGATTCTCCTTTGTATTTTGTCAACAACTCCTAGATGAATAGCAGAGATGCCCGACCAGATATGACAGCAGTAGTCAATGCTTGCGTGGATGGTTGATTTTATATGTGTAAGATGGATTCAGATGAGAAAAACTTCCTTGCCTGGTACAGTGACCCAACCTTCCTAGCAGTAGATTTAGCTATTGTTTCAATGTAGACATACCACTTGAGGTTGGCTGTGAGATTGAGGCCAAGGGGGCACTGTCTATTGCTTTCCGGGTGACTAGTTTGATCCATGCTGATGGAGGGTAGGATAGATTGTTTATGATGGTTAAAGGAAAGCAGATTTGTTTTGAAAGAATTAAAATTTACAAGCCATTTCTTACCCACAGATTGGAGGTCTGTTTCAAGATTAGCAGGAAGGTTAGCTTTGTCGGCCTTGGGAGATTTCTTAATGAGGCAGGAGTAAAAGGTGGTGTTGTCAGCATAAATGCCTACTTGGGATCTGATCACATCAGGGAGATCATTAATAAAGATCAGAAAAAAGCATTGGATCTAGGATAGAGCCCAGGGGGGACACCTGTGTTCATATGATACGATTTGGAGGCATGCCCGTTCAACACAACATTCTTTATGTGGTTTCATAGGAATGATTGGATCAAATAAAACAAGTGTCTAGTTATACCATAGCTTTGTAGCTTGCACAGAAGGCCAGCATGCCAGACTCTGTCAAATGCTTTGGAGATATCCAGGGCAACAGCTCTAGCTTCACCATTCATATCGAGAGCCTGTTATGCAAATCTGGTAATGGTAGTTAGCATATCAGCAGTTGAACTGGGTGAGTGGAAGCCATACTGTCTGTCAGAGAATAGGTTATGGGCTGTGAGATGTTGAATCAATTCAGCATTGATGATAGCCTCAAACACCTTATCAAACATTGGAAAGAGGCTGATAGAGCAATAATTAGAGGGGCCCAAGGGTTCTCCAGTGATCTTAAATATAGAAACCACTGAGGAAAACTTCAAGCAGGTAGGAAGCAGAGAGGCAGTAATTATAGTGTTTGGAGAGGACACAGGGGAGTTCAGGGGCACATTTCTTCATGATGATGACTGGGATTCCATCACCTTTACTCACCTTATGGGGGTCAAGCTTTGAAATTATGTTAGAGACTAGAGAGGGAGTTATGTATACATACCTCAGTTGAGCCTCAATTCTTAGTGGGAAGTCGGGTGCTGATACTCCAGACATCAAATGTGGAGTTGAAGGAGAATATGTGAGTAAAGCACTTAGTCATGTCTGCTGTGGCTGTGAAGCCCTCATGTTTATTGATTAATGGAGGGGTAGAGGGTTTGCTATTGTTTACACTTTTGCAGAGCCATCAGTAGTCTCTGGAGCCAGACTTGTGACCGCTATACACTGCTTCATTCTATCAGCAACAGGGAAAAGCTTACTAACCATTACACCATGTCAAAGTGCTCTTATAGTAATTTACTAAGCATAGCTTAGATGTAGAACAAGAGAAAATTTATGAAGTATCTAGTGAGAATTGAACTCACTACTACACAGTCAAACTTACTAATCATTACACCATGTTGAAGTGCCTTCTATATGACATTTAAGTACACCTATAATTAGCTTACCTGCCTAGTTAGAAGCAGCAAAGGTCTATTGTAGCCATTGTTATCTTTGACATTTGAATTGTTTGTTGGAGGAGTGATAATTATAAAAGAGATGATGATTAAGTGCATAGTGATTGCTTAAACTATTTTAAGTAAAACTTTCTTGTCAGAATCCATCTTGTACGTATGTAAATCCGTCCATTGAATACTGTTGCCATATCTGTTCTGGTGCTTTTGCTGTACATCTCAGGATTCTTGACAAAATTCAAAGAAGTGTCTGCTATGTAAATGATCCTGATCTGGCATTTCAACTTCAGACACTTTCTCACCAACGTGACATGACTTCCTTTTCCTTTTATATAAACATTTTTATGGCAACTCTTCTGATGAGCTTTTTATCTCATGCTACAATTGCCTGAATTTAAGCATATTACTAGATTGGTAACTAAGTCTCATGATCCTACTGTTGAACTCTTTTGATACACCTGTCATTTTTACTCTTACAGTTTCTTTTCTGGCATTTCTCATGGAACATCCTTCTAATCTCTTGCTTCCCAGATAACTAAAATCTTCAAAAATTTAAATGTTATGTTAATCCCCATCCTTCTGGGCTTACGGCCATATCACGTTGAATACACCGGTTCTCACTCAGTCACCGAAGTTAAGCTACGTTGAGCCTGGTCAGAACTTAGATGGGTGACCGCTTGGTAATACCAGGTGCTGTAAGCGTTTAGTGATGGATGTACGTTTTGGTGCAGTGGATATCAGCTCGGAAAGAGAAATTGGTGAGCTGAGTTTGAATTCCAGTTGAATACCCTGCATTCACTTAAGCACTGGTACCCTTGGGAAAGGTATTAATCCGTCCCTTCCCTCCAGTTATGGGTTAAATAACAAGGGTAGGACTTGGGGACCCTGCCCTTAAAAACAAATCCCAATGAATCTTGATACTCGAAAAGAAAAAAGTATTACTAGACACAAAACTTATATAAAAAAACAACAATAAAATTGTTGAAAGGAAAGAAGGT
The DNA here is from genome assembly GCA_037127315.1 of Ascarosepion bandense. NCBI lineage: Eukaryota > Metazoa > Mollusca > Cephalopoda > Sepiida > Sepiidae > Ascarosepion > Ascarosepion bandense. The sequence goes on along the minus strand of JBBBDQ010001766.1, from coordinate 607,085 downwards.
ATTACCATCAATAAATAAATAAAATTTAGTTGGCAATAAATGACCCACTGAGGTTGATATACCATAAAAACAAACCAACCAACCGACCATCCTTCTGTATTCTTGAACCCTGTTTCTTTTTTGTCTTTTTTTTCAATCATCCCCACTAAGGTGTTCTCATTCTCTTTAACCCCCTGTGTCCTAGTGGAATTATGATTATCACCTTGCTTAAGGGGAAATGATTAAAAAAACGTTTGGTAATTATCAATTTTTTACTCTGTTGATGGAAATATTAGCTTGGAACACATAGAAAATGAATCAAATCACGCTGGTTAATGTTGGAGTAGTGCTAAAGTTGGTGGCCGACTTTAATTAAAAAAACAGAAACTAAAAACTTCACTAATTTTATTTTACCGCCTATAGTTTGAATGTTTGAACTGCGAAAAATCTTTTTATCATTTTACTTGAAGCAAGGTGGTGATAAAGTTTCAAGGTAACAGCTGAAAATGATATTGAATTTAAATATCTTAGTTGAGAGGAAATTCTGACATTATCATGTTTAGTATCATTGGAATGCTTATTTAATGTAAATTAACATATGAAAATCTTCCCTTTTTAGAGTTTGAAAGAAAAACTATATACTTTTAGAATTACATGCTGTATTTTTGTCTGTTTCGCTGTCGCTTTCTCAGAGATTGTGCTCAATCTATCATTTCTGTGTTTCAGCATGTATGTCAATCATATTGCATTATACGCAAGCTATGAGGTTATGGTATAACTCGACAATTGTTTGACCTAATCCAGTCATTCCTTTCAAATCGTACAATGAACATAGTATTGAACGGACATGCCTCCCAATACTATCACACAAATGCGGGTGTCCCTCAAGGCTCTAATCTAGGTCCCACACTTTTCCTTATCTACATTAATGATCACCCCAATGTAATAAGATCCCAAGTAGGCATAATACGCTGACAACCCTTTTGGTTTACTCTCGCTTTAATAAAAAATATGATGCTGACAAAGCAAACCTCGCTGCCAAGTCTCCTCTTATGCTGGGTTTCCACTTGCTTTTTTTGTTGTTCTTCATCTTCGTAATATTTTATTGGTACCTTTTTCTATGCTCATTTTTGTTGAGCCAAGGTTTCGGAGGGAAGTATATGAAGTGGGAGTAGAGAAAATCTAGTGCCCATATGTTACCAAGGAAGACATGGCAGATTAACTTAAATGTTTTACCATGGTTGTGGTTCTTTGAGGGTAAGAATTTTCTCAAATTTCTTATCCTTCAGCACCACTAACATCTGAGTTCTGATGAAGATGTCACCCTTGAGCTTATTAAAACTGAAAGCTGGAAACACAAAGTGTTGGAAGGCTGTGTCATTCTTGTCCATGGTCTTCACAGAATTCTTTATTAGACCAAACCTAAGAGAGTGGGGAGAAGCACCTTGTTCATACCGGCCAGAAGATTTTTTGAACAATGTGTTCACCAGGTATGAAAGTGATCTTAGAGCTCCTGTCCTTCTTCTTGTAATTCTTGAACACATCTCAACTATCCCAGAGACATAGAAAGCAACAGTACTTTGCCGATATACCCATAAAGAGCCCAATGACTTTGAGGTCTCCACAGAGACTCCACTATTATTGCTGGTACTTATTTACCAAAAAAGAATCTCTATATTGTCATATGAATCCTTCAAATGAACTGAATAGGCAAGAGGAATGCTGGTGTATTCTCATTCTGCTTGAACTCTTCCAAGTGATATCTTCGGACTTGTAAACTTTAATGCTTCCAAAATGAAGCTGCTATCTGTCAACTTTCATAGACAGTCCCTCTTGCCTCACATCTGCATGGACCTAGCTAGTCTCCCTGAAAGCAATACACTGCATCTCCTCAGCCTCACTCTCTCTTCTGACCTCACGTGGAACAATTACATTGAGTCAATAGCTAAATCTACTGCGAGGAAGGTTAAATCACAGTGTGGGGCGACAAAGTTTTTCTTGCCTGAATCTATCTTGCACATATACAAAGTAACCATCTGCATTGAATACTGTTGCCATATCTGGTTGGGCACCCCTGCTATTCATCTTGGGATTCTCGACAGGCTTCAGAGGAGAATCTGTAATGTGATTGGTCCCTAACTGGCAGCTCAACTCCAGCCATTTTCTCACTGATGAGATGTGGCTTCCCTCTGTCACTTCTATAAATATTTTCATGGCTTCTGCTTTGATGAGCATAGCTCACTGGTGCCCCTTTCACAAAAATTTACTTGAGCAACAAGACTAGCAACATGGTCTCACCCTTTTACAGTTAAATCAACCAAATGCAGCCACCATTTCTACTCCATCAGCTTCTTTCCTCATACTTCCCACCTGTGGAACTATTTCATATGCTTGTTTCCTTGATAGATACAAGAGTTTAAATGCAATGTCATTTGCCATCTCTTATGCCCTTGACTCTAGTCCTTCTCTTGTCCTTTCCCCAACACCCCTTATATCTTGTTCTCCCTTTTCACCATACTCTCGCAACTCTCTTCACACTAGTATTCCTATTCTTCACTTACCTTTTCTCTGACTTCCCCTGTAACAAATTCATCTTTCTCTTTGCTCTCTTCCTATGTAAACTTTAGGTAGCCCCCTGTGCACCAGTGGCAGTACTGCCTTGCTTGGGGTGAAATTATTACAAAAAAAATATACTACTTCTTAAGTAAACCTCCATTTTGAGTGCTCCCCAGGCCTTGTACAAGGTGAAGTTTACTGTAAAAAATAAATTTCTAATTTTGCAGTCAAAATAGTTATAGCAAGCAATCCTCAAGAGGAGAGTAATTTTTTTTTGCTATGTGACTACATTGAAATCTCAATAAATGTAACAGAAGAAATCGGTCTTGTTGTTGAATCCTCAGTTTATTGAAGTTGCCTGACGTCATTGTAGAAATGTGTAACATCTCATAAAAATCTTTAAAATAAAATAAACATTGGGCATATATATAGTTACATTAATTGTCAAAAAATTATAGGCTTACAACCATATCATGTTGAAACATCAGTTCCCATATGATACCAAAGTTAAGTAACATCGAGCCTGGTCAATACCTAGATGGGTGACTGCATGTGAATACCAAGTGCTCTAAGTTTGGATGTGCAGTTAGTGTAATGGATAATTGCTCGGAATTTATTTATTGAAGAGCTGATTTCTAATACCATTTGTGTTAATTATCTTCATTTAACTGCAAACTTGGAAAACTTATGAAGCCACCTCTTTTACTCCCCGCTATAGGTTAAGTAGTAAGATTTATCACTAAACTATTATTATTTAAATAAAAAATTCTTACAATCTAAAAATATTTTCAGGCTTTAAATAACCTACAAAGAATTCATAAGCTGTAAAAAATGAATTGGTTCTAAACAAAATCATCACGCAAACAGGCATATAACATATAAATAGTTGTATATTTGTATTAGTTGGATTAAAATAGGTCATTTTTATTTTGACAAAAGGATATTATAGAATGTCATGTCAAAGTATTAAATTAAATTAGACATCTGTATATTGTTTTTAAACACCTAATTGCGTAGATTATTACTGAAACATTTAAATCTTTTGGGTTTATACTTATATGTAGATACATCCACAGAATCACTAAAAATGGGCATACCTCAATGAAAATATGCTCTTTAAAGTTTACAAAGTTTTATTATTAAAATTTTTATGTTATTATTAGAAGGAAAGTTCAAAGTATTTTTAGAACATTTGAAATTTTGATTAGAAATCTTGTTTTTTTTTTTTGCATCAACAGATGGGCTATAAATTAGCATAATTGTTGGATTTTAATGAAACTTTCAGGACTTATTTACAAATAAATGAAATTGTTTCAGAAAAAAAATTTTGGTGAAAGTAATTTTTTTTTACATGTGTTTCACCCAATTAATTTTAGTAAAACTCAAAAATTCAAAGAGATATTTAGTGACTATATAAATTAAAAGCAGAACTCTTTGAAGAATTTTAATCATCAATCTTTTTTTTTTTTTGTAAAATCAAACCCTGTCCAAAAATCTGCTCTGAATCATAAAAGAAGTAATAAAACTAAGATATTAATTAGTAAATCTTTTAATTGCTTTTATGAGATGATATTGTCTTAAGTAATAAACTTTTTTTACGATTTGTTTTCATTTTTGCATAAATTTCATTATAATAATTTATAAAGTTTTAAATCTTTTAAAAATTAATTTCAATAGTGTAACTTTTAGGGAATATTGTTGTTAAATAAAACTATATTGTAAAGCATATTACAATCTGACTAACTACTTTTTTTAAAAAGAATTTTGAATTATGTATGTGTATAAATGTACCGATTTTTGTTGATATTGTCACCCATCCACAACATTATCAAGAAATAAGAGCGACAATTATAGTAAATTTAGAGCAAAAATTCTCTAAAATTCAATAAAACATCAGATTACAGAGAATATTTTTAAAATTTTTTTTAAGATTACTGAGTACTTAAAAGGTACTTCAATTATTTATTTTACCATTAAAGTCTCGATAGAACAACATTTGATAAAAATCTGTCATCAAGCTGTCAATATAAATAAGCAACTACCGTGTATTAAAAAATGCAGTTCTGCAATATTTTCAACTTAAAGTACGTTAAAAAGTGGTTCAACATCTCAATTCCCGTGGCCTCTTCTCTGATACACAGTATGGTTTCCACTTTACCAGGTCTACTGCTGATATGTTAATGACCATCACAGAGTATATATACCAGATTGTCAATAAAAACAGTGAAACTCAAGGTAATTCACTAGATATCTCTAAAGCTTTTGACAGAGTCTGTTATGCTGGCCTTCTACGCAAGCTACATGGCTACGGACGGTATAACTGGACGATTGTTTTGACCTAATCCAGTTTTTTCTTTCAAATCGCATAATGAAGGTAGCATTGAATGGGCATGCTTCCAGATACTATCATACGGATACGGGTGTCCCTCAAGGCTCTATTCTAGGTCCTAAGCCTTTTCTGATCTTCATCAATGATCTCCCTGATGTAATAAGATCCCAAGTAGGCATCTATGCTGATGACACAACAATTTACTCCCACCCATGATAAGAAATCTGCCGAGGCTGACAAAGCAAACTTCGCTGCTGATCTTAAAAGAACCTCCAGTCTGTGGTGGACTGGGGTAAGAAATGGCTCGTAAATTTTAATGCTTCCAAAACAAAGCTGTTATCATTTAACCACCATAGACAACCACTTCTACCCACCATCAGAATGAATCAAGCTAGTCTACCTGAAAGCAAAACACTGCGTCTCCTAGGTGTAAATCTATCAGCCTACCTCAAGTGGAATGACAAAATTGAATCCATAGCTAAATCTGCTTCTTGGATGGTTTGTTGTCTTTTTAAGGCTAGAAAGTTTTTCTCGTCTAAATCTATCTTGCACATAGATAAATCTACCATCTGCCTGTGCATTGAATACTGCTGTCACATCTGGTCAGATACCCCTGCTATTCATTTTGGGCTTCTTGACAAAATCCAACAAAGAATCTGTAATGTAACTGATCCTGACCTGGTAGCTCAACTCCAGTCACTTTCTCACTGACGTAATGTGGCTTCTCTCTGTCTCTTCTACAAATACTTTCACAGCTTCTGCTCTAACAAGCTTAGCTCCCTGGTGCCCCTCTACATGAATTTACTCGAGCTACCAGACTAACAACTAGGTCCCACCCTTTTACAGTGAAACTAATCAAATGTAACTTCAATTTCTACTTTGCTCGCAATTCCTGCCTGTGGAATTCCCTTCTATATACTTGCTTCCCTGACAGCTACAATCTCCAAGAATTTAAATGCAAAGTCAATTGCCATCTCTTATCTTCTTGACTCCTATCCTTTCCCTGACATCCTGACATCCCTTGTAATATGTTCTTCTTCCTTTGCACTCTGCTCTCATGCAGCCCTCTTCCCACCTATATCCTCATCCTGTTCTTACTCATTTCTTGACTCCCCTGTATCTTGTTCCTTTTTCTCATCACTCACCTCTTCTGTAACCCCCTGAACACCAGTGGCAGTTCTGTCTTGCTTGGGATGAAATCATTAAAAAAAAAAGAAAGCAATGGTTAGCAAGCTTGTCTTGCTATGTTACTTATGATTGAGTAAGTTTGATCCTCATTAGATACCCCATGTCCTTGTGCCACAATTAAGTTATACTTAGTAGATCACTATGAACCTAAACTATTTTTTAATCTTTTTTTGATACACAAAATAATACTACTAAATTGTAAATCATTAAGCCTATTTTTTATTTGCTTTTCAATTCAACTCAAATTACTTGCTATCCACCCTTTTTATTTTTTAGTTTGCTTTTATTTTCATGTTGGGACAATCCCAATATAACATTAGAGATTTGGCAGGATTCACTGCCTTCAGCCTGATTTAACCTAAACCAGCCCAGCAGTTTAATAGGTCATGAGTGATTTTGATCAGAAAGAAATAATGTGTTGTTCCTCATATTTATCAGGAGGGGATGTCTAGTATCAGTGAAATTACCATTGTTTTTTATTTGTTGTATTTAAGAGAGTGAGAGAAAAGAAACAAGTCTTGTCAGTGTGTGTTTATTTTATGATCAAATTAACTCCAGAAGAAGAAGAAACAAATGACTAATGGAACGTGAATATATGAATAAAACAGTGCAAAGCAGACATGAGATGCTGAGAAAGCAACAGTAGGGTGATATTGATTTTCCTCCAATCATTGATTGTTCATCATATTTACAATAAACTGTAAGGCAAACTTGAAGAAACAATATTTATGGCAGTCAATTAAATAACTGATGGTTTAAATCACTGGTTTTCAACTGGGATCTACATGGCAGTCCATGTAACATGACTTGGAGTCAACAGAAAAAAATAGCAAATTAGGGGTCCACGGTAAGACTTTAGTGGTTCACAGAGTAATTTCACTTTGGGACGGTTGTTACAACTGAGAACTGGAATTTTTACTGTAATCTACACCATATTAAAAGACTAAAAATAGAAAAACAACTCTAAAACTGACAGAAAACAATATGAAATGATAAGTTAGCATCTTTTTTACTCTACTGGATCTTTTGATCGTAAAAGTTGAATAAATAACTGAGAAGGATACTTAAAGGAAGGATTATGTGTATGTGTGTGTGTGTGTGTGTGTGTATATATATATATATATATATATATATATTTGTAAATTTTTTTTTATCTAAACATATACTGTTAAATATAAGAGACAATGAATGCTTATTATGTTTAATCATGAGCCTTTTTAAACATCATATTTTGGCTTTAATTTCAGGTGAAAATAAAGACAAAAATTGTCCAACATTTGGATATTTTTTTATTATGCTGGTTCTAAGCTTTTGTCTGTCGTCACATAGCAATGTTTTATGTCAACCCAAGATAAAATCATCTTTGATGGTGGATGTCTTTATGTTAACATCCCTGTAACCTCTCTGTAGATGGCTCATGTGAGCCGAATGCTTAGAACCAGCATAATAAAAAAATTATCCAAATGTTGGACAATTTTTGTCTTTATTTTCACCTGAAATTAAAGCCAAAATATGATGTTTAAAAAGGCTCATGATTAAACATAATAAGCATTCATTGTCTCTTATATTTAACAGTATTTATTTAGAAAATTATCTGCTGCCTTGATACACTATATATATATATAAAGGAAAATCATAATTTATTATAAAAATTAATTCAATATATCAATGTTAATTTTAAATGTCAATAAAATAAAATATTAAGGTAAAAAATTAATTTAATATATAAATTATGTAAGTATTATATATAAAACAAAAAGATCAACAGTATTAACCTTCTCAGCAGTAAGAGCAATTTTCATGAAAACCCATCCACTGTAAGGGCCTTTCTGTAAATCAACTTGCCACAAGCAATTTACTTCAGTTTTGAACAAAATATCATCGATGTGCGTTGTGGTGCAGTGGATAATGGCTCGGAATGAGAAATTGGGTAGCCAAGTTCAAATTTCAGTTGAATTCCTTGCATTCACTTATGCACAAATACCCTCGAAAAAAGTGTTAATCGATCTCTTCCCTCCACTTATGGGTTAAATAACAGGACAGATTGGGTTCTGTAGCCTTGGTTGGCAACCAGTCTACTGCGGAAAGCAATGGCAACCTACTGTGGGATAATCTTCTGCCCAGTCAGTCATGTCTCTTTCAAGACATGATCGCCCAAGCGTGTATCACATATGGCACATAACTGACTGACTGATCATCGTAACAAGGTAAAAGATATTAAAAGTATTTGTTAAAAAAAAAACTGAAATTACTTTTGCTACAACTCCAAAATTTATTAAGACATTTTTTTTCCACATTGAAACAAAGTAACAAATAAAATGTTTATTGTGAGTTATTTTAGTTGTGTATTAAATGTTCAATAGAATTTAGTTGTTAAATGCAAAGTTAGTTTTCATTAAATTAGTTTTACTTGAAAATAAAGCAGATACATTTACTATTTCTATAATACAATTCCTCAATGTATCTATTAGTGAAAATAAAATAAGATTTTTTTTTTTTTCATCAAATGATTATGAGGGTCCACCAAAATAATTAAGAGTGAAAGTCATCCATGGGTAAAAAAACGTTGAGAACTGCTGGTTTAAATAGTAAGGTTTGCCTATTCATTCAAGGATAAAACTTTTAAAAAAGTACTTGTAATGTGCTTCTTAGATTCAAATTGAATAGAGTTTAAAAAATATCGAAGAAAATTTCTGTAGTATTTTGAGATAAAAAGAGGAATAGATTTTTCTTTTTTTGGGGCCATGTCCCATCAGAATAAAGGCGATTATGGCTCTCCACAATGTCCTGTATTTTGTAGCTCTTAATAAATTTTGTTGTTTTGTTATTTCTCCAAAACCCTGTTTTGCTATCCATTTACTCTAACTCACTAAGTTTGTCATGCGCTGTTTTCCTTTTTCTCTCTTGCCTTCTATCTGTCTAGTGTAAATCAGATTTTCTGAGCCCTCGTTCCTCACACTGTAGAAATTTCAACTGTCCGTTTCTGATGTTACATATAAGTTTCGTTTTTGTATTTGTCTATATTTCTAAGATGAGGTAGTATTTGCATGATTTACATTATTTGGACTATTGTCCTTATCTTTGTTGCCATTTGTATGACAATTTGGCCATTGTATGCTCCAGCCTTCTTCAGGTGCTAGGAATTTTGAACCAAACTCTTTATTACAATCACTGGGGTATATCATCCTCATTCCTTGTGCAGAGCGTCTTTTGGTAGTCATGAGTTATCTCCCTCTAATCGGACACTCTAAGTTGCTTGTTCGTCACTGTTGTAGCCTGGTATTGAACTCACAACTCTTTGGGTCATGTCACTGGAACTAACCAATGTCTATATCCACTCGACCATGTGTCTGCAAGGAATGAAAATGATATACCCCAGTGATTTTAATAATGTATTCGGTTTGAAATTTCTACACAACATACAAAACATCATACAAATGGCAACAAAGATGAGGGCAATAGTCCGAATAATGTAATTAGTGTAAGTTTTCTTTTTGTTTTCATTTTTTTCTAAACCTTTGTTGTTGCTCCCATAATTGGCCTCTGGTATCCTCAGCATCCTACTGTGGAACCACATTTGTGTTGCTTCAAATCTTTTCTTCAACTTTGAGGATATTGTCCAATTCTCACTGGCATACATAAAGAACAGATATCATGTAGCAGTTCAGTACTTTTTTTCTTGTTTCTAGCATAATTTTCTATTTCTTAATGCTCTGCTTAGATTTTGGAATGCTTTTTTGGCTATCCCAATATGTGTTTGGATTTCAGTGTCACACTTTCTGCTCTCTGTTAAAACACTGCCTAGATATTTAAGTTTCCACACTTTTTTGATTTTTGTACCTCCAATTTGCATTTTGTACTTTATACTCATTCTTTTGCTAACAACCATGTATTCTGTCTTCTTGTAGTTGACGTTTAATCCTTTCTTCTCATTCTAATACTCTTCTGAAATAAACAATTTTTTTGTACCTATTGAGTTTTTTCTTCACATACCATTCTCATAGACAAATTTATGAATTTTACTGAAAATCAAAAAAAAAAAATTCTAATCAATTTAAAAGGTTTGAAATACAGCAAAGTAATATTAAAATTTAAACTGTTAGTTTGAAATTAAAATTAAAACAAAAGCTTCAAGAAAGTTTTTTCCAAGAAAGCATTTCTCATTTTTTAAAATGCATTTTAAACCTTATGTATTTTTTTTTTTAATCTTATAATTTAGTTTAATAAAATCTAAAGGGGTGGAAGGAAGTAAATTTTTAGAATGGGAGTTAAATAATTGATTATATATATAATAACTTTAGATATTGAAAATATGGATTGGATGGGTTGAAATTCGAATAAGCTTACTCTGATTTGTAGTACATACAAGTAACAAGACGGCACAGGAAGTATAACAGTTATTTCTGCAAAAAGTCAATTTGGCCTGCTGTTTCAATTCGTGCATGATTCTGTTATCCTTATTTTGTGATAAGGTCTTTGGAAAAGCAGGCATTAATCTCCTGTGAGAAAGTGAGAAAAGGAGAGTAGATTGCTCCCTCATGCTTAGGAGAAAGAAAATTGCTTTGAGGTCACTGAGAAGGAAAATTGTTTTGAGGTCTAGGAGAATAAAAATTGCTATGAAATCTTAGAGAAGGAAAATTGCTATGAGGCACAGGAGAAGGAAAGTTGCTTTAAGGTCTTGGCGAAGGAAAATGCTATGTGGTCTTGGAGAATAAAAATTTCTATCAGGTCTAGGAGAAAGAAAATTGATTTGAGGTTTAGGAGAATAGAAATTGCTATGAGTTCTTGGAGAAAGAAAATTAGGGTTAGAAGGAAAACTACTTAGAGGTGAAGGAGCGGAAAAATTGTAATGATGTCTAGGAGAAGGAAAATTTGAGGTCAAGGAGAAGGAAAATCGCTATGAGGTCTTTGAGAAGGAAAATTTCTATGAGGTCTTGGAGAGTAAAAATTGCTATGGGGTCTTGGAGAAGGAAAATTGCCATGAGGTCTTGGAAAAGGAAAATTTCTATGAGGTCTTGGAAAAGGAAAATTGCCATGAGGTCTTGGAAAAGGAAAATTTCTATGAGGTCTTGGAGAGTAAAAATTGCTATGGGGTCTTGGAGAAGGAAAATTGCTATGAGGTCTTGGAGAATGTAAATCGCTATGAGCTCTAGGAGAATAAGAATTGATTTGATGTTTAGAAGGAAAATTACTTAGAGGTGAAGGAGAGGAAAAATTGTAATGATGTCTAGAAGAATAAAAATTGTTATGAGGTCTTGAAGAAGGAAAATTGGTATGAGGTCTTGAAGAAGGAAAATTGGTATGAGGTCTTGGAGAAGGAAAATTGCCATGAGGTCTTGGAAAAGGAAAATTGCTATGAGGTCTTGGAGAATGTAAATCGCTATGAGCTCTAGGAGAATAAAAATTGATTTGAGGTTTAGAAGGAAAATTACTTAGATGTGAAGGAGGAAAAAAACTGTAATGATATCTAGGAGAATGAAAATTAGTTTGAGGTCAAGGAGAAGGAAAATTGCTATGAGGTATTGGAGAAGGAAAATTAAATTCTAAACTATCCTGAAGAGTGATGGTCTCCATCAAGCTGTTTTAGTGGGTACATTTTACAGCTAAGGCTGTAAGATATGTGCTGCCACAAGGACCTTCATGGATTATTGCTTTTTCTGATTAGTTTATTTCCCTTTTTCTTTTTCTCACATTCTTTTTGTTCCTCTCTGTCACTCTCTTTGAAAGAAATAACATTGTTGATGTGTTCTGTATGGGAGTTGTTATAGTAAGCCTGTCTATCTTTAGAAGTCACCATTTTAATAACAAAGAAACACCATTGCTTGACCTGGTTGCTCCTTAAATACTTCCTGGTTTGTTTCTCCCTAGTGGTTATGCATAATAGAATTTGAAATACTGATTTTTAATGGGTACACACCCTTCTCCACTGGAAATTGAAACATGTTCTTTTTGATACTATGCCCTGGGTTTGTGTGAGCTAAGTTTAATAAAATTCTTTTTTTTTTCTTACAAGATTTCACAATACTGGTGTGTGGCTAGGATTCTCACTTTAGGGCAATAGTATACAGGCTTGCATTGTAGTCTTAAGTCCACAAGTTCAAATCTCGGCAGGGAGCACCTGTAACATTGACACACTAAGCTGGGTAAATAGTAGTTGTGAATAAAACTAATGTTTCTTTGGTAGTTAAATTTATATAAGTTATTAGGTTATTAATGACAAAGTTTTTTTTTTTGGAAAATGCAAGCTAAAAAGGGTGTTTCTATCAGAAGTGCTTTTTCTTTTCAGAAAGTGCCAATTTTTGTGGCACAAATCAGAACCTTCACAAAAACACGATACCTAGGGTTTAAAATGAATTTTAAAAAAGGAAAAACCATTCTTAAAGCTTTTATTTTAGTTTTAATTTTAGTGTTATAAATTAAATTTAATATTTCCAATAAGCAAAATACTTTGCTGTATTTAAAAACTAATTTAAATTGACTGAAAGGATCACCTTTTTAAGTGCATTTTCATTTCATCTGTCATAACAATGTAATTCTCTTTATTAAAAAATCTTACAAAAATATTATATGTTTTTCTGAAACTTTATTTTGAGAACTATTATATGACGTAAAGCTTAATCAAACTGATTTGAAACATATATGAAAACTTAATCGTCACTGATTGGCTAAAAAACACTGAGCGTGTGAAAACACCTCCGAGAACATGTTTAAATAAAGTTTTTAGCCAAAACATCAGTAGTGTTCACTGATTCAACCATGTGACTGAAAATCTTATAAAACAAGACTTGAATTCAGTAAGTCTTGTGACAACAACAAATTGTTACCCAAGTACATGCCACTAGACATTTTGAGTGTTAAAGTTAAGAATTTTAACAGAAAGCAAACTTCTATTTTGACTCCAATTTCAGCTTTAACTTTACTCACTCAAACAACACTAGAAATCTTCATTTAACAATTTTTTCAAACAAGAACAGTCATTATTCCAATATTCAAAACTACATTCAACAACTGAACATTCAAAACAATAAAGATGAAGCATTCTCTTTCAGCAGAAAAAACAAAAAAAATAACTTTGATTTGACAAATTACAAATAATTTGTAATAATTACAAGTAATTTTGAATTACAAATAATTGAATTGTTTTATCTGTACAAGTCTAATCAAAATATCTGCATATACATTCTTCACATAAATTACATAAAAAAACACCAATTTTTGTATTTGATTGTTGTAAAATTTGCCATTGTTTGTTGTTTTGAAAAAGGTGACCTATTGTTCTTCAATTGAATACTTTTGAATGTTGTGGATAATAGTTAATAGAACACGCATCCATAATATTAGCTGTAAATTAGGAGGGTTTAGCAAATTAGATTAACACATCTACCACAGAATGATATAAGTCAGTTGCATGCAAAGTTAACCTTACAGGTGTTTCAACATGATGTAATGGTTAACAAGATTGTTTCACTATATCAATTACGACTGAATAGTGAGTTCAATCTTCACTGTCAGCCCTATAATTTAGCTCTTGTACTGCACTTAATACCTGACTTATGTGGGAAACGTATTAATCTGTCTCTTCCCTCCAGTTATGGGTTAAATAATCGGACAGATTGGGTTCTATAGCCTTGGCTGGCAACTAGTCTACCGCAGAAAGCAATGGCAACCTGCTGCGAGATAATCTTCTGCCCAGTCAGTCATGTCTCTTTTGAGACATGATTGTTCAAAGCGTGTATGATGTATGGCACTTAACGGACTGACTGCACCTAAGCTACGCTAAAATCATCAGTATAGACTGCTGTTGGGCTGTATTTTTATCGTTGGAATTGTGATATAGTGATGGGCTGCATGTCTAACTTGCTAGCACTCGATCAATGCTAGGATAGACTGATAGGTATTTCCTAAAATGACCTTTAGTCTCTCACAAGGCCATAAATATTGAGCATTCAGTTGGGATTAAACTCATGAACAGAAAACAGCCTGTAAAATTGATGGTTAAGTCACGGCAATGTCAAGGAACCCAGTGAAATTTAAAAGATTGGCTTAACACAATTTTTCAAATGGTGGATGATGACCCAGCAAGACAATCACCGTTTAAACTCTTGGCTGTTACCTGGGCTTGGACAGTACTCTTACTTCTTGAATAAGTGGGTGTGGTCTTTGTATTAATATTTCTAAACGTGCGCACATAAAACCAATAAACATTCCCTTTTCACAACATGCATTATTTGCCTAAGCAATAAATAGCTTTTGAACACAGAAATAGTGTAAATATTTATCTGTGGTTATCCTCTTTTATCAATATCTGTAGTGATCTCATGATCATGAGAAATAAAAAGAAAAATCCTAATTTCTCATATTCCCTAGTAATAAAAGAAAACCATCCTACTAGTGGGGGAAATTTAGAATCTAGTCTCTTTTCAAAAACCTCTCACCATGTGAGCATGTGAATCAGGGCAGCTCCAGGAATGAAAACTAAAGATAAATTTGATTCAAATATTACTTTCTCTGGTTCAATATGAACTTTTAACGATAGACTTATTGCAAACAAAATAATTCCTTCATTCATTCATCAAATAAAATACAAATATAAGAAACATTTAGCAACCAAATTCCAAAACCTTTCATATATTTACTAAACAAATTCTTTTGATAAGAAATCCTTATATATAGATATATCACTGTTATTATGATGTATATCTATTTATCTAACTACAAAAATAAGTCATGCAAGGCTCATCATAACATATCTATCTCAGTCTGTTTGGCTTTGTCCCGGTCTGTTCGTGTCTGTCTGTCTGTTTTTGTCTGTTTGTTTCTGTATGTCTGTCTTGGTTTGTTCATGTCTCTCTGTCTCTGTCTCAGTCTGATTATCTCTGTCTGTCTTGGTCTGTTTGTGTCTGTCTGTCTCTGTCTGTTCGTGCCTATCTGTGTCTCCGTCTATCTTCTATCCGTCTTGATCTGTTCGTGTCTATCTTCAGGGTGTGATGTGTAAAAGGTCACCATTTTATATTTTTAATTTTGTGCATGCATGTTGTTTATTTTGATTTTTTCAACTGCACAGTATAGTAGGGTCAGTTGGGCACCGTCTGTGAAAAAAAGAGTACCATGAAATAATTCACTCTGCCAGAAGTGTCAATATGTTATGCTTTCTGCCTCTCATTCATTCTGGAAGATTCAATACTAAGATTTCAGAGGGTTTGGGTGTCAATCTGAGCACAGAGTGCAGAGGATTCAGAAAGAATTGGATGAGTCTAATGGTGATTATGTTTGGTGTGATCACTAGTGATGGTGATGTCTTCATTCATCTTCCCACAGGGCCTCAGACTCTATATGGAGGCCTACATCAAGTACCATGGGGAGGTGGTGCTGCCCTGTTTATAAGAGGGTTCTGCTGGAAGACCCTATGTCTGGCAACAGGACTCGGCACCATGCCACAGAAGCAATAGAACCCTGTGGTGGATGGCAGACAATTTCTACAACCATATTACCCCTTACATCTGGGTATTTAACTTTCCAGACTTCAACCTCCTTGATTATTTTGTGTGGGGTGCAGTTGAGTGAGAAACTCAGAAAACTCCTTGTATCATCAAAGATAAACTGAAGGTAAGTATTATGGCAGCATTCACCAACTTAAACAAGGAGATTGTTCAGAAGAGTTACAGAAGATGCTGAAGTTGTCTGGAGGTCGTTTGTTGAAGCCACTGATGATTTTATTGAATAAATTTACTCTTTAGTATTTCAAAATATTTTTGTGTAAGTTTGTTAAATATATGTTAAAATGAGATGTCACTGTTATTTTCATTTTTGTATAATTTAGATGACAATTTATCACATCCAGTATCTTTTTTCGTTTTTTGTTAAATCAGTATCACCCCAAGCAAGGCAATAAAGCCACTAAAACACAAGAGGTTACCGGGTGTGGAAGAACTAGAAATTGAAACATTAATAGTGAGCAGAAAGAGAAGAAAATAATCAAGAAGACAGTAGATAGGGATTAACATTGCATTTAACTTTTTGCAGATTAAAGTTTGGTTGGAAAGTATGGAGCTGGAAGAGAGTTCCACAGTTAAGAAGTGCAGGTAAAGGAACTGTTGTCATAGAACTTACAGCTACATCTAGCCAGCTCAATTATTAATTGATGAGATCTCAACACAAGCCTAGTATTGCGCTTAAATTAATAAAGTCTAGAGTGAAGTGCTCATCTGAACAACTACCCATGAGAGTATTTATAAAAATGGCACTTATGGAGGTGTGTAAGGGATTGAAGCTGAGCTGCCAGACCAAGACCAAAAATATAGCTGATTCTTGATTGGATCTTATCGAGAAGCTAAAGATAAATAACAGAGGCCCTGGACCAGGTGGTCTGTTCAAGATAACATTCATTTCACAATTTGATAGGAAGGACTGTATCAGCTCAAAAATGTTTCCAGAGAGGCTGTAACTTTTCAACTTGTAGAAAAGACCAGTATCCCAGACCGTGTCAAAGGCTTTCAAAATGTCTAGTGTTACAGCCCAGGCTTCACTGTTGTTATCTAGAGAATGATAGACTCTTTCCATAATTATCGTCACTATATCAGCAGTTGACATGTAAAAATGACAGCTTGTCTGTGATTAGAGATGATCAACTAATTCAGCATTGATTAGTGTCTCTAGGAGTTTGTCAAAGAGATGTAGAAGGCTAATAGGCCAAAGGGTCGACTAGCTCACCGGAGTTCTTAAAAACTGGAACAACAGATGATGACTTTCAGCAGACAGGAAAGCAAAAGATAGCTAGTCATTTATTATACAGTTTAGAGTGAACAGGAGCTAGTTTGAGAACACTCGTCTCAATGACTATTACAGGGATGCCATCAGGTTCACATGCTTTGTGGGACTCTAAGATAGAGATGATAGCAGAAACCATGGAAGGAGTTGTTATGGTGCCCTTCTATGAGGAATGAACTCTTCCTCTTGTTATACATAGTTACCTGCATGACATTTGGGAGAGGCAGTTAAGGAGCAGTTAACAAAGGCATTTAATGACAGCTACT